>BMAV01024366.1:0-393290 GCA_019973955.1 Trichonephila inaurata madagascariensis | reverse complement strand
GTCGATGATATTACTCGGTTCCCTTTATTAATTTTGAAAGAAAACAAGATCCCAAATGAAAAACTAAAGCTGTTTTGAGTTTAGTTAGGACTACAACGGACTTAGATAAATATGAGGACCAACAGAATTAAAATGCAGAAAAATTGTTAAAAATTTCTCTCTGTGTGTGTGTTTCTTTTGTAGAGGAAAAAGGGATGAGGTTCCATAGAAATAGAAAGTTCGTCTCCAAGTAGAATGTTGCGTGGTTGTCGGGGTGAGTAAGATTTATATTAGATTTCATTATTTTTAAGAGAAAAATTAATAGCTAATACTTTAGTGTGGTCTTTTATGTTTATTTAAGCTAAAAAAAAATATTTTTTTCAGAATTATAAACTTTAAAATGGTTTTTCTCAGTTTATGTTTTTTCGCATTCAAAAATACTACTTCTTCCTCGATAATTTGGCAATTACTTCTATTTTTCCCCTGTGTCTTATATGTAATACATATAACCAAATTTGGGATTCATTTTGCTGCAAACTGAATACATTTCTTAAAGAAAAAATTTAAATGTGGGAGATATTAGGCTTTTATTTGAATTTTAGCATATATATATATATCAACATATTTTACTATGTTTTTTCCTCCAATACTAATTAAGGTATTGTAAAATTGATTCCTAAAGGTGTTTAAAACATCTTTAGAAATATTACAAAAATTCCATGTCAAAAAATTACTTAACACAAAGAGAGTAGATTTATAAAAATTTCCAAATTTTTTCAAAAAAAATTAAATTTATAATATTGCGTGAATAATATGTGCAAAATTTTATCTCATATCATTTTCTTAAATAGAAAAATTATATGAAATGCTAAAATATAATTTTTAAAAATCAAAAAAAAAAAGTTCCAAAACACAAAAAATTACCCTTTTATTTAATTTTTGTTTTTTAATTTTGTATTTGTTTAACTTTTTAAAAATTCATTATATTTGCTTGTCATCCTTTTTTGTTTATATTCTTCCGGTCAAATTACGATGTTAATATCCTTAGATCATTGTTCGGAAATGTTCCACTTAGCAATATTTATTTTGGCACCCAAACTTGATAACGGCGAACCGGGCCCACGAAGGCCCAACGTCATTTTTCAGATGAATCCAGTTTCTCTTTACGCATCAAGATAGTCGCACCCGTGTTTGGTGGCATCGTTGTGAACGCAGATTTTCAACAGCATTAGTCATCATCATACTGGGCATTCGCGCCATTCGTGGCAATAATTTGTCATCATCATACATCATCACCTTGCGTGATGGTATGGAGGCTATTGGGTACACATCTAGGGCAGCTCTTGACGCTTTGAGATTTTTTACAGTGCACGTTAATTTTCGGGGGTTTCGACCTGTGCCTACCTTTTTTTTTGAGCCCTGCGAAACCCCCACTTTTCAGCAGGATAAGCACGACCCAAAAGTTGATGGTTTTAGGGCCTTTCAAAATATGGAAAATGTTCGTCTGTTGACATGGCCTTTAAATTCCCCGATTTTCGCCAATAGAAAAGTCTGGTCTATGGGCCGGTGACTGACCGTCACCATACGCCATACGGTTGATGAGCCTGGCATCGTTTGGGCCGCATGGGCATCTGTACCATCATCCATCCGATTCTGTTTGACTCAATACCCAGGCTTATAATTGCTGTTATTACTTTCCCGAGGAGGTTGTTTTTGGGGACATATTTTTAGGGTTATGACCCAAATATTAAAATTTAATACTTGTTTTTCCCGTATAAATATATTTGTCCAATAAATATCATTTTGTTATCTGCATTTCTTCCTGGTGTAGCGATTTTAATGGCTAAAAATTGTACATGGGAGGAAAGCTACTCACCGCTCCCGGTTTTTCCAGAACTATTAACATAGGGCATAGAGATTAGAAATTTCAAAAGAAAGTTTAGTTTGTGGTAGTGATTCGCAAGAAGGGGTTTTGGGGTGGCGAAATCGATTTCATGGGTTTATGAGATCTTCAGAACTATTAAAACCCAGAGTTTTAAAATCAAATGCATTTTTTTTGCCAGAAAAAGATCCGCTAAGAACGGGTTTAGGGGAAATTGACTTCCGGGAGATTGGGAGGTTGCAATGGTTTTTTATAGAAAAAAATTATTTTTTTGACCTACAGTTTTTTTAAGTTTTGCAAGCCACGCCCCTTTTGTTGAACACAGAAAAGTTAAAACCGGGTTTTTTAGGAAGTTAACCCCCCAAAGGGGTCTCGGGGAAATAAAAAAATAATATCTTCTATATATATTTATTAGAAACGCAACTTGTTCATGAATATATCTCCAAAACTTTTAGATCCATAAACTTAAAATATGGCACCAAGAATGGATCAGAAGAAATCGCCACTCATAGTAGCTTAAACAATAATATTTATGTGTTTGATTTAGTGACAGACGAACCTGGGAAATACCAGTAATTCAGTTATATTTATTATTTTTCCCGCTATTTTTTATTGCTAAATTATTTTTTCCTTGAATTTTTAATTTGCAATTTACTTAAAACTATTTAAAATATTTTATATATTAGACTTTATTTTATTATTACTATTATTTTATTTCAATTGTAAGGTTTTTCAATACCTCCGCCCAAAAAAGGGGTTAAAATCAAGCTTTGGGTTTTTAAGAATCCCAACTTCAGCAAACTATAAATTCAAACAGGCATGATATAACTCCATTTGAATTACCCACCGAAACCAAAAAAAAGGGAAGAAATGCACTAATCAATTAAAAAATTAATTTAAGCTGAATTCTAAGCAAATTTTGAAAAACATCAGAATCATCTGAGAAAAAGTGTTAACACGTAAATATTCAAAGTTCAAGAGAGAAATAAAATTTCCAATTCATAAAAATGAAAAACCCATGGTTATAAACTATGTAATTTAATTACTACCAAGCATGCTCAGCTAGGATCACATCTTAAGCTTAAGCTAATGTATCTAGTATAGTCTGAAATCATTAAAAAATTAGAAGTGATGACATCTATGAAGTTAAAAGAAGTTACAGACAATACAGCTACATGTGCGAAATTTATTAAAAAAGATGGTGTGTAATTTAAAATATAAGACTGTTTCACATAATCAACTGTGTCTTTACAACTAGGACAACACTTCCTTGAATGTGAGTATTTTAAGCATTAAATAACGATGAGTTTTAATTATGAGTGACTGTTTATTAACTTGGCACTAATAAAGCAACTCGGGAACTATTGGCGAAGGACCAAGTTCAAGTTACAAGGACCATTGCTGGGCTAGCACCCCCTCTTAAATTACACACCACAACAATAGGAGGACTTTTGAAGCTCAACAGACTTAACGTACATCAATGCTACTAAGCGCTCGAGCTCATGACACACCAGCCACGAGTTTGTGTCCATTAGGCTATTCAAGCCACTGATTTTTAAGACAATAACTAAAATGCAAGAGGAGTAAATAAAAATAATAAAGAAGCAGAGAAGCTAGAACACAAAGACATTGGACATTTAGTTGTTTGCTCTTGCTTTTAGTTTTCTCTTTCCAGCATTATTTTTTAGACTTCAGACGCGCACGTAAGATCTGTAGACATCTTGAAGGATTTTGATAATTCAGAATTAAAATGGTTTTTCTTTTAGCTGGAAATTCTCTCGTATTCTTTAACACCAATTCTATTGAAAACTAAAAGATTTAAAAATTTTCCTTTAGTAAAATTAGAAATGTCTCGAAAGTTATTCAAAATTTCCTTGAATGTTTTTTATTATCTGGAAGGGAGTATGTTGTATTGAATGGAATAAGGTTAATTAAAACATGGTTCTCCCTATAAAAATAAATTTTAAGTAGTATAAAAGGTCAGAAAAATGCAACAGTTAATGTAGAAACTCAATGAATTTGCTCTCTGTAATACATTTTTCATTATCTCAAGAATTTTCAATTCAACGAAAAATAGGAAAAGCATTTTGCACAGTGCAGGTAAATTATATTTGAAATAAATCTAATGTATTAATCCTTAAATTGTTAATAAGAGGAAATTTGAAATATATTTTTGTTGGATGTGTGCTTTTTTAACCAATCTCTTTCCAAAAGAAAATTTCAATTTACGTCAGTAACTGAAAATCCATTCAATTTTAATCCTACTTTTTTCTGTTTCTCTCAAAGTAAAGAAGTTGGGAAAGAACATAGAAAATATTTTCAAAATTCATTTAAAACAAATGTGAATTGACCTCTAGGTGTTACATTGCAAACACTAAGGCTGAGTGGTCATGGCCATTGGCTTAGGGTTGACAAGTCGTAAGACAATCAAGCTGTGTTTATGAATTCTAAATTCATTAAATACCCGTTTCTAACAGGGCTGATGCACATTAGTTCTAAGAGAGATCAAAATTCTTCCATTATTGCAGCATAGAACTCAGAAGGGTACTCAGTTGTCATCCTTGATTATAGTTAAAAATTAAGAAGTCCATTGCGCCAATAGCCGTCGTATTGCTTCTAAGTGGAAAGTTAATAAGCAATCAATCTAAGATCCGTTTAAATTACGGTAAGAACATTTAGAATTGGCTCAAAATTTCTTTTACTTTTAAATTATACTTTACTCTGCGTTTTTGACACAAAGATTCAGATAACAAAGGATCGTATTATTAGTATGAAATCAATTTTAATATCGTCAGCATACAATCGAACAGGGGTGGCGAACCTTTATGAATCAACATGCCATTTTCTTCTGAAGAAATGAAGTATGAAGAGGTTTAATGAGGTATAGACGTGCCGTCAAATAATTTTGACTTGTGATAATTGAGAAATTAACAAAACTAAATACTAATAAATCAAAACTCTGTATTTACGACGAAAAAATACATTTTGCACTGTTTTGTAGTAAATGTTTTTTGTGGGGGGATTAAAATTTAAAATAACTTAGTGAAACTTCGGATGCAGTTTAGACAAGAATTTTAGGTTGAAAGATAATAACAAACGAGTGTGCTCCCCGCCTCCACGAGCACCACGACCAATCACTCGCGTTTGTTCGTAATGCTTCATAGTGAACTTTGTTATTTTGAGTTAAAATATAAGCCGTTTTGATTGGTGGCGGGGCCAAAACATTGTGTCGCGTGCCACTAGTTCGCCATCCCTGCAATAGAACCTCTGAAATTGTCTACTGCTGTAAATATATAATATAATTTAGCCAGTGGCGTAACGTATACCCCCACAATCCCCTCATCGCGGGAGGGGCAAGTATTCTAGGGGACCCAAAGCTTAACTGACGTCAATTAATTAAGATCTAGTATGAGGCCCAAAACCTGACTTTGCAGGGAGCCCTAATATTCTCCGTTACACCATTGAAGTTAACTATTACTCATAATAGTCCCTTTATATATATACATCCTTTTTTTCTAACAGAACACCAATTTCTTTATGTGGTATCATTCTTCAGCCTCTTTAAATTAAACATCTGGATTCACTATACATCAAGAGAAGAAGAGATTGTTATGAATGTAATCGCATAATTTTATTTTTATTGTTTTATTTCTATCTCATAAATTATAATATTCAATAATTTATCACGATTTGAAGACTTTCAACTTGAAATAATAATTTAATTTAAAAAAAATCTACTTAGTTTATTTTAATCCATTTGATACTATCAATTTGATTGTAATGTCATGCACTTATTAATGCACATTGTCAGTAGCTTAAAAAAAATTCCTCAATTTAAATAAAAAATGAAACCTGATAAATATTTTCTCTTACTTTTAATATAAATAAATACAAATCTTTGTTTTTTTTGGGAAATAGTATTTGAGTCAAAAGGAGAAAATATGACGCTTGTTTTGAATAATATCGTACGTTGAAATTTTTCTTTATTTTCTAAGTTATGAGTTTTCAATATTTTCTGAAACTATGAAAGAAGTTAATCTCATACATGTGTGGTCATTATTATATTAGTTACAAATTACAGACATTTTACTTACAGAATAGTTCAATTCGGTACCAGTTTGAAAGTTGGAATAAAAATTGAATCATAAATTTATAATAACTTGTTTTTAAATTTTTTTTGGAATGAATGCTATAATGTTTTAAAAAATTCAGGCATTATTAACATGATTAATATTTATCTGAATATTTCTAACATAATAATACATTATATCCTTTTAATTAATACATATTAAATGGATAGCCAAAGCATTATAAAACTTTATTGCCTATTACTAATATCCTTCTTTTATAGCACTTTACAAAATATCGTGTACATATTCGTAAATGTTACAATTTGTTAACATAATATAAAAGTTATATTTTCAGTCACTTTTTGATATTTCATGAATTCATTTTTGAGAAATTATATTAACTAATAATTCATTTATTTTAGTTACACATCAAAATCAGCCTCTCTAAAAATAATCCCTTAGTAATGAATTACTTTCCTTTAAATTATACGGCCAATTCGCACTAATATTTTACATGTCTTTCAATATTCTGAAAAACATTTATTTTAAAAACATTGAAATATTTCTCTTAATTATTTTTTAAGTTTTAATCCTCACTTTTCACAGCTGTGCACCTTAATTTAATCGCTTTAAAAAAAATTAATTTTTGTAATGATTTTTGTGGGTTGTATGTGTGAATTTTTTTCATCCTTCATCTTATAAATCTCCTTGCAGCTTATGATCGAAAAATGAGCGATGGGAAAAAAAAATTTTTTTATATTGATCAAAAATTGAAGCATTTACCTTGCAGAAGGTTTAAATTTAAAAGAAATAGGTTGTAAATGTTTTGAACGTGAACTTTTCAAATTCATGCAATCGAATTTACAAAAACCTAAAAATCTACTGGGGTTGGTTTTCTTTCAGTTTGGGACCTTGCATTGTTACTAATTTGTCTTGACCTTTAAACCATCAAAATCTTCTGGAAATAGCTTTCTCCCATTCTCGGATAAAACCTCTCACTTGTGGCGCCATCTCCCAGGATATTTCAAAACACAAAGCATATAAAAAATAAATTTAAGGATTTAAACTGTAATTTTTTGGGGGAAAACCCTTTGCAGCTTTATACCCCCTCATCAATAAATCAACAATTATTTCAAAAAGTGAAACTTATTTAAATGGATAGCATCTTAGGGCTTAATGGGGAAAAATTATTGATAGATTATGGTTCATATTTTTTTTTCCCGTAAATTTAAATTTCTTTTTGAAAAAATAATGTTTACATTTAAATATGAAATTAAAACACATTGAGTTTAGAATTGAATTTCTACTTTCTTTAAATTTTAACACACTTTTGTGTGTTTCAGAAGATATATTTAATTTATTCCTTGAAAATTGGAATTATATAACTTTTAGCGGACTTTTTATAAATTTCAATAGAATTTTATCCCATTTTTTACAATAATTTTTTTTTGAATTATTTATTATTTCTGATTGATAACGTCTTTTATTTCTTACTGCAAATTTCAAATTTACATTTCTTAAAACTTTTTCAAATTTCATTTACAATAGACATTCAAAGATAAAGCCTTCAAAAAATTATTTATAATAAAAGGAATGTTATAGATTATTACTCAATTAAAATACTTTATGTGATTCATCAAACATTTTGAGCTTTTGAAATTTCTTACTACAAAATGTCCAAGCATTCTTGTTAGGGAGAAATTTGAACAAATATATTGTGCAAGTGTAATACATATTTTTGAATGTTTAGGTAATTAAGCTTAAAAACTATAAAATTAAAGAAAGAACAATAATAACTCGTAAGAAAATATATAAAAAAACTGAAAAAGGGTATAAAAATATTTTTGGGCTCTAAACCCCTTTCTTGTTGTCTTTTTTAAACCAAACCTCACCATCTGTAAATTTGTTTCAAACAAATATGTAAATGAGCTACAATTTTTCCATTATTGTGTTTAAAAATATATCATAGAATTAAGAATGATATTTGCTAAAGAAAAAAAAAATAAGAAAGCAATAATAAAGTTAATTTTTATCTATAATATATATTAAAATTAACAGTAAACAGACATATATTCTCAAAAATGAAATTAATAAGTATAAATAAGTCTTCCCATTTTTATTTAAATTATTGCTCTTTTAATCAGCAAATATCATATGTTAATCTTTTCCCTTTGATACAATGAAACTTTTAAATTTTCCCCTAAGGTTTTTTGCATTCAGTATCGAAACGCGTTTCTAACGGATAATAGCTGTATTTCTTACCCCCAAAAAATAATTCAGTTTAAAACTAATAAAAAAATATTGGACAAATATTTGACTTCTTCGTTTTTTTTGGGTGGGGAAATAGATTAGTTTGATTAAGCAAAATATATATGAGATTTAGCAAATGAATACATTTTCAGTTTCTGTAAAATCGTAAAATATGTTTTTTTAAAAAGAAAGTTGTGTCGCAGGCTCTATATTTTGTATAAGGGTTATTTGTACATGGCTGATAAAGAATATTTCTTGTTTTTTGATAGCTCGAACAATTGCTGATTAAGTATGAAAAAAATATAAAAAAAAGGGAAAAAATTTAAATTTTATAAATTATTAAAAAACATTTTAGTATGCTAAGTAACTTTACTGCATAATTTTAAAATTCTAAGATTGATATAACTTTGTATTTAATTTTCGTATAGCCATGCTCTCGTTATACTGTAAGTATAACTAATTTCATAAATGATCTGGAGAGCGGGGGAAAAAAACACGAAACCTGTTAAACATTATAGATTAGAATTTTTTCGAAAGGAAGAAAATCTCAATTAGACTAAAAATTTCTCAATATTTCATATAAACCGTAACGAGTGTGTGTTTTCTAATAGTGGCGAGTGTGTATTTTCTGACAACAGCGAGTGTATGTTTAAATGATTTGTAGTTTTTGAACGTTGCCTTGATAAATATGCTGAACATGATTTGAAGTTACAGAAGAAGTCTCAATATGACATCAGCCGTAACTGCCTTAACATGTATATTCTCATCTTGCGATATTCTTATTCACTGAGTTGTACATGCCTTCATTGTAGAAATTAACATACTGTGTTTAAAACCATTATTCCACTTTTTGATGACATTTTTTGTGTTATTAAATACCCAACTCTGAAATTCTTTTTTTTTTTTTTAAATTTTAGGAATAAGAAGCTTGTGGCGAGATTAGGATAGTTGAGTGAATATAGCTAAATTTCATAGCCACATCGTCTTGATTTTACAACCACACGCGAGTGAGTAGATGCGTTGTTTGCAAGATGTCTGGTGTCTTCGGGAATCATACTGTGTCGTTTGATTATCTGAGAACCCCTAAATTTACTTAACATTTTTCAGTAATAAGCAGTAATGACTTATTACTGATTACCTGACTTGCTGCAGGTAATCTGACTCCAAGACATTCCCAAAAAGTAGACAGTATGAACTTTCCTGCAAAGTCTGAATATTAGCCTTCTTGTCTAACTGTGCTTCCTCTCTTTGCTTATCTCTTTGATCAATGGACGGATCATATTGAAAGGTACAAGATTCATCCATAGTTACCTCTAACTATATAAAAAAAAAATTCTTTATCATTCTCCGAAAGATTCAACATCTTCCTTGGCAGTACATTTTCCTTGGCAGAAGCCTTCTTGTATAAGTTCCTGTAAAGTGTGATAAAGATTGATATTCTTCTCAGACAATATACGAGGATGATTCGGAAAATAAGTTTCCCTTTTCGACTGTGGTCAGAGTTGTGTATGAAAGTCGAAATGTAGAATGAGACATTAAAGACAAGATACAAGTTTATTTTTCTACATAAGTACTAAGTACATTGAAACATTTGTCATACCGCTTAATAAGCTTCAAAAAACCCTCCAGGAAAAACTCAGGGATTTGCATATGGAAGAATAGTTTAACGGCTTGTTTGATTTCAGCATTGCTTCTAAAGCGCCCTCCGACGAGATTCTTCTTCAAAGCCAGAAACAGATGAAAGTCACTTGATGCAATATCAGGACTGTATGGTGGATGGTGTTGGCGCTCTCAATCAAGAGTTGCAATATGGTTTTTCGTTGCCGTCACCGAGTCATCCAACAACAGAATGCCAGATCTGAGAAACCCGGGATGCTTTTTTTCCGAATCGCTTCTTTCAATTTCGACAGGGTGTCACAGTACCTCGTAGCATGTACCCAATGTACTAAAGAATGATGTATCGATGTCTTGCATGCTCACTTGCTATGTCGTCATTCGCCCATAGCGGTTAAACGTTTCTTTCGTATGCAAAGCCCTGAGTTTTTCCTGAAGGGCCTTTTGAAGCTTATCAAATCGGTATGACAAATGTCTCAATGTACATGGTACTTAAGTGGAAAAATAAAGAGTTATGTCTTATCTTTAATGTCTCATGCTATGTTTTGACTTTTATTCACAACTCTGACCACAGTCGAAAGGGGAAACTTATTTTCCAACTCCCCTCCTATTTTGCTAAGCATTCCGCAACCTTTTTATATGTCCGAATCGTGCAACTTACCATGTACCATAGATTTTTGAATGGATAAATGTCTGGTGAACTTACTGACCAAGTAAAAGTATCAACAGTTTGTAGGCGGATGAAAGGTAGCATAGCTTTTTAGAGCCTGGTGCTATCCTGGTGAAATAGGACAACATGGTAATGTACCATGAAGCGTTACCCAATCGGAAGTAGAATGCCATCAACATATCGTTCAGATAAGTTATATGTAAGATATAACTAGAGGTGATCTGCTGTAATACAAGATAGTATTCCACTTCATCACTTCAGGGGTATCTGAAGAAAACAAAGGCTGATCTGAGTGCTGATTCCATCCCTTCCCCTCTTGTATCTGACGATCATATACTTCAAGATTTTGTGGGATTCTACGCTGAACTCTACGCCATACAAACCTGTTGATAACCAAGATGAATCGACTATGACAGCGTTCTAGATGACTCTACCGATGCTAAAAGATGAAGTGCAGGTGTGTTATTATTAAATTTTTGAAGTGATAAAAAAAACTTCTCAAGCATTTTACTAAAGAGTGAATCTAAATTAAGCATTAGGTTTGGCTGCGCTCTTTTCAGTTTTTACTCGGCACCGATCACAGTCACACCCCGGGGTGGTGACGTTTTTTTTATTTTTAAAATTTAAAAAATTTTTTTAGACGCTGTTCTTCGAAAAAATTTCATGCGCATTTTTCCCGTGAAGTTTTATTTTCTTTATTTAAATGTTACTGTCATACAGCCCATTTCCACTCAACTCCAGCGAGTGAAGGAGAGAAGAAGAGCGCAAGCGAAAAATAATTGGAAAGGAAAAAAAATGTTTCTTATGTAGGAGATCGAAGATTAGAATAAACAAAACATGGGTCTTTTTTTTTTTGATTCAGTAGAAAGAGCATTTAAGCACAAAAATGTGCAAAAAGAATTAAAATCCGAAATTTTAATAAAGTTGACTGATGAGAAATTTTCCAATATTTTTGTTTATATTAGTGATTACAACTAAGAGAGATTACAAGAAAATAAAAGCATTAACTGTTAAAAAGTACGACCCCTCTCCTTATGTTTGAATAGACAATTTTAAGACAAGTAAACGGCTCTCAGGGCACAAGGTTTCCTAGCCTTACATAGAAAACAGTGTTAAATAAGCTACAAAACGGTACTTACGAATTATTGCATCGGTGTTGGCGATACTATATGAAAAGAACCACATGGTTGCCGATTCAGCGCGTACGACATATGGAAAATCAGGGTTGCCAGCATGGCGAGATATCTTGAGCGTTGGCATTGTTGTGGTAGTGGAAACCCTACAAATAAACTCTATATATATATATATATATATATATATATATATTTTATATATATATATATTTGTTTTGTATATATGTATATATTTTTAAAAATATATATAAATTCAACCCAAAACAGGAATAAAAAAAAAAAAAAAAAAAAAAATGAAACTAAAGGGAACCCTAAAACCCAAAAAAATCCCATTTAAAGAATATCAATGGCGAATATAAAAGGAAAAAATTCGGGCTTTTTTCAAAAAAAATTTAAAAAAATTTTATAAAATAAAAATATATAAAATACCCGGGTGCAACCTCGGACTTAGGACCGATAAGTGGGGTTAAACTATTTTGGGTCAAAAACCTTTCCCCCTATTCCTTGGTAAATTAATTTTAAAAATACCCAATTCTAAAAAATTTAAAAAATTAAAAATTTAAAATTTAAAAAAATTAAATATTTAAAAAAATTAAACCTTTAAAACAAAAAATTAAACTTTTTTCGCCATCGCATTCTAAAAGATATTATATTAAAATATTAAAATTCAAAACAACTTTGCATAATATAAGTGAACCCTCAAACCCCAAAGAAATGACCCCACTCACCCCTTAGGTAAAAAAATTTTAAATAAAGTTAAAATTTAAAAAATCAATTATTTTCAAAAAATGAAAAAGCGAAAATTTTAAAAAAACTCACCAAAAAGCATTCTATCAAAAATTTAATTCAAAAAATTTTTGAACGTTTTTTCTCTCATATTTAATACAACAATTACCTCTTTTATTTTTTTGCTCAACAACACCCACTAATGTTTTTGTCAACCCAAATGATTCATAATCTCACACCAGAGTTCAATCATTTGGTATTGGGTTACTCAGTTGCATGAAAAAAAGTTCCTTGATTGGTCATAAACTTTTTGATTGGTCATAAAAAATTTTTAAATTTAGTCTTGTAAATATTTTTCCCTGTATTTGTATACAAAATTGTATTCTGTGTGGGAACAAAAATTTTTACAACTGGACCACTAACAAGCTGACTTTGTGGACCTAATGTTGTGTGGTGGTTTGTGCTTTTTATGGTTAAAATTTTTTTAAGAAATTTTTTTTTGCCCTTTGTATTTTCCCCAAAAGTTGATGGGATAATCATTCTGTATGCAACAAAATAAAAATTTCGGATGTTCTTGAATTTATCAATATTGTGTGTAGTTCAATTATTATTTCTCATCAAAAAAAAAATTTATATTTCTAAATATTGAAATATGTAAGCAGCAAATTGAAAGTTCGGTATCTTTATGACATTAAAGTTAAATGCTTCCTTTTATCATAGATATTGCTGTATAATTTTTTTGTCAATAATTTTTAAAAATCTAAATCTAAAAAAATTTAACTTTTTCTGGAGTTAAAATTTGTCTGTATTAATTTTAGGTATTCGGTTAAAATTTAAAGTTTGGTTTAAATTCAATTGGCCTATTAAAAATTTAAAAAATCTATGTATCTTAATAATTTCAAAATGGGTTTTTTTTCTTCGATTTGATTCATAGTGGTGTAAATACAGGTTTGGGGAGACTGTTACTGGGCTTTGGGCCAGCCTGGGGCAATCCTTTTATTTGTTTTTTAGGTTTGTTATCAAAAATAATAAAAATTCTCCTTTATTACAAAACGAATTAGTGTATTGAACTTTCAAAACTAATGTAATCATTCAAACCATATTTCTCAATATGCATCTGAAAATTACCTGAATTATATCCTCTATTTTGATGGAATTAAATAAATCTTCGAAATCAAATAAAATGCACTGAAAATAAAATCTTGTTGCTCAACCTTCTTTTTCCCTCATGGCTGTTTTTTATAATACAAAAATACTTTTAAATTTGTCTTTGTATCTTGTAAATATGGTCTGTAAAAAATTTTTCCCCATTTGGAAAATATGTATTGAACCCCTTTTTTTTTACACTGCGGAATTTGACTGGATTTTTTATGAAATTTAGGGGTTAAAAAATAAAGGGGATATTTAATTTTATTGCTAGAAATATTTAATTGTTTTTAAAAAAGCCAAAAATCTATTTTTTAATTTCTTTTCATACTAAATTTACATACTTCATATGCATTGTTATTTTTATATGATCATTTATTAATTTTATGGGAATATTTAAAATTATTGCATAATTTCCTGGGACTTTATCAACATAAACTATCACAAAGTGTTTTTTTAAAAAATTTTTTTTGGTCTTTTAATTTCTCTATAAGAAATATCATTTTTGTTCTAAAATTCAAATTCAAATTCATTAAGTCCCCTTGGACATGAAACCCATATTCTTTAAAGGCCTCAGTAGGTAAAATTTTATTTAATTGCAACATTTAGAATAAATTTTTTTTAATATCTTCTGATAGCTGTTTTTTCACATTTTTAAAATTTCTATTTGAAATAGTTAGTCGATAAAAGCCTTTGCACATAACTTTAACTGATCTTGAATTATTTCCCAAGCAACCTGTTACTACGTGTCCATGATATTCTCACGTATTTCCTGTAATCATTGCATCTTCTTTTTTAAAATCTCCCAAATTTCCCGAATACTGTTAAAAGTTAAAAAAAGATCTACTGATTTTTTTTTTATATCTGAACGCTCCTTTATTAAAACATTTCTCACCGGGGAAAAAATCCATGTGCCTCCCAAATTTTTTTAGAAACTCTTATCCCATTATATGACTTGTTCATGTACAGCAAAGTGCAATATTCTATTTTATAATTATCCTTAGAGTCTACCTTTTTTATTTAATCTATTAGCAATATATTTGCATAGATCCAGCTAAGTGTTTCCCTGACCCCCCCAATCAATACTTTTTATTAAATTTTAAAATTTATTATTTTTCCTTTTTTTTAAGTCCAAACAAAAAATACTTTATTTGTCCCAAAAGCTAAAAAATTTTTCTCAAAAATCTTGTAGTAATTTATTTTTAAATTTTTTTTTAATTGTATCTCTACCTCTATTTTCTTTCTTTTTTGCGTCCACCCCCTTTTAATCCTTTTTTGTCTTATTATTATTTCTACCATATATATAGAGTCCTTATCATTTTGTTTCAAAACCTGGACCCCAAAATTTTTGCCATTCCCCACCACATTCAATCCCCTAAGGATACATAGTGTTATATACACCGATTAAACGTTTTCATACCATAATCTTTTTTTCTTATTTGGAACAATCTTAAAAAATTCAACACAGCACCCTCAAAAACAATTTTTCCCTATATACACTTTTGGGGTGCAAAACTTAAGCAACAATGTAAAAAATTTTGCAGATAGCCATGAAATTTGCAGAAAAGGGGGGGTCTGGAGATCAGTAGAGGGGAAAACGTAAGTCGGTAGAAACGTCTTTTCGTATGCAAATATCAGGAACAAAAAGTCCCGGGAAAAGATGTGAGCGTACGCAAAAAAGGTGATGTCGGAGGGGCTGATCAACGGGAGAATGGGGGAAAAGAAGGACGGGGACGCAATTCACCATATTTTCTGCAAGTGCCAGTGAGGGCAGTTCGTGGAACTTTTGGCGAAAAATCACCTGGGACTTCACACGTGGGAAGAATGATCGGAAAACTGGAGGAGGGGGGTACTGTCTGTGTAGCTGCAGAGTTCGGAATCAACAAAAGTGTCGTTTTACGCGCGGGAAAACGTTAAACCACAATTTTAGCTGTTAGAATGGTTGGTTTTGGCCCCCGAGGACGACCCAAATGCAGGGGACCGATATATCATCCTGCAGGCGAAAAACGGTCAACAGCAGTCAGCAAGCTCCATTGCTAAGTAACTCAGTACAGCAACAGGTCGACAAGTGTAGTGGTTTACTGTGGCCAGACGCTTTCACAAAGGGCCTGTTCACCCGCCTCTGAACGCTGCCTCCCGTTGAAAGATGGCCAACGAAGCCACCGTTTACAGTGGGCAGAGAGCACAAAACTGGACAACTGATCAATGGAATCGTGTCCTCTTTACGGATGAGAGTCGGTTCAGTACCAGAAGCGATTCTCAACGCGTTTTAATTTGGAGAGATCGGGACCCGGTTTTATCCCAGTAACATCAAGGAAAGACATCGTTACGGTGGTCCTGGAGTTCTTGTCTGGGTTGGTATTATGCTGAACGGCGGAACTGAGCTTCACATTTTCGACAGAGGGTCTGTAACCGGGGATCGCTATTGGGAGGAGGTACTTCTTCCTCATGTTCATCTTTTCCGAGGTGCCATTGGCCCAGACTTCATTTTTATGGATGACAATGCACTGCCACATCGCACTCTTGCTGTTGAGGAGCTGCTGGAAAGTGAAGATATCACTCGAATGGATTGACCAGCGTGCTTCCCAGATTTAAATCCCATCAAACATGTTTGGGATGCTTTGGGGAGGCGTATTGCCACACGCTTACATCATCCGGAGAACAACCAACAACTCAAGCAGATGTTGATTAAGGAATGGGCACTCCTACCTCAAGAAATGTTGCACCAGCTGGTTCTGAGTATGCGGAGACGGTGTAAAGCAACCATTGTAGTAAGGGGAGGGCATATACCATATTAAGGAACATCTGCTTGTTGTTCTTCCTGTTGGATAGACAATCATGAGTCACGATACTATGCGTTCAATAAAGCTTGTTTTGTTTGATTCCATACCGTATGCGTTTTATTCCCTTTTCAGCGCCGATGCTTTCGTCATCCTTTACGTACATAATACTCTCCCTCATTTCAGAATTTCATGTCTCTCAGATGATTTTTCGTGAAGTTATGGCAATAAACCCACCAGTTGCTTAAGTTTTGCTCACCAGTGTATATATAGGCCAATTCTCTACTAACAAGAGATAACATCCAAACAATAACATTCGACAAACACATAGACAGCAGGAAAATCACACAATGAAGGACAAAAGAGTAATCGAGATAATAAATATAAAATGGATGCTGCAGTGTTATGAACATTACTGACTTAGGACAGCTATTACATAAAAAAATAATTTATATAAAAGTGGGGTTGAACATGTTTTTTGGCCAGCAAACCTTTCCCCTTTTTTGTAAATAACACTGAGCAAAAACCAATAGGAAATAATGGATAGGAATATCTAAATCCAGTACAAGATAGATGTAACTTACCTAAAAATTGCACTTACAAATGCAAAGCCCGCGCTAAATCTGAGTGCAAACATTAATTTGTTGCCAGATTCTATAACCTAATACAGATTTAAATCAAAAGAATGGCTGAAATGTAGCACTTAACAAAAGAATGGATAAGAGTTGCATATTATAGCATAACTATAATAACACCAGAGTAAATATGAATAAAATAATAGTAAGTAATTTCTAATTTAAAATTAGATTATGGAGATAACTATAACAATAAAATATTTAAGTATATAGTAATAAACTATTATCAATCTCAGAATTTTAATCCTAACTATTTTGAATAGCTTTATTTATGTAACTATTAATAAAATTAATTGGGTATATATATATATATATATATGGGTTGGATGGGTACGAAAAAGAGAACTATTTAACGCCCGCATGGTAAATGTCGTGAGAGAAAAGGAAGAAAATCTGAATATTTGGATTCTCTTGCCCAGAATAAATCAGAAGTTTTTTCACTTCAATCATGTGGCCATAAGCACACACGCAATTTTATATATATATATAAAGTATTGCATTCTTTAAAGATGAAAGGAATTTTTTTTTCTGTCTCTAGGAATTTGTTTGAGATAAAATGTGTGGTTTACACCTTATTCTCCATTTCAGTGTTTTATATCAAGGTGCTTTTAAAGAATTTAAGCTCCACGGTAAAGTATGTTGGCCTCTCCACTCTTATGAATTCAAAAATAAACTGGACAGTACAGTTTCGATTAGTTGATAATTCCTTTATGTATTTCATGTTCTGATTTTCATTTCTTTGATTTCTTTGTTAAAAAGATGCTTGGGTTTCTTGTATATATTATATATATATATTTATATTATTAAATTCTTTAGATGGTGTGTTTCTCATTTATTTATTGTTAAATGATATTTATTGTGCACTTTTTTTGATGTTTTTATGCTCCCTAACAAGTAACAAATGGTATAGCGGTTGATATCATTAAATTAGCTCAACCCCCCTTTTTCTTGTTCCGCTTAAAATTGCTATTTGAATTGCACGCTTCCATCTTTTTATTCAATTGATTTGCTTTAATGATTTCGTTAACTAATGTTTCGGATTATATATGAGGTCTGCCCCTAAATTTCTGTCTGTTTTTAGAAAATAAAAATAAGTGTCACTATTATTTATGATTTTTTGAAGGGTGATGGAAATTAGTATATCCTATTTTTAAAAAAGACCCCATCCCTAGAGTCAAAAAATTGAGCCAGTGCTCGTCTGATGTCTTCTTCGTTCTTAAATTTTTTACCCTAAAAATATCTTGTAAGAAATAAAACAAGTTTGGATAATGATATATTCACCGATATGAAACTATGATCAGAAGTGAAAACACTAGTAACAATCAACTATTTGTTTATTTAGTTAAAATAAAGGATAAAACCGGTAAATTACATTTAGGCAGTTCGCCTACTATTAACACGTGGCTTGTAAAGGAAATGGCTTTCTTTCTCGTGGTTCGAGCTCCATCTTCATTTTAATCAGCATTTACAGTTACGGTTGACGAGGTCATCCAAGGAATCTGCATAAATTTGTTGGAGATACCACACTAGTGAAAGTCGTAGGGTGATAGGGCCGGGAAGTATGGTGCATGCAACAGAATTACTCAACCTGACTGTGCGAGTTACTAACCCCCAAAACATCATGTTGTCTGGGATAATCATAAAGCAGTGTTATGTGCTTTCTATTGAAATCGGCCTCTTTTCTTGAAATGCAGCTTTTAAATTACTCATTTGCTGACATTTCCTCTCTGAATTCAACTTTTCGTACGATTTCAACAGCTCAAAACGTATCGGTCCTCGAATGTCCCATCATATATGCAACATTCTCTTACTCAAGCTACACTATGTCTTAGAGGTGGAGGAGGCAGGTTTTCCGAGTTCACAATGTAGCCTTTTCCTTACAATATTTCCATTGGTAATCTCCTATACCTCCTTAGTTATTATCCGATACAAAAAGTGTTTGATTTTGTTCCGTGAAACCATTTATTATGACACAATCATTCAAGTTCTTCTCACTTATGTGGCACCCATCACAAGTATTTCCACACCGATCATAGTTTCTATATAAAGTCCGAAATAGTTTGTTCATCTGAATCAAGAATTTCCACAATTACAAATGTTGTTAAGAAAGGATTTTGCTCTATCCTGATCTTGACTGTATCATTGTCAATCAAAAATGGCCATCAGAGCATGGCTTTACAGGATGGTCGAAATCCTCTACTTGAAATTTTTAGAACCATCCACTGAATGTTCTATCAGAAACTGTACCTTCACCAAACATTTTCAATGAATTTCTACATGGCTCTGTAACATTTCTTCCTTGTTGAAATTCTAAGTAGCAATGGGTATATGATAGCATCTAACTTAATGCTAACATGAATCATCGTCGTTTTAGTTCTTTTGCTAGATTAATATATATATGTTCAGTGATAGAACTCTCACTGACACAACAGAAGTCTCTGGTGGCACCTAATATATACATATATATACACAGTAGCGCACACAGGAATTTCAAGGGGGTGGGTCCGGGGTCGAAAGTTCACCAATCTTGTATCATGCTCCTTTTGATTTTGTCGATTTTCGGGAACAAAACACAGTAAAAAACTAATTATTGAATAAATAATTAGCATTAATTAATAAAATTAATCATTAATAACAAATACTTAGTTAAATTTTACGTACTACATACTTAGAATTATAATCAATCGGAAAAACAATCAAGGGCTTTAGGGGGAGTCCGGATCCCCAGGACCCCTCCCTTCTGTGCGCCACTGTATATACAACCTCTGACAATAAAGTTCGGTGAATAGTCTTGTAACATTAACGTATATGAAATATTAACGAAAGTTACCTTACTGTACTTCAAAATAGTCTCCTCCCATAACTATGCACAGCTGCGATCTGCTATACATGACTTGAAAAAACTTTTCAAGAAGTCTTCTGTTGGGATGGAGTTCAAAAGCCTCGTCATGTTTCGTTGGATGTCAGGAATAGCATCAAATCTCTTTCCTTTTGAAGCGAGTTTGTGTCGTGAGAATAGGGAGAAGTCTGGAAGTATATGATCTGGCCAGTATGGTGGAAGATCAATTTGCACTATCCCCTTTTATGCCAGGAACTGTTTTACGATACTGGCTGTGTGAGGGTGAGCATTGCCATGAACAAAAATCATGAATCTTGTTGTACGTACTGGGTAGTACCCTGCTTTGACGTTTCATAAAACGGGTCAAAATTTTAATGTAACTTGCAGCATTCATCGTCATTCTCTCGGGTAGAAATTCCTTGTGGATAATGCTTTGACTACTAAAAAAGGGGATGAGAATCGTTTTGATGCGTGATTTTTCTGCTCTGACCTTATTCCTACGAGGTAATGCAGGATAACACAATTCTGTGCTTTGACGTTTCGTTTCAGGGGGTTATACCTGAGACACCAGGACACATCCTCAATGACAATACAGTTAAAGAATCGTGCTTGGTCTTCATAAACACATACCAGCATCGCATAAGTTTCTTTTGGTGTCTTTGCCAGTTTAACAAAACTTGAAATTGATCTTTTGTTCGTTCATTTTCCTGTCCTCAGTTAAGAACCAACGCACGAAACAAGCACTTTGTAAAACAAGTCTTACACGGAACTCAAGAGAAGCTCAGTTGAACAAGGGCGTGGGAAGATGGTCAACACCAGCCACTACGCATGCGCAGCGTTTGTTTCGCCAGTGTTGCCTGATCAGCCGTTTTAACTTTATTCACCGAACTTTATTGTCAGTGGTTGTGTATATATGTATAGATTCAGAAAAAATCAAAAATTATTATAATCTCATTAAATGCTGTTTATATCAAAAACACCCATTTAATTTTATTAATAATTATCTCTGTATAAATAAATTCTAAGCTGTATGAATTAAATCATTATTTTTTAGATTATTAATTAGCTATTATCACAATAAGTATATTATAAACATTCATGTACTTCCGTGTATCAACTACATTTAATTACCGCCTTCCTCAATTCATATAGATATGATTCCGTACCTCTTAAAAATAATATATTACATTAAACTTTTTACTATTAATATTACAGTCTAGACCAAGGGTGGCGAACTTTATGAGTCAATGTGCCATTTTTTTCTAAAGAAATGCTTAATGAGGTATGGACGTGCCATCAAATAATTTTGACTTGTGATTATTAGGAAAATAATAAAACTAAATACTAACAACACAAAACTCTTTATTTACTACAGAAAAATACATTTTGTATTTTATAGTATAGTAAATGTGTTTTAGTTAAACGTGTATATATATATATATAATTCAAATTATATAAAGTAACATTAACGGGATTTCTGTTGTTGCAGATTAGATGACAACTAACTTATATTAGGATTGGGTAAGATGTTACTTTTAGCAGAATGCATGCCGAATGGGAGTCATCTGCCAAATGGTTTCTAAGAGAGTCTTTAATGCAGTGGTTCTCAAACTTTCATTACTGGCGACCCAATTTTCAATCATATTTTTTATCGCGCCCCCCCCCAAATAATAATGTATTGAAAGCAATAGTAATGCACTTTAGTGCTAAAGCTACAATACAATCATAATTATAAACCGTACAGATTAACAAGATAAGTATTAAATTTTGTATATGTATTACTTTTAAGTAATATATATTTTTATTTTTTTTTACTTTTTAGTTCGATGCACTATAAAAACGTGTTTTTTAGTTTGTTTTAAGACTATAATTTATTTTATAATTATTTTTACTATACACGATAAAAACCACAATTCCAGTGCATAATTTAATAAAGAGAAAATATACTTACCTACTTTCAAGGACTTTTCAATTTTTCTTTTAATAATTTGAGAAAAAATCCAAAAAAAACTAAAGAAAATGTTCCTAATGTGCGTGTCCTTAATAAAGGACATAAATCACAGAATTTTTCGCTAGGAATACAGGAGCGTTATTTTCCAACAAAACGGTCATATTTTGTTCACGTTATTGCAGTTTTGTTAACGTTTGATGATCTACAAATAGCATTTTGAACTTTTTCTTCCTTGTGTCTTTTTGACAAGGTGAAGTGCTACATTTATGGCTTCATAGTTTTCTTCACAGAGTTCTTTAGGCAGCATTTGAAAATTTCAATTCAACTCAAACGTTTCATGTCTGTCACTTATCGCATATTTACTTTCTCTATCTTGATTAATATGCATTATTTCAGCAGGTTCTCCAATTGCTTGATCAGTTTCAATTTCTTTCAATAGAGATCACAGATGCCCATGCCCATTTTTTTATATTCTGCTCATTTACATTTATAAACCATAATAAGTCGTACAACACAGAAATCAAAACCACAAAATTGTTCATGGGGGGAAAGTACAGCATGTTCTAAAAAATAATTGTGTAAAACGTTTTTCATTATGCATTATATGTTTCAGAATACTCATAAGAAATCTTGGCCAAATAATCCTTCAGAGTGCTTGCTCAATATGCTTATCCATATATCATAAAACTCATTCATATGGGAAAAAAGCAACAGAAAAATATTATTTACAACTTTCCTAAAAGAAAAAAAGACGGAGTGAAACACACAGGTTTGAAGGTCAAATATATGATAATCAAAAGTAGTAATTTAGGGGTTAAAAGAAACGTAATAAAAAAATCTCTCATCGTGGGATTACAGTAAAGCAAACAAGATGTCTTTTATTATTTGGTTATAGAATCAAAGATAGCTAATGACCGTTTGAAGTGGAATCTTTTATTTTTGATGATCACCAGATGATAAAAATAAATTATATCAGTGCAAATGTGTAATTTTTATTATGTCAGAAAACATTTTGTTTTACTTCATTCCAAAAAATTATTTTTTTAAACCTTTTATATTTTCAATATGCTCGCGCCCCCTTTGCAGGGTTATCGCGCCCCCCAGGGGGGCGCACCCCACAGTTTGAGAAACACTGCTTTAATGTTATTCAATTTTGAAAATAATGACTCGTAAACATAGGCCAATGAAAATATGGTTAAAATGGCATGAGCCTGCTTCTTCAAACAGTTAAACATGTCTGGAATTCAATTTCAAGTTTCCAAAATCTCGTTACTGGCATTTTTGCTTATATTGCTTGCTAATATTCCTGTTTCAAATAATTCTAACTTTTTCCTTGGTTCAACAAATTTTTTAATCCTTTTTTGAACTAGACTAGAAATTAATAAGTTGCATTTCAAATTCTTCAATTTCCACCCAATCGAATTTATAAAATGATGTCACATCAGGATACATAATAAACTTGAGCGCTTCTGATAATTCTTAGAACTGCAAAAAAATCCCGCTGAAAATTTCTTGATTGAAGAATCAATCGCGGTTGATCGTTTTGATCGGTGGTGTGGCCTAAATATTTTGCCACGTGCCAGCAATGGCAGGCGTGCCAATGGTTCACCATCCCTGGTCTAGACAATTACAAAAATATTTTAAATGTCACCTAGATAATTTTAGTTTTTGCTTCATATTTTTTGTTTTTAATTATAACTAAGAACAATTTTGTATGCTTATCGCTTTGCAACCTTTCAACTTTATTTCTCTAGCTTTAAATACTTATTTCGATAATTGGATGTGGCAATAATTTGATTATTTTTCTTTGAATCATCGTAATTTAAGCATTTTTGAATGTATTCTTAGATAAGTTACCTTTTTATATATAAGGGATTCAAAACTTCTATCCCATTACTTTCTAGGACTTTGCTCATTATTATAAACAAAAAGGTGAACATTAGGTAGCCTTACAACCGGTTAAACACCCCATTTTTATATAATTCTGAAAGTTGTCCTCAGTCAGAATTTCCACCTTTTTCAGTTTCCAGAACCTCAATGATATCATATATATACATATATGGTTTATTTTCACAGTATTTTTTTCGGTTTTGATTGATAAATGTTTATTTCTCATTTGTAGAAAATTTAGACTATATACATATATACATACATATATAATTTGATAAAGAACGTATAGTTATTCTGCAGACTGGTCGTAAAAAAAGACCTATTTTGAAATCTTACTCATAAACTCTTTTATTATGAAATAAAAAAATTGTTTTAAAAATAGGACTCTCATAAAAGTTTTTATATTTTTCTGTCAAGGAATAAGCTAAATTAAGTTGCTTTTATATATGTAGTTGACAGAATAAATATAAGAATCTTGATTAAAAAATATCTGCTTATTTTGTTTATTTTAACGTACAATTACACTTTTAAATAGATACTTTGTCATAAGAATTACAATTACGTGCAGAAATTCAAAACAGAGAAAAAATTTAACCTTCCTCGTGCGCACTTAATTTTTATTTTTCATTATTATCGGAACTCAGAATAATATACCATTAACTATTTTATTAACTAACAGAATTATACAGTATTAACTATTACTAACTTCTAATAGTAGAAGGAGTTGGATAGGAATATATTGTCCACTTAGGGAATGTTATTTACATTGAGTTTGAAGGTTTGAGATGCAATATTCAACATAATGAATTACACTGGATTATGCATTTAAAATTTTGAGTTTTTTATCTAGTTTTCTCGTTATCGATAAATATGATGTCTGGAGACTGCAATTATTTGAATCGCTTGAGCTGTTTATTCATTTATTAGCTATCCATTTATAAAAGGGGAAATATATATTTGAATTTTTTATTTTAAAATATTTTGTTTTGTAACAAACTGCGAATTTTATTTACTCTAGTTTCATGAATATGAAATGTTAAAAAAAAAAGTTTCGTTTCAAACTAACCAAATATTTGTTTAGTATGATCTTCATTGGGAATAAAAATTATGTGTTTAAGTAACATTTTTGTGTCTAAATGTATATATCATATTCTAAATTAGTATTTAAATTTAATGGTAGCATTTTTACTAATTAAAATATATTTCAGACATGTCTTCATAAATAAAATCAATATACGTATTTTTCATAGATTACTGCAATATAATTTAATGTGAAACTAATTTTCGAAATAGAATTTCTGGGGAAAATTAAGGGAACACAGTACGATTCAATTGACCAAAATCGGTCAAAAAATCAAATTTAATTTTTTTAGCCTAAATTTTTTTTATATACTTTCCTATAACCTCACAAAATTTGAAAGCTCTAAACTTAAAAAACGCAGAATTATGTTAGTTTTTACGTTCGTTTTTATTCACATCCCTATGGCAAATCAAAACTTTAAAAACTGCCGTATCTCAGAAAGATAAAATAACTATTTTGTTTTCATTTAAAATGCTAAGGCTTTTTTTCTATTGTGACTAATGTTTTGAAATTTTTTTACCTATTCCCAATAGTACATGTAACAAAAGTTGGTATGCATTTTTGAATCAAAGCAATATTTATTTTTTTAAAAATAATTAAACTCAGAATTTATACATTTTTTAAGGAATTTTCAATAAGCATTCATAAAAAGAAGTATTGTAAGAATACCAATCACGTTAATGCAAAACCCATACCAACTTTTATTATACATAGTTTGATGTACTTGTAAATAAAATTTCATGCGTGTACGTCAATTTTTGTAGGAGGAGTAGCATTTTAAAATCACTTCAAAAATTTCAAGTTTTTTCCTTAAAAAACTACATGGCTAGCTTTTTATGAAATTTTGAGCACAAAATATGTTTAACATAGTATACATACATAAGAGGCAACCAAAAAAGTATTAAAAATCCTTAAATTAAAATTTTGTAAATCGTACCATGCACTGACAAAAAATGTGTTAAGTTCGATCAATTTAAATGTTTAAAATTAAGAGTACATTCCAATCTAATGAAACTTCTCTTGAGTTAGAAGAATTTTAAGTAGCAATTACAAAACAAATCTTTTAATGCTAAGAAAGGAATCACTTAAGAACACGAGACAAAAAAAAACGACTTTCAAATTCAAATTAGATTTACATTTAGTGCGATGTAACCATACACGTTAAAAGCAAAAAACAATCGACTTCTGAGAATGAAATGCTCTCATTCTATTTTACCCCATTAAAAATATTAACTGCGTTCTGTCATGATATATTTAATTAAAACCCCACGGGAAAAAACTATTCCAATTGCATTTATGTGTTTCACAGCAGAATTTTACCTATTCTGAAGAAGATATTGGATTACAATGTAATTTGATTCGCGAATCCGAAAAGCTTTCTCCTCAACATACGACAATAGCAAAAAAAAGATTTTCAAGTACTGATTCATTGTAACATAATGGACTGGTATGTTACAATTGTTTAATGGAATAATGAAAGAGAGAAAATTAAATCAAATAAATGTATTTTAAAAATAATATCTGTATGTGCAAACATTCTTTTGAAAAACTGACGAAGAGATTATTTAATAAAACTATAAAGTTTCAAGGGACAATTGATAAATTTGTTTTCATCGCGTGGCACCAAAGCAATGAGCATTAGAATAAAATATTTTTGTAAGCTAATTATCATTTTGAAAGTACAATCTAATTCTAAAGTAGGAAAATAATATATTTCCTTTTTACCAATATTTTTAAATACTTTTAAACTGGCTTAAAAGTTGTGACCTAGTCTTTTATTTTATCAATATCATTTGGGAATATGAAATAACAAACAATTTCAGATTTATTTTTAAATTAAAATTGTTTTACTAACGCGTCATGCTGTGAAACAAATTCAGGTTATAGTTGACGAATCTCGTAATTCTGACAAGAATGATTCTTCAGATGACACTCCATTCTTGAATCTTCCACATCATGCCAGCGTGAGTACGTGACTCGACTTTTAAATGGAAAAAAATGGCATTAGTTTTGAAAAGCCATTACCTTTGTTTAACATAACACACAAGATGTTTATAAAATTTTTAAAAAGGTAATATTTAAGTGTAAGACGCCTCAGTTTCTTTTTAATGGTAGAATAAATTGTAAAATGTTATTCGAACATAAGGTAGAAAGCTTTATTATTTCACATTTTATTGACATTTAATGAAAAGAAAATCCTCACTTTAATAAAACAAATAAAAAAATTTTATATCATAATAATAAAGACTTAATTTGTGAATGAATACTATATTTGTTTCTGTATTTTATTATAGCAGCAAAGTATTATTGAAAATTTTTAAATTTCTAATTACTTGACTGTTGAATGTTTTTTATAATTTAAAGTTTATACGTTATTGTAATGCATTGGTGACAGCGACCTTGAGAAGCAGATAGGGAAGAACATTACCTTACTTAAATAGAACTCAGTAGCTATTTCTAGTGGATATCACAATTTCGAGTGCATTAAATCATCATGAAACATTTGTTGCTCCAAAAACAGCGCAACACAGGTAGGTACCGATTAACCTTGTGACATAGCCATCTGTCGATAGCTATGACGTGGTGGGTCCGCGTAAGTTAGAGGTGTGGGATTATCGGAAGGATGAGACATTCTATAATTCTTAATACAACTTTTATTAAGAATTTAACTTAAATTACTTATATATAATGAACAAACTTATATTAAGTGAGAATAAACCAAAGTATGCCGATTATTTAAGTCAGATCGCATAACTAGATCACTTATCCAAAATATAATTAATTATCTGCCTAATCTCGCTTTCTATATTATATTATCGTTTAGAATATAATCCTCCTACCTTGGTTGAAGACTCATCGATTCTGATACTTGTAGGCAGATAGATGTACTCGTGTACAATTGTTCCTCCTTATAAATATTACTATCGAGGATGGGCGTTTCCGTCTTTCTTGTGAGTAGGCCGTCTAAACACTTGTTCCGAACTGCTCCACACTAAGCTTTCTCTAAGATTGCCATCCTCTCTCACTAAATTTTCTATCCTTTTAAAGGATATCTTATTTGCATCTATGCTTCGTTTTACTTCTTGGATTTGGGTTGGAAAGGTTTTGCCATTAATCGTGGCCGTCAAAGAACGTAGGAGTTATGTTAGAAGAAGAACGCGAGAGATGTCACAACCTTACATCCGAACACCGATCCAAACTCTTGGAAGTAGCATTAATATTTCTGCAGAATGCCACGAGGAAGGCAACGAGTACCTCAACAGGATCGTTACGGACGATGAGATGTAAGTTGATCACTTCACCTCTCAGAAGCCAAGCAACAGTATATACATCAGTTAATAGTGTATCTTCAAGTTGCAAATTCAAGCAGATTGTATTCGCAAAGAAATTGATGTGCCAGATCGCCAGGGACTGGAAGGGCATTCTATTCCTTGATTTCTTGCCGAAAAGTGCTATGGTGAATGTTCAACGTTGCTGCATAACACTAGAGAACTTACAACGAGTCATCGGATCCAGAAATGTAGGATGGTTAGTATTGGTGTTGTGTTGATCCATGACAGCACTTACCCACAAACCGCGAATTCCACACAAAATCTGTTGCAAAGGTTTCGCTGGAGCTGCTTGACAATCCACTCAATCCTTTTTATTTTGCTCCCAGTGACTTTCGCCTGAAAAATTCTTGTCTGCTGTCATCTTTCCTTAGACATAGACACGCAAACAACTGTGACTCACTAGCTCTATTCCCAGGCAGCAGTCTTTATGATGTAGGACAACAAACCTTATCCTATTTTATGACAATGTTACATATTTGGTGTTTAGAAGTAGCTGAAATAATGTCGTAATTTTTGTGGACTGTGAGAAACTTACATTCTGTGTGCCCCTCGTATGTACAATTTATAAGGTTTCCTAAAGTAACTAATGAGGTAATATTTATGAAAACCATATTTTTTACTTTTAACACTTTTAATGGATGAATGTTAAAAAACTAGTATGATCTTGAATTTTGCAGGGTGGTTATAATTAAGCTTTCTCTTTAAACAGCATCCTACGGCTAAAATAAGTGAGCAGTTTGCCACCAAATTTAGTTGATGGATTATACACAAGATGCATTCAAGATTTTTCACACAAAAATATTATTTCAAAATGGTTCACTGCGCAGCTTTTCTTATTGTGAAATGGCGAATTTAACAAAAGAAATAACCCATAGGAATACGTTGTCAGTTTAAACAATTTGGAAGAAGATTTATTGGTATAAATAGTAATATGTAAAACTAAAAATGCACAATTCACCTATTGTTTCTGGAAAAAAAGCCCAGGAATTTGCAAATGTATAAAGAAGAGCAGGATTTATTTAAAATAGGTCTGATATAAAACGCCTGTTTGTTCATTCTAAAGATTCCGGTTGTCAATATCGTTACTGAAGGTGTGTTACTAGCAAATCTCCTTTTCTACGAAAACAAAAGGAGTGCTTCTACTGCGGTTCAAGAATTTCGTTGGCGAAAGGAATGCAAGGCGAAGGCCGATGTTTGGTAAAAGTATCCTGATTTCTTTGAAATGACGTTAGCCACTTAAAGAGCTCTGTAGTGTTTTAAATTGCAAAATATCACAGCAAACAATCTAAGATATGCTGTTAATACACTGCAGGTGTACGAGACATTGAATTTTTTTAAATGCCTTGAGTGTGTCTCATTTATAGACCTGTAATGCCAAATTTGGTGACGATTCTACCACAAGTTTTAATTTCAAGACACTGTTTTTAGGGGAAATTTTAGTCATAACCACCCTGACTAAGAATTTAGTTTTCATATGATTTGAACCTAAAGACGCCATTAAAGAAAATATAAGCTGTGTTGTTGCACGGTATTAAACTTTCTCTTCATTAAGCTGTAAGACTACGTTCGGAAACGTGATTTTAAAAAAGCGCATAAATGGATAATTTTCATGATATTTAGTGTCACTTAGATTAGAGCACATGTATAACATTGTTTTATAGGACATTTTGACAAAAAAAATTATTTAAATACAATATTTCGGCAAAAAATTACCATAGAATAATCTTTTTTCAAAACGTTCTCCTTTTATAAAAAATACTTTTGTAATAATAATATTTTGTGTGTGTGTGTGTGTGCTTATATAAAGTAAAGACTTCTCCAGAGAGTCTGAGCTAGGATTTTTGAAAAATTTACATTATTTTCAGAGTTACCACTAATTGAAATAATTTTCGGTGTTTTTTCTTAAATTTTCTGCTCTCTGTTGTAGTATAAAATATAGATAAATCCACTTCTAAGTTACATATTTCAAAAATTCTAGTTCAGCTTCTGTACAGAGGTCTGAGCTATATACAGGCAAAATATTATTGTAATAGAAGCTTTTTTCACAAAAGGAAAATATTTTGAAAATGGGTCATTCTATGTTCATTTTTTGTCAAAATATTGTACTTAAATAATTTTTTATTGTAACACTATTCTTAAAACAATTTTATATACATTTTCTAATCTAAGTGACAGTAAATATCGTAAATATTATCCATTTATACACTTTTGCAAAATCACGGTTCCGAACGTAGTCGGATACCTTAAAAAGAACAGTTTCCTAAATATTCCTAAATCATTAATAGTTTTAATTAAAAATTATCTATAATACTTATATCTTAGTACGCAAGTAAAGGAATTTTTAATTATAAATTACTTTTAATTTGAAAATCATTATAATACGAATGTGGTCAGTAAAATTATTTCATAGATTTTAATTTTTTTAAAAAATTGGGCACAAAACTCAATTACAAAATAAATGCGAAATTTATTTTTACATTTAAGTATCTTGTGCTTTATAATAACTATAAACATACACGAATAAGTGTTTCAAATGAGAAAAATAATTTTTATCCAATATGTATAACATTTAACGTCTTGCTGTTTTTATAACATGATCTATACTTAACGATATCATCTTGTTTCACAGCTACAATGTGTTTTTATCTTAGGTTACAATTAAAATCCTAATTTCAAAGTTTCCCTTTTTAAGTTGCCCAAATACAATGATATTACGATAGTTTTAAATTTAGATCCCTGGAGTACGCGTTTCTCTTTTTTAAATTTGTTCCATTCAATTTTCCATAATTTTTTTTTAAAAAAATACTAAATTGCAATTACACTATTCATTTTACAAAGATGTATTTATAAATTTGTCAGCTATATATATATAGAGAGAGAGAGAGACATTTTTAAAAACTTTAAAATTTCTGTGAAGAAAGAGAATAACACCTAAGAATATTTTAACACAGAAAAATTTAACAGCCACATTGATACATGTAATACAAATGTTACATATTGATTTATGCTTAGGTCATTTTACATAGAAGAATTCATTGGTGGTTTTAATGAATTCATAAAAAGAATACATTTTGTCAAATTCTGGAATACCATTGAATGACAAATTGAAAGTCTTTTTTTATATTTAGTTTCTTAATTGCAATAGATGAATTGGAAAAAGGTGATTTGTATGTACTTCTTTAAATTTATAGAAAATGATTTTATAACAAGAACTATTTAACAGTGAGCTGAATGACAGTCAAAATTTGCAAAAGAAGTCCTTTTTTGCAATCCTTTCAAGACATTAACAAAGGTTTTGGTAAAGAAGTCCAATACAAGAAAAATGAAAAAATAAATATATAACTTAAGATCAACTTTAAACAAAACTATTATAAATAATTGATTACTTTTTTTTTTGCTGTTTAACAAAAGGTTTTTCAAATCAATATAGAGCTAAATAACTTAGTTAATCACAACACAATTTTTAGATAAGGAAAAATTTGAATTCTACATTTATAAAAAAAATAAATGTTATATATAAACAATTTCTTTATCAGTTTTTTTTTCTAGAATAAATTAGGATTCTACACATATGCCATCCACTAATACAGAAATCAAAGTATGCAGAAATGGTTTAATTTATCTCAGTGTATTTTTAGATAAGATTTAAAACTGAATTCTACATTTATATAGAAAATATTTTAATGTTGTGTATAAGTATTTTTCCTTATCAAATGGAAATGCTATTTACACGCTATCTACTAATGTTCAGTATTCACTCGAGGGAAAGTTAAATAATTAAATATTTTCACTTTTAAAGAAAACAATAACTTAAGAGCAAATTCTTTGAGATAAAAAATTCCTTTCTTTTTAAATTTTACTCTTGTATATTACTGAGAATTACATTCTGAGAAATTAATTCAAAAATATAAAAAATCTTTTTTTAATAAAAAAAAAGAAATTTTAAGGTTACGCACGGGGGAAATTGAAACTAAAAATAAAATTTTAATAAAATCTTTTTTATTTAAAAAATTTTTTCCCATCCCTTTTTTTTCTTTTTTTTTAAAATAAATTTTTTTTAAAGATTTTTTTATACTTAGTTAATAAGTACTTAAATCTATCAAAAGTTTCATAATACCTTGCAAAGATTGTTATTGTTTTTATATTAAAAATAAACGAAAATAACACAAAAAACATATTTTTTTATCAAAATTTAATTTTACGAAAAAAAAAATTTTTAAAACAGCTAATGTTGGGGTTTTAAAAAAACAAATTGAAAGAATTTTCCTAAACATTATGGTAAGAAGAATAACATTTTTTCAAGATAAATTGTCAAAATGTCATTTATTAGAAAATATTTCGACTAAAGCTTGATTGGAAAATCCATTTAATACCTGTTTTTCTAAATATAGGTAGGAAGTCTGTTCCTGAAAAATATTTTCGTATTGAAATTTAAATCTTCTCTGACAGGTTTGTAAATTAATGTTCTCCTGTATCAGGATCGAAAAAAGAAAAGATTTATCTATAACAGAATTAATTCATTAAAATATCTGCCATTTTAAAATGACATTCGATAAATAGAAGTATTTGTTTGATATTTTAATAGTTTTCAGTGGAATATGCCATCGAACAACTGATATTTCGTAATTAACTAATATCCTTAAAAAGAAAGATATCCGTAATTTTAAATCTAAAGCAGAAGTATGATGTTTTAAAAAATGTGTCAATCACTATTACTTTTTGTAAATCAAGCAAATATTTTCATTATTATAAAAGAACAAATTGATTAAAATTATTATTCGTTCTACTAATGACTAAAAGTGCTACAAACTGTCAGTCCTTATGGTAGTTATGGTAAAAAAATACTGAATAATTACCGAATTTTACAGGAAATTTTTTGAAGTAATATTTAAATACACAAATATGACAATAAAAATAATTATCAAATAAAAATATTTCAGTATTAACTCCTCGATTACAAAAGTTTAGATTCTTTAATACAATGTACAACAATAATATACTACAAAATAATTCATAACCCTTTTATTTATATAGAGAGAAGTTTTAAGTTTAAACTTTTTAAGTTTACTGAAAGTCGTGTTTAAGAAAACTGAACAATGTTGTACCTAATACTTATATTAATAACTTTCTGTCCTTCTATACATAAATGAAAATTAAACAATCGCTTCAGCGATTCATATCGCTTCCCTTTCAAAATTCTATGCTATATTTGTAGGAATATATTAACATACATTGAAGTCCAAATTTTTTCTCTGGTAATAATAAGTAAATTTTAGACTGAATTGTGAAAGTATCCAGCACTTATTTTGTCTTAGATAATTATTTAGTCTCGCTGTTTACAATGTATTGAAGTGTTTGAACTTTTATTGTAAACATTTAAATAGAATACAACATAAATACAAAAAATTTATTCCATTTCCCTTAAAAAAGTTAATGGTTTATTTTTATTTCGATTATGAATTACATACATATATATTAATAAAAATAGAGACACTAATAAAATTTTTATTTATTTAACCTTTTTAAAAGAAAGATTACATAATTTTTCCATTAATATAATTCAAATAAATGTAAGTGAATGGACAAAAATTGAAATTTTGTATGCATTCCTTTAAATTATTTTGTGGTGGAACAAACAAACAGTAATCTAAGTTCTGAATGACAAATTAAAAAAATACAGTAGGAAAACTTAAGAAAATTAATTATGAGAGGGATGCAAAGAAAATTTATAATCTGAATAGAGTAAATTGAAAAAAATTAGTAACATGAACAAAACAAAAAGAAAAAAAATTCAAAAAAAGCTTCGAAAATTTTGTAAATTGAGTAACAGATTTACATTTTAGCAAGAATAATACCTTTCCTATTTGATTTTATTACCTTTTATATAAAGTAAGAAGATTGAGACGGGTTCTATTTGAGCCCTTCTACTAATCCTTTTGGGGGAAATGATTCTTTAATTGTTCTTTGAGTTTAAAACCACTTTCCGTAGAAAGAACTTGATTTTATTTTAAATTTTGGGGCAAACCCCCAGCAAAGTGAGTGTTAGAGTTAGTCTTAGGTCTTTAAGTGTCCTTGCGAAGTGACTTTCGGAAGCCTTGGTGAACTTTATAAGAAGCCTTTGACGGGAATATCCATTTGACCTGGGTGAGACTAGGTGAGTGCTGTTTTTTGGGGCCTTCCGGTTAAAATTTTTCTTGGGTTTGGGGTACAAAGTTTTTTTGTTCCTGGTTTATAATCTTGTTTGATAGTAGGTGAATTGAACCGAAATAAATTTAGTTATTTTCATAACAATGTCTATTCATTCGGAGTCCCAAACTTTACCTGCGACCTACGAGTCACGACAAGATTGGAATATGGATTAGTTTATGTTAATTGTCGAATGTATGTAATTAAATAGTTTTAAGTCTTGAAAAATGTAGAGATACTAGTTTTTCTGTTAGAGTAAAACAGTAAATGACAGTTCAATACATTGCTGTGTTTAATAATAAAGATATTTTGAAAATCTAATGTATTTTGTTTCTTCTTTCTTCGCGCTAACTACATTATACATAAGCATCTAAATCTTTATCCGAAAATAATAAACTTCAGTTAAGAAAACGAGAAATGAAAGGAAATAACCAGTAAGCAACATAACAAAAATACCATACAAGTCTTTGATGAGCAACTGATGAATATTAGGCTTATTAACCGGAAACTTTTTAGTTGCCGCTATTCTAATTTTTAGCCATTCATCTTTTTGGTACTTTTCAATAAGTCCTGCACTCAGCATTCTAGATATCACAGTGTTCAAAGCAGCCCTGCAGCAAAAACCTCTTCTAATTGCAATTCCAAATTTCAATGAAAGAAGAGAATCTTCTGAAAAGTCGTAAGTTTTAGGTGGTAATTTTCCATGCAGAAATTGAAGATTTATTTCAATGCCTATCACTGCAGTTCTTCCTACAACAAGTTTCGGATTCATGATGTCTGGGATATTATACCACCATTTGTTTGATTTCACTGCTTCTCCCAATTTTATTAAATTTTCATTTTTATTATTTGTAAGCAAAAATATCATTGGTACGCCATGTAACATGCTGCATCGGTGAGTACCTTTCTCCACTGCTTTTGCAAGATCCACAAAAGTTCTGATTGGTTTGCTTTGCAAAGGAATTGACAGAAATGAAAGCAAACAGGCAGAGTAAGATGCAGAAATTATCAAAGCAAATATGCCCCAAGTAGTCAGAATAAAGTTGGATTTTAAAGAACTCTGTCCCAAGTTTGGTGATTGACGCAGCAACATACCAAATAAATGTATAAAAAGTTCTATGAACGAGTTTTCGAATTTTAGGAGATAAGTAAAAATCGTTGGAATAACAATTATTGTAATAAGTACAGCAATCCATAGAAATGTATCAAATGGATATACAAAGGCCCAAATAGCAGGAAGTGCATCAGGTTTTTCAACTAGGAACTGTATTTTGTTTGTCATATACGAATTAGTGAAATCTACATCTTTCATTCTTTGTTGTATCATTCCAAGTGAGCTTACGCCTAAATCAGCTTCATTTCTTTGTAGTAATCCCATGACTCCAGTCCAATTACCATTTTCATCAATGTCACCAATTTCTCCATCAGAAGGGTACAGATATTCGTAATTAAATCCTAATACGTCAGATAAAGTATTTAACATTTTTCCTTCAAAGCCAGAAAGTGGTAGTCTTCCGGTTATGGAAGTCTCATTTGTTATTTCAAAAATGTGAGGAACTGGTACACAAGCTACTTTCACTGTTGATGGAAATTTCATTTTTAAATAATTTTATCCAATAGTCGTAAATTTTATCCAAATTTATATATAATTGCCAAGTTCAGAGATTCCTTCTTACAACAATCTTCATTAGTACATTATTGCCCCAGTTTTCTCAACTTTCTTTTCTAAGTGTGTGAATTCAAGTAAAACTCAAAATTAATGCTCTATCGGGGAGCATGGTGTAGTATTTTGAACTTTCCATAAATATTTAATAATGCTAGCGCTTCATCAGCATATTTATTATCATTGTCGTGTAACAAAATCACTCCATAATTTCAGTTTCGATTGGTTCAAAAGTCATTAAGAGACTTGGATACATATATTTATGAAGTAAAGCTTTTTAGAATATATTACCATAGCAATGCCGAATCATATTTTGACAATGAGGTTTTGAAAACATTAGCTCCCAAAACTTGATGATAAAAGTCAGATCATTTAAATCGGTAGAGAATTAAAATTTAAATTTTTAAACCAGTCAAAAATGATTTTTTTAAAAGTTTTAGGACTAAGGCAGAATCAACTTAATTATATTTTCAACAATATTTTCACAGATATATTTTTCAATTGATTTTTTTATTCAAAACTCAATTTAAAGTTTTGAATTCATATTCTAATAGCTCAGAAACTTTAAATACCACTTTTCAGAAATAAGTAATAAGCAAATATGTGCTAGAATAAGCCAATAAAAAAACCTCTCATGCAAAGATCTTTTCATCATTAGAAAGCACGGATTTTTAAAAGAAAAAATTGATAATTTCATTTTTAATGAGGGAATTTTTAAGCAAAATCGAAATAGGCTCAATTGCTTCAATATAAATATCAGTGAGTGATAAAATCAAAATATTTGTATTTAAGGTAACCTTATTTGTGAGTAACTTCATATTAAACATGTAAAAAAATTTTTTTCTTTATTTATTCGCTTAAAATTATTGAAGTACTTAAATCAGTTAGCAACTACTTCCTAACAATTCAAAAAGTGTTATTTTTGCTTGCCAACATCTTATTGTATTTGATGTTTTTAACACAGAGCTTTTTTAATACGTATCTAACTTAATTATTTAAAATTAAAAAAATTTTGCATTTTTCAAATTTAAAAAAAGAATACCTTTTTTATCCCCGTTCTACTTTTAAAGTTAAAAAAGAAAGGTATCGATTATAAACGGGAAAAAAAAGCCCATATAATATTTTTTAAACCCCCTTAAAATGGTTTCCCAAAACGTAGGGTACCAAAAATTTGGGCCCGCTGTACAGGCCCCAATATTCTTTTTCCCCGATTTCCGCTTTTTTTTAATTTTGTAGTGTATTATTTAGAACAAGTATTTTGAAAAGGTGATACAGTTTGTCTATGGTACTGAAATTATTTTCGTCCGGCATTTTTTTGTGGTGAAGGTGGTAATTGGCATGGTGTTTAGTTGTAAACAATTAAAAATGTGCCTTTTTATCACGCATTTTAGGTTTAAAAAATGACCGCTTAAGGGGTTAAATAACTAAATTACTATTTCAATTGCAAATATTTTACATTTATGAGCTATTAAACAAATAATCAGTGATCGCTCAAGGGGTTAAATAACTAAATTTCTATTTCATTTACAAATATTTGACCTTAAACACAAAAAGTACAAATAAATGTATGGGGAAAATTTAAAAAAAAAGTTCCCCGCTTTTTTTCATTTTTTAAATATTTTTTTTTAAAAAACATTTTTGTTTCTAAATTTTTTATCTCTTGTTGAATATTATGTTACAAATGAATACTCATATTACTAGTGCAGAAAGTATAAGAATTGAAATTTTAACAACGACATCTCTGTTGTATATATACATTGCAAAAAGCATAAACAATATTTTTGCTTACGCCCTTCATTGATTGAATATTTAACTCCCCCCTCCCACACCTTTTATTTATATTAAGTGACTTATTCTTTGCAATGCTAGTATATGACCTTTGACGAAAACAGAATTGTATTTTTTATTTTTCAATTCAAATAATTAATTACAATAATAATAATATCGCATTTCACAGCAACAGAAGACACAATTGCAATTTTAAAAAAAAAGAAATCAAGAGAATCCTCGAAATAAAAATTTGATTTTGCTGCAATTAATTTTTAAGACCTAATTACTATCACTGATTATGAATATATTTTTATGATGTAGGAATAACTTATTGCCATTTGCTTCCGAGCTGTTTTGGATTCCATAGTTTATAGAACATTCTTCGAACCATTAATAGGACAATAACGTCAGAAGTATCATACAACTACAAATGAAAATATTGTTATTTTAAGTGAATATTTTTTTCCCGTTTATATGATTGTGTTTTTTCAAAAATAACTGCTTTTAATATGTTCTTTTGATCATTTCTTCTCTATGACACATCCTTAATATCTAAAAAAGAAACAAATAAATATACAATAATTTAATTCTTGTAAGCATAAGTATTTCGTATAATTATAGGTATATGATCGAATTCAGTACAACAAAATTTACATAAATAAACAATTTTGAATGTTTTATTCATTCATTTTATTAAAACTTTTGATGCTATTTATTTTTTTAAATTAAAAGCGACCAATTAAACACGTTTAGCAATGTTGACATTGACTTTGTTAACATTTTTTTATTAATAAACATTTTTTTAAAAAGTCGGAAATCGTGTTAAAACATGCTACTTGGAGGGTAAAAATTGCTTTTATAATATACTTCTATTTGAATAATTATATGTATAAATAGAATTTAATATATATATATATATACGTATACAGGGGGAAAGAGGGATTTTCTTAATATATATATATCACTTATATATGAGTCATTTTAAAGTATTATTTATTGTATATTTACATTCTATTTAAGGCATATAATAGTTCACTATTTTAATATAATTTCCCTTTTAACTTTGAATATTTTCATTGGTATCAGTAACACGAAATACAAAATTTCAAATTTTAATGCAATAAAATGCATTGTATTAACGTATATAGAAAATAATTACGTTCGCATTTCTAGAAATACGGAATCTATTTCTGCATCCGATTTCAAATATCGTATAAAAAGGTTAAAATCACAACTCGAGTAAGATTGGGAAAAAAGACTTTTAAGGAACAGATGAACTGATTTTTATAGGCAAATGACAGGTAAGTATATTTCAATGAACTGTTTGCGATATCCAATTAATAAGTGAAATTATTATGATGGTGTGAGAACACATGAATGGATTGTGTTAAGCCTAAAAGAAATTGAGAAAATAAATTGCTCCTTCCTTATAAAAAAAGGATGTAAAGCTGGTAATTTTTTTTTTGCAATAATGCTGTGGAAAAACGTGGTAATTATTTGAAAGAATAATTAAGAAGTTAAAAATTAACTTCATCTGAATTGTTGCTTCCTTGAAAACAACGGTAACATACACACACACACACATTATTATTATTTTAAGTAGAATTATTGTTATAATACTAATATTATCATTATTTTTTCATTCCTAACTTTCGTTGTAGTTAACTTCATTTCTTGTAAAGTAAAATAGAAATAACTTATTTATATTAATAATGTACGTACGAAGAGTGTTTTATTTTCCACACTTCCGATTAAACCTTGAACAGCGAGACAAACAACAACAAGAGGGAATGAGCTATGAACAACTGATCATCTGTTTAACCATAATATTTGCTCTTTACTGTTTCAAACTCTCAATTTTGAGTTGAGCTGTAGACACGTACACTTGGCTTGCGCATTTTATGCTCCTGCGAAATGCGAAATGCGTTGTGTTATTTGCTTTCTTCAAACAAAAGGAAATACTGCAGTATAGCCATTAAAAATAAAAATAGAAGACTTCTGAACCCTGGAGGTATCTATGATAATGCTACTTCACAGAGATGCTGTGGTGCAACACTTTCTGGAACAGTATAAAGTAAATATGTCTGATCACACGGTCTATAGCCCCAAAATAGTGCTGAGTAATTTTCCTGAACTGGTTAGGAAGCCAAAGCATCCGTGACAGGGAAGAGCTTCAAAACTGCATTTAGATACATCTCACATTCCTGGCGGTAATATTCTTCGAAAGAAGCATTATAAAGTTTGTCCACCGATATGACAAATGCTTTAGTTTTATGGTGATTATGTTGAAGAAGGACCATGTTTGTACATATCTTTTACAATAAATTCATTTCCTTTTTTCCCCCCTCTTTACCCTAATCTTTTTTTTTAAATGGTTCATATGAATCTGGAAAAAAACATCCCTTGCGTTTCGTAAAGAGATTTTTGCAAATTTTTAGTATCAAAATTACAAATACGTTCTTAACTATAAAGAATAAGAAAAGAATAAGCAAACATTTTAAAGAGGTTGATATTAAGAAAGAAAAAAATTTTTTAAGTATAATATTATTAGCAAGGTTTACTGATAAAAAATAAGAAAACTACTTAATATTTAATACATTTGTATATGTACATGCCACATCTCCCTTCCCCCTGTCCTAGATTTTATTGTTGTTTCACTGCATTGATAAGAGTGAATTGAAGTATAAATCATGCCCCAAAGAATTGACGTTAAAACACATGAAGAACTTGGGCGATATTTAACATCAAAATAAAAGGAAAACAAAATGTGAAAATACACAGAGATCTTTGCTTGTTAAATAAAAGGCAGAAAATTTTAAAACTAAATTGCTCATAACCATTTTCAAAAAGTGCACGAATTATAACCCAAAATATTATTCTGCATGAGAAATTTGCTTTCCTGTGAACAAGATATCTGTAAGTACTTTACCTCCGAATTTCGAACAATAAATTAGCTTTACTGCAATACCACTTAGAATTACCCAATTACACAGATAAAAAAAATCTTTTTTATTTATCATTTTATAAATATCACTAACATTTATTAACAGATATATTATTCATTCAATAATTTTTATAAGTAGTGTAATTTTTTACAATGTGTTGCAGTCTGTTAAAATGGCATTTACATAAAATTCTAAATAGTACGCATATAATAATACATACGTATATAACAAGGAATAAAAATATGCAGAATAATAAGCGATAATTTTAAGCGAATGGCAAAAACACTGTATAAAATTGTCTTTAGTTGCACATTACGCAGTAAAATTATGAATAAAAATATAAATACTACATTATTTATACGAATACTCAGTTATTATACATGCATCTCGTATATGCATGCATAGAAGGTTCAGTAAAGAAAATTTCTCTAAACATTTAATACAAAAATGTCCTTTTTATACTTAGGGGAAAAGACCATAACCGTCAAGTAATCATTATTGTTCTCTTCGCATTGAAAATGGGCTAGTGAGATCCTGTGTTCGAGTCTCAATTCAACAGAAGATTAATCAAGTAGGAAAAAGATTCTTACAACTCATTAAATCTAATACAGCTTCAAAATCTTAATGGGACGTTGAAAGTATACTGGGGTGATACTAGCTCGTGTGTTATTCTCGCCATTTAACGTAGTTCAAATTTTCAAAATGTGTCAAAAATAACACTAATTTGCTGTAGTGTTTAGATCAGTGCAGGTTTATCCATTCGGAGCTTGGAGTGGGTGCCTGGTGGCCTGAGTAAGCTGGATTTAACCAGATTTTCCTTGGATCTACCAGTGCCAAGGGACATGTAGATCTTCTGCACCCAGGGCCCGAAATGAGCTTAAACCGGCATTGGCTTAGATTTCCCAAATATCCATTTGTTGATAAAACGAAATGTTATTGCTGAAGAAGCCTATCTTCTGCTTCCAATACAATTATAATAGTCATCATGGATAATTTCCCTTATATGTTAGATAGACGAAACAACTATCTTTATATAAAGGAAAAGTTATAGTCAAAAACTGCATCAATTTTGATCAAAGTGAATTCTTTTTAATATTGTATTCATGCAACTTGTCCGTAGATATGAATAATACATGTGCGTTTTGCTCTAACTTTTACCTTATGTGTGAAATATGTATATTTGATATTTTACATTTATTTTAATAATACTCATCAAATTAAATTTTATGAATTAAAAGAGATATCTTCACCCAAACTTTTTTTACACATTCGTGTTTCCCTGCCAACTTTGACTCTATTGAAGTTAAATGTCCTTTGAGCATTCCTCTTAGAATATATGTTTAATAATTTATAAATATCAGTTATATATTTTAAAAATGTATAACTCAGTCATTTAACATGAGAAATTGGACCATGACCAGATGATTATTAATATTAATGTAAAATTCCTATCTCTAGATCTAGGGGAAAATATAATAAGGAATGCCATATTGACAGAATTAAAAGGACTGAAACCAGCATTATAAGACTAAGGAATTTATTTACATATTTACAACTGATACTCTTAACATTACCAGAGAGCAGGTCCATTGACCTTCGCGCTTTTTGCTGCTTCTCTCGCTTTGACCACTCACTCTTGTAACTTTTATAAAGTGCTGGAACTTTACCTCTTAGCTGCCCTTCGGGATGGGGGATTCTTTCTGTACAATTAATTAAAACGTAAACTGAAAAATTTTTTTCAAAAAATACTAAAATTTTGAAACCCCAATTCCCTTTTAAAAAAAGTTTTATACGTTTTTAAGCAAACAGGTGCGCTTAAAAGAAACTAGAAGTCTTATTAACTGATTTAATGTCTTTCCTTACTGTGGCAAGGGAAATTTCTAAGAGATGAAAAACAAAATTTAAAATATTTGGCATATTTACCCGTCCAATTTTTTCTTCAGAATTGAAGAGACAAATACTTTAACTTAATTTATATTTTGTGCATCTGACTCTTGTGCCTACACAAAATGCAAATGAACGTTCAATAGTTATTGAATTTCATATAAAAAAATATTATTACTCATATTCACAATATCTTCTTTTCATTGTGTCTAAATATATTGTTGAACATTTCAACTGAAAATATTGGAAGAATTTTTATTTTAATGAATTCAAAATTATTTATGCCTTAAATTTGACAAAAGATTTAAAGAAGTCTTACAGACATTTTAGATGATTTTTATATGCTTTAAATACTTGCATAAATACATGCTTTGTTTCATTCAACATGCTTTGTATAAATACATACTTTGTTAAAATAAGTAGAAGAAATAATTTTCAAGAAATGAAGATGCAACCATTATATATTACGAGAGAGTCTGGTAATATGCCTTGGTATTTTACAATTCTTCTTAATGCTTCCATTCCAATTGGAATAAATCTCTGAGAGAAAAAAATACACTTTTGCTCACGCAACAATACATTTCAAATACAAATTAATACTTAAATACCGCTCATTAAGGTCCGTCAAAGTATCTTTAGTTCCATGCACTACAAACGAATTCGGAAAGGCTTAAATCAATTAATTACTTAGTAGAAACAAACGGCTCGATTCCCTAAGCAATAAAACATCTTAAGAAATATCCCTTTCAAGGAGAAAAAATCCCCTTTTGTATTTTTGGTTCAGAAGAAATGATCTAGAGTTTGGCAGCGTTGGCGCGTAAAAATGTGTCGCTTCTGAAATCGGTTCGTGATTTTTCCAATGATTAATATAATGACTTCTGCCCCGCGCTGTGTCTTGGCGGCTAATCCCTTTTAATTGGCTGTAATCCCCGAGGGCGTAGAGACCTTTTGTTTTGGGCCCTCTTGGATTCTTATTTGCTTGAACTCACTTCGCGATGAGAAGCACTGGATGAGTTTGGAAGTTTTCCTTAGAGAAAGACGAGAAATCCTTTTTAGTTCAGAAACTTTTTTTTCTGAATGGGAAAAACAAAAATAAGATTGAGAATCAGTAGTTCGAAGTGTGTATTTCTGGTTGTTATTTATCATTTGTAGAATAAGATTAGAATTTATAAGCTTAACAAGCATTGGTTATTTTTAAATTGAGTCGTTTCAAAAAGTAGTTTATTGATTTTTTTTTTCTTTTAGTTATTGAAATGTAACCATTTAAATTATTTGTATGGAATATTTGAACAGAAATTTTGAGCATTTCGTTTTTCTTTTAATCGTTTAACAAAGTAATCACAGAATTTAAGAAAATTATTACATAACAGACATTTCTGAAGTCCATACATATTTTTTAACATAAATATATTTTTAATATACAAGTTTAAAGTTTTATAAGTTTTAAGATAATAAAAACATTATGAAGTTGGACTAGCGTATTGTGATTAACAGTGCTTCTCAAACCTTCAATATTTGCGACCCAATTTTCAATCCTAATTTTCATCGTGCCCCCTTCCATACAATAACAATGTATTGAATTCAATAATAATATACTTTGACGATAGAGCTACAATTTGACTTTAACTATAAACCGTAAAATTATCAATATAAGTATTAAATTTTGTATACAATTTTATACATGACAAGCCTATAGAGTCACTGGTAATTATAAAATTTATTCTTAACTTGATGTTGTTTAGTCAATTATCAAATACATTGAGCATTACTGATACATTTATAAGAGTATTATGTATAAATATGTATTTTATTTTGTAATGTGTATTTTATTTTTATGCTAGGATGTATTTTGTTTTGTTTCCTTTCAGTAAATGAATAATAGTTTTAAAAACAATCGTTTATTTTCAATTTTTGCATATGCTCGAGCCCCCCTCGCAGGGTTATCACGCCCCACCGTTTGAGAAACACTGGATTAAAGTATACAAGCTTTCGTCTCTCTTTCGCCTTAAATAAAGAAATGTATTATTGTGCTGAGGGATTTACACTGCTGGCCACCGTAAATGCAACACCAAGAAAGACAAGCGATAGCACAACGAAATTTATTTTGTAGATAACATGTTGACCAAGTATCAAATGATTAAATTTATAGACTTCTATGAAGTGTGGTTCCTGCCAGAATCAATAGCCAGAGTAGCCGCCATTGTTGGAGATCACCGCTGCCATACGCCTCGGCATTGATTCAAAGAGACTTTGGATGTGTTCTTGAGGTACAGCAAACCGAGTAGCTTCCACACGTTGCCAAAGTTGATCTGGTGTGGCAGCTGGGGGTGTAATATGGGTCAATCGTTAAACAACCATGGACCACATGTTTTCTATCGGTGAAAGTTCCGGAGAGCACCCGGCCAGGGAAGCAGTTCAATCTGGTGATTGACGAAGAACCGTTGTACAATGCGTCCCACGTGTGGTCACGCATTGTACTGTTGAAATATGGCTGTGGCCAAGCCCTGAAGGTAAGGAAGGACAACTGGCTCCAACACCAGGGAAAAGGTAGCGCTGACTGTTTGGTACCCTATGCTTACAGAGGGAGGGCGAGAGTGATACCCAATACCACCCCATACCATAATACCCGGTGCAGGACCAGTTTTGGCGGTACATAACGCAGCTGTTCTGCACCCCTCTCTCCACGGTGTCCCCAGACTCGAATCCGACCATCGTGATGTTGCAGACAGATGCGTGACTGGTCAGTAAAGACAACTTCACTCCATTCTGCCTCCCATCTCCCTTCTTTCATTGCCCCATTGGTGGCGGAGACGTCTGTGGTTCTGTGTCAAGGGTAGACCAAGCACAGACAAACCACTCTGATTGAAAACGGCGTCAAATGGTAGGGCGCCCCAATGACGTTACAGCCAATGTGCTGTCTATTTCGTGATGTGATTTTATCCCCTCCACCCCTTTCCTGTCCTCACGGGAAGTGGTGCCCGGGGGTGGATCGTGGGCCAATGGGCCCATGACCGTTTTTATCCAACGGTCACATACCGCATTACAGTTGTTTGGTTTCGTCAACACGACTACCGATTTCCCTAAAAGATAACCAATCTCGGTGGCCACTACCCTTTCCCTATGTCGTACTCGGTCGATAAAAACTGATCGTTTTTCTACGGTTAATATCGTTTTTAAAAAACCAAAAAGCCATTATCAACTTTAAATCGTCAAACCCAAGGGAAAACGGCTTTGGGGGCCCCGGCGCTCGTGATGTGTGTCTGCGCTGAAATTCAATTTTTGCATATCTCCCCTCCCTAAGCTGTTGTAAACTTTTATTTCATGCTTTTCGGTTTTGCATTTACGGTGGCAAACCCCATTTTTAACCCCACAAAAAAATAAAATTTAAATTTATGTTGGAATTAGGGCTAATACGGTACACCATCCCAAAACCCGGGGTTTTTTTAAAACTTTTTAATACCGGTATTCCGTTTAAATTTTTTTTTTTTGGTTATTTATTAGAATTTTTAAATTGTCTACATTGTTCGGGGAGAAATAGAAAAATAGTATACGTTTTGTTTTTTTGTCCCCAAAGGGTGAAATTTAATTAGATTTAATATAAAGTTGCAGCTTCAATTAAGAAAGTGATAAAATATTGAATCATCAAAACTACCCTATTACGATACTACATCCCCAAGATTTGGTCTGATATTCGAATCTGGAAAAAAAGGTTGTAGTTTGAAGAAAAATTATTTCGATTTTTTTTAAATTAGTGAGTTTTAAACCCTATTTATTTATATCATACAATACAATTGATGCTTATGTTTTAAAAAATTTGTAAAGTACCCAAACTGAATATGATATTTACACTTTTGTGATTTAAATAAAAAAAAGTTTCCTTTACTTTTGAGTGATTCAATACTGTTATAAGTTATAATTTCAAATTATTTTTGTGATATTTACACTCTCTAATAAAACTGGAAAATGAAAAAAAAAAACCCCAATGCTTTTTTTCCCTTTTAAAATTTCTACTACCGGTATTAAAACCACCATCCGGTAAAGATCGAAAATACCGAATACCGGTATTGAACCTTTTGCATATTGAAACCTAGGGTTTCAATAGAAAAAAAATCAAAATATAATACGTGTTTTTGACCCCTTTTTCTCCTTTCCCTTTTAAATCTTTTATATGCGTTTTAATGATTCAAGTTTAACTTTTCAGATTAAAATTTTTTTCCGTCTGAATACTTTCTAATAACAGCTTATAAATAAATGATCTAGATCTGATAAGATAGTAGTTTTTATGATGTACAAAATGTTCTTTGTGACTGGTAAGTATGAGCCATAACTAAGGTATTGAATAATGAGAATCACAATTTGTGATAACATTTGTAAAATAATCACTTGCTTAAAAATGTGATTATTTCAATAATAAGAAATACAATATCATCTTCGTTCATCAACATTTTTAAAAAATTGCTGAAGAAATGTTTTGCACAGATACATACAATTTTAAAGAATATCTGCAACTTAAAAAAAATTTGTTTATATTGGATATGAAAAAAAATTTTAAAGATTAGGCAGACATGTAGAATTTTATCTCGCCCTTTTCCTGTCATAAATATCTATTATGACTGGGCATCAGCAGCATAATGGAAAACACAAAATCAGAATAAAAATAAATTAATATACTCAGGAAAATGGAATGTTTCGTCTCTTTTAAACTTGTTATTCTGAAATATTTTAATCGCAGTAAACCCATACTTACAATCAAACAATTAAAATATGACAGGAAAACTTAAATATAAAATTTGTCATATATAAATATGTTAACTTGATTAGAGAAAAATATCTATACAATATATGTTAAATATCCTACTTCATTTATCTTCTTCGTTGATTCTATTATTTTCAATTGACACTGCATTCATTTATCTGAAATTTTGAAAAATAAATTAGAAATTTATTCAGTTACATTACTATTTGCAAAATCATAGCGACTAAGATGACTTTTATAGATTCATCATGTGAAAAGAAGAGAAAATATATATATGGCTTTGTTTACCTTTTCGGGATTGTTTTCACGAAAGAAAATTTTAAAAAGAGTATAAAGGAATTCCCTATTCATGTTCTGAATTTTTCAGCAAAAAAAAATGTTTCTCTCAAATAGCTCATTTCACAATCCCTTGAGATATTTTCTTCTATTATATCTTTGATTTTGGGGGCATTAATGTAGGTTTATTTCTATATTTGAGAACTATGGAACTATACATCAAAATTATTTATATATTTTTAAAAAGTTAGAGTTTTTGTTAAATATAAAATAATTGTAAAAGTTATCCCTTGATTTTTATTGTCTTAATTATTTTTTACCTTAAAATAACATGAATAAAATTTTATGTTTAAAAATAGTATAATAGAATAAGACAGAGTGCTTGTGAACTCTATTCTTTAAGGAAAATCGATACCTTTTGAACAAATTTTTTTTATTTATGTATTTAAAAATTATATTTTAGCATTTCATGTAATGTTTCCATTCACGTAAATGATACGAGAGGTACTTTTTTTGCACGTATTATTCACACAATTTAAACATTTAATTTTTTTTAAAAAAAATTTGGAAAATTTTTAAATTTTTATCTTTTATTAATTATTAAATTTTTTGACCTGAAATTTTTTTGTAATATTTTTCAGGATGTTTTAAACAACTTCAGGGACAATTCTGCAATAATAGTTTTGGAGAAAAAAATAAAATGTTGATATGCATGCTAAATTCAACGAAAAAGCCAATATCTCCTACATTATAATTTTTAAGAAAAAATATTTACTTTACAGAAAAACGGATCCTTAATACAGTTATATGTACAATGTATAACATACAGGGAAAAAGTGGAAGTGATTGGTTAGCAATTGGGGAAGGAGTAACATTTCGATTGCTTAAATGTATCAAAAACACAAACCGAGAAAAATCACTTTTAAGCTTATAATTCTGGAAAATAATTATAATAAGCTTAAGGTATCCGACTACGTTCGGAACCGTGATTTTGCAAAAGGGTAAAATGGATAATATTTATGATATTTAGTGTCACTTATATTAGAAAATGTATCTAAAATTGTTTTAAGAATATTATTACAATAAAAAATTATTTAAGTACAATATTTTGAGAAAAAATGAACATAGAATGACCCATTTTCAAAATATTCTCCTTTTGTGAAAAATGCTTCTATTATAATAATATTTTGCCTGTTGATAGCTCAGACCTCTGTACAGAGGCTCAACTAGAATTTTTGAAATATATAACTTAAAAGTGGGTTTATCCATGTTTTACGACAACAGAGGGGAGAAATTTTAAGAAAAACGCCGATAATTATTTCAATAGTTTGTAACTCTGAAAATAATGTGATTTTTTCAAAAATCATAGTTGAGCCTCTGAACAGAAGTCTGAGTTATATACAGGCAAATTATTATTATAATAGAAGCATTTTTCACAAAAGGAGAACATTTTGAAAAAAGGTTATTCTAAGTTAATTTTTTGCCGAAATATTGTAAATAAATAAATTTTTTTTTGTCAAAATGGCCTTAAAACAATTTTATACATGTACTCTATTCTAAGTGACACTAAATATCATGAAAAGTATCCATTTATGTGCCTTTTTTTAAAATTATGGCTCCGAACGTAGTCGGATACCTTAAATAAACTTCAAATATCCCTTTAAGACATTGACTATATATTTTTCTTTAAAACAATCGCATTTTCATATTATTTCAACACATAATTTTATAAAAATCATCAGTTTTCAGAGAGCGTAAAGAAATTCCAGGAAAATGTTTAAAAAAAAAAATTCTGTCATGAAAGAAGTTTAATATTTTTTTTCTTCACATAATATTGAAATATTATATTTTCATAAAAACATATGAAGAATAAGAACTAAAATTATGAAATTATTAATATAAAATGCCTTAATTCAAAAATTTGACATGCACGCATTTCACAAATGAAAAAAAAATTACGTTATTGTAATTCCCCCAAAATATCCTGCTTTATATAAAACACCTTCCTTTTTATAGTTATTATTTCTCTTTTTTTATCAAAAAGCTTTTTTAGCTTTTTTTTTTATCTAAAAAGGGGCGTGGTTGAATTACCTAATTTGTTTGCTTGTAGTTTTCAATTGAAGTTTTTTCCACCTTCCAATTTTCTGACATTTAAAAGTGATACATTAATCTAAAGATAATAATGCAAAGAATATGACTAAACAAAAATATGAAAAACGATTTTTGGTCCTTTTTAGGGTATCGAGTCCTCTTAAAATACAAATCTTAGTCATATATATTTTTTTACATCTTAGTTTTATTTCCATTCATCAATGTTTTGGTGTTATTTGTTTGTCTTTTATTTTTACCACACACACAGACACTATAATTATAAACTAATAATACTTTACTTCAGAGTTAGATCATGTCGCGCTACGTTTTCACTCATTTCAAAATAAAATCTTGTTTTAACAACAATGTGCAACCATTTACTGTAATTTATAGTTTTGCAAGTGTTTTCATGAGAACAGTTTTGTAAGTAAAATAAATATTCTTCTTGCTCGTGTAGTAAATCACGTTTCAAATTAATTGTTTTAAACTAAGCGAAACATTTTTTGTTCTACTTTAATGAGTGCTTTTTGTTTGTTTCTTTATTCTACGCTTTATTACGCTATGTGTTTCTCACGCGTATATTTGCTTCACATACGGGAAATAATTTGCTCTTAATGTAAATCTCATAATACGTTCTCAGTAAATTTATGCATATTTCCATTTACAACTCACAACATATTGCAAAACTACGAGTAAGTACGGGAATCTTTAAACGCAAGTTCAGATATTTATAATTCCCCTTTATACAATATATTTGCTTTCATGTGCTTCCAAAAAGAACAGCAATAAAAAAATACTAAAAAGGCGTTTGCTCTAATTTAAGCCAAGCCCCGTTTAGCCCAGAAGCTTTATACAACTTATAACCCTCCCTTTTAAAAGGATTTAATGCTTTTACTATGTTGGTGACGTTTATCATAGCCCCTTCTTTCTGCCACCACGGCGCGCGGGAACAAGGTATATGCCCTCAAGCCACTTAACCAAAGCTCTTTTTTTTGGACCGTTCATAAATTGCTGTCGCTGTCTTATAGCCCTTCCAGGAAATGTCCCAGGCGCCATTGTGTCCTAAGCACATACTGAACGTGAGCCCATTATTTTGCCAATTTTAACTCGCCTCTAAAAATGGTTAAAGAGAATGTAGGGTAAAATACAGGTTAAAGTTAGGTAATATGTGTGATTACGTGGCCCAATGCTTCGCAACAAAACTCCTAGGTACTTTTTTTTTTTAGTTAGTAGTAATGCATCTTTTTCGATGGTGTTTCGTATGGTTATTTGAGCGTCTATGTTTCTAAAAGGACATGCATATATTTTACTTTTTCAATTGGGTGAAAAGGTTTTTCATTAAATCATGTGTTAAAGAGTTTTTTTAAAAAAGTATATTTAAATCTATTGAATGTGGGGAGGTGGCAAAGAAACATTTACTTTATTTTCTGGAACTCTCTCTCCCCGAAGTATATTTAAAAACATTTATGATTATTTTTGATGCATGAATTATTATTATTTAAATTGTTTGTTTTTCTGAAATTTATTTAAACATAGAAAAGATCAAATAATTCAAATTGAGAAGTACTATATATATATTGTTTGTTTTAACATTTAAATTAAGTTTAATTTTTTTTTTTTTTTTTTTGGTAATTCTTATAATTTTGTATAACAGATATAGTTTGAAACTTTGTTTAACAATTATGATGCTCAGATTTTATTTTATGCCTCATGCTAAATAATGCTTGTAATTAAAAGAAAAGTTCAATTAAGTAAATCAACAGCAAGAATTATAATTTTTTAAATGTAACACACACAGTATAACATAAAATGGAAAAGTTAACAAATGCATTCTGATACGGTTTTTTTTAAAAATTCATCAAAATTATCAAATTTCTCTTTGAAAATAAATATTGTTTTTGTTATTGTTACTGTCTGACAGTGTCAGATCGAAACCCACGAAGTTCATCGGGGGCAAAGAGCTAGATGTATGCCTGTCATTATCCGTAGCTTTGAGCACCATACAGACGACAGGATGTTTTCGCTCGATTCCTCCCCAATTTTGAATAAGAACACGTTAGGGATGGTCAGGGGCTTCCCACCTGTCTTCGTCTTCCACCAACCTCACGAGAAGACTTTCGTTTCGACAGCTATTTAGAGTAACCTCATGCCGTAAAGGGACTATACATTTACAAACAACCATACCTTCTTCGGGATTCGAACCCAGGTCCTACGGCTTTTGCTTAATATATATTCTTGAAATGATATATTCCCACAATACACTTGGAACTGGGATCGAAGAAAGTTGAATTTCCTAACAACTTCCGATATGAAATTCCTCATGCGTCTAGATCCAACCAGCATTCCGTGTTCAATGTCTGCTAATTTCAGTCATACGGCAATAATCACATCAGAAAGCTTTTCGCGTGAATAACTTGAGTACAAATGAAACATATGACAAGGAGGTTCTGCCCACTATTCTAAATCGATGCTACTGCCATCTGGATATTTATCTTTTGATATCCCATTACTTTTGACTCATCAGTGTATGTCATTCATTTTTATTACTTCACTGAACTCAATGAGGAAATATATCAAATATGGAAATCTTTACATGATGTTTTCTAAAGAAAACTCATTGGAAAAAGATAATCGATTTTTGTAAGAAGAATACAGACCACGAGTGCCATCGAGGAGATAAAACCGTTTAGTTATAACAAATGAAAAAAACAATATTTATTGGGGCAAAACACAATTCTGTTACATACCTTGAAGCTTCCATCGCTTCATTATTATTTCCTACATTTAAACATTTAACGTAGCTGTACACGAGCTTCAGAATTCCCATACTGAAGTTCCCATTAAACTCGGTGATGACTGCCTTCTCCACCTTTTCATCTCTTCCAAGACGTTTACCATCCAGAAAACGCTTACCATCTTTTTCCTGAGATTATAAAAAGATGATAATCGCTAGGAGCAAAGCTCGGACTAACAGTCTTTTGTTTGAATACTGTAAACACAAGGCTTAATGAACGGACAATAAAACAGTATAATGTGGGAACTCTGAAGCTCGTGAGCAAGGAAAAAAGGTTTAAATGTTAAAAATGGTTACGCAGAGAAGTTAAGGAAATTTCAAGGCATGGATTGTTTTTTCTAATAAATACTATTTTTTCCATTTTTTTATAGCTAAATAGTTTTATTTTCTGGATGACCATCTTATTTTCAAAGAGGATTAATTGAAACTTTTGTTTTTTAAAAAGCCAAAGGTTTAAAACAATAACTAGTAGTGTTAATATGTCATTGAAGAATAATTATTTTGATATTCGAAAGCTATTAACAGTAATTACTTACGATAAAGGCATGCGAATTGTTCACAAGTAGATGTATAACAAGTAATATGAAAAAATTTAAGTCAATTCCTACCTAGGTCAACAAAGAAAAATTTTATTTTAGTTAGTTTTATTAATAGTTACATTTAATATAAATATGTATATACATATGACAGAATTACAATATTATATGTGACAAAATAGAAAGTGATTTTCCATTTTCCTTTCTATATATGGTGTTAGACTATTTTGTTTTTGTTTGTTACTATTTATTCAAAAATTTTTAAATTTAATAATTCTAATAAAATAGTATAGTCAAAAAGAGAAATCACATTCTCCTAAATTAGGCCATTCCAGGTGGGATTCGAACCTACAACCTTTGGATTAGAAGTCCAATGGGCGTTCCATTGCGCTACAGGGACACGATGAACACTTTTCCTTTCTATAATATAAGCTGTTGAACAATTATTTTTGTTTGTTACTATTTTTATTCCTTTTTTAATTTAATTAATGAATTGAAATTTGAAAAACTGTATTACCGTAAACTGTCATCCACTAAAAGTTTAAAAAAATGTATATGAACTTGAATGGATGAATAGAAAGAGTATTTTATTAACGATCGAAATTTTGAACAATATATATATAGGGAGAGAGTGTACTAATAGTATAGGAATGGAAAAATTGATAGTAAATTTTCAAAAACCCTATTTTTTAAAAAAGAAAAAGAAAAGAAAATGAACACATTAAAACATGCACGTTTTCAATCTTTGGCCGACCCCTCTAGTGTGCAGAAAAAGAGATTTAAATGAAGAGGTTTAATCCACTGCTCTCCGTTGTATTCCAATGCAGGCTGTAGGAATCGAACCCAATCATATGCACCTGAATCAAGTTGATAAGCTCTTCCGTCGAAATTGGTCGGATAAACAGTCGGAAAGGGAAAGGGGACGGTTTTTGATCCTCTGTCTGAAATGAGCCATCCAGATGTCCGTGCTGTCCTTTTGTCCGCCTAACAGCATTATCCGAATTGGTTCCCTGAATGCTATGCCCGCGAGGGACACGGTGCATTGTGAAAAGCCCTTTTTGTATTTAAGAAAAAAGCGTTTAGTTTCGATTCTATTGCAAATGTAAGAGATGTTATGAATAATTTAGTACAAAAGCTAGAGTTGCAAGCTGTTTAGTGAAATGGATCGGTTCTTTTTGCTTCTGTATTCGGATCAGTGGGTTTATTTATTTTGTAATATTATGATGCAATTTACAACTGTAGTTTAAATTTTAGAATTTCCATTAAAATATTTATTTTATTTTTGAAAACTAGTCTTTTAGAAGAGCATGCCTTTGGTGAAAGACATGCTTAAAACTAAGTTTGAACAATGTAAATCGTGTTACAAATAATATATTAAAAGATGATATAGTTAATAATATTTAAAAGAACTTAATTAAAGCACATGCGATTTTTCAGGTATAAAAATATTTCATGCACAGTATGAAAATATTTCCACAGTTTCAACAGTACTAAAAAATGTTAAAATTTTAATTAATGCCAACTTGAAGGATATTATGTAAAAATTAATTTAATTCCTTTTTGTTATTTCTTTTGAAAATGCGTAAATTTGGTTAATTATTAATATTTTTTTATAATTTTTTTGGAAGAATAGAGTAGAGCATTTTCTTTCCGGGGATCATTATAGTTTATTAAATGTGCCACATTGCACTTACCTAAAGAAAATTACATTATCAGAGGAATTATTAAAGTTTTTAAAATTCTGAAAATTTAAAAACATTCTGAACTTCGAAAGCTCTTTTGGTATTTATGGGAATTTTTAAACAATCATTGAGGATCTCTCTCTCTCTCTCTCTCTTTTTTAGCGGATGAAAACATTGTTCATTATTTTAAAACATGCATAATATTTTTACTTAAAGAATATTATGTACAACATTTGTGTGTTTTAAAAAAGTAGCTTTTATATATTCTCAATGTTAAATTTAGTGTGTGTGTGTGTGTGTGTGTGTGTGTGTGTGTGTGTGTGTGTGTGTGTGTGTGTGTGTGTGTGTGTGTGTGTGTGTGTGTGTGTGTGTGTGTGTGTGTGTGTGTGTGTGTGTGTGTGTGTGTGTGTGTGTGTGTGTGTGTGTGTGTGTGTGTGTGTGTGTGTGTGTGTGTGTGTGTGTGTGTGTGGTGTGTGTTGCATTACAGACGACTAGTCTAAGATAGAAATTTTAATCCACTTTCATACATCAGATATATAGTCTGTTAAATTATTTGTTTTTTATAATTTTTTATTAAATCATTAAAAATAAATATTATATACTGTATGAAATACATCGTCAGATTTAAAAGATTAATATGTTTTACTTGAAACTTGAAACTTTGAAGATATATTCAAATTCAGTGACAAAAAAGTACACTTTTTTGGTATATAATTATCAAATAATGCCTACTATCTCAAGATACTTCATCAATTTTAAGGTCACTTAAAAATCTAATTTTTATAATTTGTTCTTGAAAAACGTCTAATGTATAAAAATGGTATCTAAAAAATTCTGTGTTATACAACGCCTTAGTTATGTAATAGAGTTGGGGGTGGGGGTTTTCAGTCCTATCTACTGTGAAACAGCTACCTTTACTCTATATAGATAAAAATGAAAAATGTGTAAAAAAACTTCTATTAATTTAAATCTCTTAAGATTTTTTTTTAAAAAAAAGAAGTTTAATTATTATTTTTAAAAAATTTTATAAATATTTAACTTACCAGCATCATTACTTTAAAGTTCTAATTGTGAATTTTTAAGTATAAGAAGCAAGACAAGAAATTTAAAAAAAACTTAAATTCAAAATAATTGTTGTTTGCACAAAAAATTTAAAAAAAAGAACTATTTTTCTGTAAAATTGGCAATATTTGGCAATTTTATACAACTTTTTTTTCACATTTTATAAAACTTTATAAATGTAAATAGTGTTAATTCTTCGACCAATTATTCAGCATAGTTTTATAAAATTATTCAATATTTTTGTTCAAAGCAATATACTTTAAAATCAGATTGAGAAAATTCAGCTATTATTTAACTTAAGAGTCATTCTGAGGATTCTTACCTCCCTCTCATAAGTTTAACACAGCATTCCGCCTTTAGGCATGATAGAAAGCTTCGGAAATCTGGTTGCAGCGATATTCCAGTTTAAGATCTTTGATCTCCTCATCTGTGGTGCGTCTTAATAGTGGACGAGGAGAGATATTGAACGGTCCCATTCAATCATGTTGATGTAGTCAATATCTTCAAGGTTGAATTTCGATAGGGTAGAGTTTCCCCTAAAAAGATCGAGCTTTCAGCACTCAGCGGATCCCCAGGTTTTTTATTTGTCTCCTTTCATCCACGATCATTGCAAGGATAAAATTTTAGGGTGAGTAACGAAAGCATTTCCTCAATTATTGGATTATGATTTGCAATAAATTTTGAGAAAGTTACCACGATATTCTAAGACTTCAAAAACTATCTTTAAGTCCTCTGTAATTTTTTTGTTCTAATTTTAAACAGATAGGCATTTCGAAATAAAATATATCAGTTGCCTAATTTCGTAAGTAGATTTTTTAAAACTCACGTATATTCGAGGATCATATTTATATGATGCTGCATCAAAATATAGAACTGATTCATTTTTGAAATTGTCAATTTTTGTTATGAATGAAGTTTTGTTTATTTAGCGATGTGCTTATGACTTTCTTGATTTATAATAAGGAAATGTTTTACAATTAACTGTATTTTCATGTACTCGGAAACCACCGGAATAGAAGTTTTTTCTGCAAATATTTAATCTTTTTTAGCCTCCATTACATCTGTTTCACAATATATATGGAAGCGTAGTGAGGGATCACACCTTTCTTGGAAACACCACATTAAGATATTGGGAGAACGATAATTTGACTAAAAATTATTCGAGTTACCTAATGTTGGGCATTCAAATTCCTTTCTAGTAATGATCTTTTACAACATTCTTCTAACACTGACGCTTAGTATTCAAAATGCATGTGAATAAAAGTAAAAACATTTACGGAATTAATTATATCTCCTTATCCTCTCTTGAAAATTGACTGAAATACAAAATAACTTGCTGAAAGGGCGAGAGATGTTTTCGATTCCATAGCAACCTGAATACCACATGGCAATGGCTATTTAAATTTTAAAAAATCAGAGTACCAAAAATGTAAGCTGCTCGTAATATCTCGTCTTTCAAATTCCCTGTTATGACTGAATTTTCTCAGAAATTTAACTTCAATTAGTATCTTTTTCAATAAAGAATGGAAACGAAAAATATGCTTATTATATGTTAAATTTTGTTTATTAAAGATGACCAAATAAGGTCGAATATTATGTTAAAAAATATTGCTAATTTTACAAAAAAAGAAATGCGTTACATTTAGAATTTTACAGTTTCGACATTCGTAAGTTAAATAATTACAAAAAATAGTATTAATCGTTTTTAGAAAACTTTAAGCGAAATACGCAAGCAAACTTTGCCTTTAATCTTTCCCCTTCTTTTTATCTAGATGAAAGGCAACATTTCCAGGGCTTAGCGATAGAAACAGAAAATAAATTTGGCCCACTTCACTATGAAAGAATAATACATGAAATCATATTTAATTCTTAATTTGTTAATATTAATTCTTAATTTGTGTATGTTTCTGTGTGAGTGTGTGGTTGGATGATAAAGATCTTTACAAAAATTAGAAACTGCAAAAAAATAATATGATACAATTTGTGCATTTTTAATCTCATCCCTTCTTCATTTACATGCGACTAATTATATAAAATTATTTTGAGGGAGGTTTTTAATGGTTTTTAAATTGCAGTTATTAGAGAAAATGGTAGCTTAAATAACATTTGAAATTCATTTAAGGTTTATTTAATCTTCAATATCTTGAATGTTATTCCTAAATTTCTTACATAATTAAAATACTAAAAAACTAAATAAATATGAAAAATTCCAACGTTTCTATTTGTCTCCTGATTGTTTAATTAATAAAAAAATTCAGAATATAAATAATTTTGAAAAAAAATTATGGAACTTAAATTTTGAAAATCAATAAATGGACTTTTAATACTTGAAATTTTCAAACATCCAGGCAGCTAAAAACTAAAATTAAACAATTATTAAGAATCTACTCTGAAATTGAAGATGTATGAGAATGTATTTCACATACCCTAAAAAAATCCGAAGCATCAAAACACAATAAGATAAAATAGTTTTTAAGTGCTCCATTTAATATTTCCCAAAGCCATTTCAGCTCTTACAATACGCTTAATGTCAATCCAAAAGACTATCCTCGAATTACCTCTTTCTCTTTAAATTGCTTTTTTAGGGGAGCACATGATTTTAAAACATCTTTTATAACCTAAGCAAAGGGCTTTTAGGATCTTAGTAGTTAAACAATTTAAGGCAACAGTAATATTTTTTATGTCCAGTTCTTTATTAATGTCAACATAAAGTAAATATCAATAAAACTAATGAAATACCCTCTCTTTTCAAAGATAATCATCATAGGGTTTGAAATAAAGCGTATATCCTCTTTTATTAGAATGTTCAAATTACTAAAAGAATATAAATTTTAACACATTTTATTTCTTTTTTCAAACTCAAATTACTGTTATCTGATTTGTTCCAATCGGTAAGATTAAATATTAATCATTCTATTAGACTTAATTTTTCGAAAAAAAAAATATTCCTCACATAAACCTGTTTATACTGAAATAAAATATACTGATTTTCTAATATATTTATGCACATCAAAATCATTTTTATCTTATTTTAGAGAAGCATTTTATAGGTTAAAAAAATATTTTCTTGAAATGTGTACTTAAACAAAACACTTAGCAATTGATGATTATGAGAAAAAAATATACTTTTAAAAAATCACAGTAGGCCATCCATCAGTTTATTTAAATATTAAAACTGACGTTAACAATACAAATTTATTTCTTGCTGCTCAAATAAAACTAAAATTTTTGTAACCTTAATGAGTTAGTAATTATGATTTGATTTTAAAGAAGGATTTTTAAGAATCACTTTCACCATATTCGAAGGGGGAAGTAATTCATTAAAGAATACAGAGTTCTTGTTTTAGTGTGTGTGATTCTACTAAAAAGAATTTACATCAAGTAAAGAAAAACGTTTTTAAAGTGAAAGATGTTATGGTTTGTACAAACCTTTCTTCTTTAAAAAGGAAGTCTTTTCTTTAAACAAACATTTGCCAAAAAATATTGTAATATTTGTGTTGGTTTAAAAAAGATAATTAATCTTTATTTAAAGTGAGTATCCTTATCGGGAAACAAAATCTTCCTTTCAACAAAATCAAAATTCTCTATGAAAAAAGTATGCACATTTCTATCATAAATATAATAAACCAAGTGCATATTTAGTATATAAATCATCATCAGTTGTCAAAAGAATAACGAAGACTAAGACACTGAATCGCTTAAATAATTTGCAGTTTTGACTGTAATGAAGATTTATTCATGTAGTTATGTCTTCTTCAACTCAAAACAATATTGTATACAAAAGAGCATTTTACAAAAACCAATTGTGACATAATATTTCCAAAATTAAGTCGTCCACAAGCAATATTAATTTATCATTACGTTATCAGGGGAAGTAATTTTAAAGATGAATATCGTTCTAATTATATTACTCTAATAATTTTCATACTCTTAAATTTTAAAAATAAATAGAAATAAAAAGAAAATAAATTTGAAAGAAATTTTTAAGAAAAGAGACAAATATTTGAATAAACACATTTTTTTAATTATTTATTTGAATATACGATATGATAAGCTGAATCCGGATAATTATTTTATATAAAATGTTTATGGATGCAATATTAGTCAGTTATATACTTTTGGCATAATATATATATATATATATATATATATATATATATATATATATAGTAATATAAAATAAAAAAGTATAGAATATATATATATATATATATATATATATATATATATATATATATTTCTAGTCCCCACTTATCGTCCTAATCCGAGGTTATTTGGGATTTTTTACATTTTTATTTTAAAAAATTTTTTTAATTTTGTTTAAAAACGTTAAATTTTTTGTCTTTCTATATTCGCCATTGTTTTGAAATGGTATTTTTATGTTATAGGATTCATTTAGTTTCGATTTTTTTTTTTTTTTTTATTGATTCCTGTGTTGTGATTGAATTATATATATTTAAATATATATATATATATATATATATATATTTATATATATATATATATATATATTTCTTTCCGCAGCATCCATTTTATATTTATTATCTCGATTACTCTTTTGTCCTTCATTGTGTGATTTTCCTGCTGTCTATGTGTTTGTCGAGTGTTATTGTTTGGATGTGATCTCTTGTTAGTAGAGAATTGACCTATATATATATATATATATATATATATATAATAGTAAAACCCAGCAAATCTCTCCTTCTTTACCTGATCTCCACACAAAAAATAATGATACAAAAAGATACTTTTAGTGACCATCGTGTACCTAATAAAGTAAAATAACATTTATTACTATCAAACTAACATTAAATAAAGTTCAAAATTCAAATCATAAGAAATTCATTGCTTTATTTTAGATATCCAGTAATTTTACTGTATTAAACATCATTTATTAGTATTATTGGTTAACAAAATAAAAAATGTTATAAAAATGAATAATTTGAAAGAATCCCATTTCAGAATTATTTATATTAAGATCAAATGTTTCAGAAATTAGAGAAATAAAACTTATCTCTAATACCTATAACCAAAGCCAAAAACTAACAAAAGATATTATTGGTTAAATAATTCTTATAAGAAATGAATTGTGTAAGAACAAGAACTAACATTGTACACCAATATATTTAACACTGAAATCCTCCCATAAAAGAGTCTATCCCTCTTTGACTGATGACTCAAACAGATTTATATACGGACGCATGCGCAATTTGAATTAGAGGCGGTAAGAATGAGAGGTTTAACACGCGGGATCTAGAAACTGCGACAAATAATACTGAAGTCGGTGTATATCAAAGTGAGATATGGTGATGCCGCGATAATCCAATTCTCACCTAAACTCTTTGTGAGTCACTTTCCTCACCCTCTCCGCCCTTACGTATCTACAAACTGTAAAGTCTATATCTATCTCAAGGATCTGAAAGTTGGGAATTCTTAACATTTAAAATCTTTTTTACGCAATTCGACTGTGGATTTTTAGTACATCTTTATCCAGATATTGAATTTGTAATGTTTTTTTAAAAAAAACTTTTTAAAGCTTTCTGTTCGGATATTAGTTTTATGTTAGTAGTTTTGCAACAATATTATATAAACAAATTTATTTGGTAATTTTTGACAGATTTGCTTACATAATTAAAGTATTTTTTAATCTTGATACTAATAAAATATTTTATACGAGTTTCTTATATTACTTGAAAATTTAAATAAATGAAATATTCTGGGATCTTTTATTTTTGATATTATTTGGCCTAAAAAGTACGATTGAATTATAAGGGAACAGTAAGTGCTATTCTAGATAAGTGTGTTGTTTTTTAATTTTGCTGAGATTAGTTGAAAAAATATCAATATTTCATAAAAGGAGCCCTATAACTAAAATATGATTTAAATTTAGCCTTTTAAATGCTTTTATTTGATTCTTTTGTAAATTGTAATTTTTCTTAATTACTTAAAACTTTATAGTAGCAGTAGTACTTTGTAATACATTAGTATTAATAGAAGTAATAATATTCTGTTAATTTTCAGTATGTAAATTGGTGTATATCACAAGGCGATATTATAATACCGCGCTAGATTCATACTGTTATACTCATAGCATAGAACTGAAGTAAGGTCCTATAGTATTTATTTTAAAGTGCAACTAAATATTTCAAACATTATTTAAATAGTAAAAAGATGATAAAAATTTAAGAAAAATAATGAAAGTATTATCATTAAGTAAACAAAATAACTACTGAATGTACATAATCACAAAACATTATCTTCACTAAAACTACAAAATAAATTACTTTTCTGAGTTCAAATTACTTGTATTGTTCACATAATTTTATTTTTAAAAAATTTTACTGAAGAAAAGTTTTTGTTGCAACTGCGTAAATTTTAAAATTGTGCAATGGAAAATAAAATTAAATGGATAGTTAAGTGGAGATATAATTTTGTTTCAGACAAAAAAATATTTGAGTGCATAAAGCAACATTCAGAATTTTGCTTCAAATTACTTCTTCTAATCATTTTATTATTATTATAGCAATTAGCAAAGCATTTTGAGTTTTCTCTAAGAAGCAAATAAGAAATATTTAAAACATTTTGAACACTTATGCTTTTTTGTCGAAAGCTCATTGGTTTAATACTACTGTCACACTATGTACTAATTACTAAGAAACATTTTTTGAGTAATTTACTTTCATCATTTTTTTTCTATAGTACCTTTATTAAAGAACAAAATTATTATTATATACATTACAATTATAAGTTAATAGTTTAGTAGAAATTAATAAATAAACTTTTCAAAATAATATTTAAAACTATACATAATTTGCAACTAGAAGTCCTCCTACTCACTTATTTTTTTATGCTCAAAAATTGATGTTAAATAATATGAAAAAAAACAATACATATTATTTTTTCTCTTTGGGGCATAATGTTAAAACATTAAACACATAATTTAAATAAAACTTATTCGAATACAAGATTTTATGAAACAAAAATGTAAAAAAAAATATGTGTGTTCAATATAATTTTGAAATCTGTATTATATTAAATTTGGGCAAATTTTCTTATAACATTTTATTTTTACATATACTTTCTGTTATATCCACATTCCAACTGAATTAAGAAACTATCATCAAACTATTATTTTAACTTAGTTGAAACAAATCAGCGAGACAAATCTCTGAAAGTAAAGAATGTAACAAGAAAATCACATTTCACGAAGTAGCTTTAAATGCTCTTAAAAGTCTTCTGGAAACCCTTAACTGAGACCTCCGGGGCACATCTCTGCTCACTTTGCAGATTACAACGCAAGGAGTGGACCAAATGTGAGATCATTGTAAACGAGGAAGCATTTTAGTAGATGCTTAGTCTTGAGTTAACTAATTGCTGCTTTCAGAACAATTGAACATTATGTTGTGGGTATATATATATAAGCTTTTTTAAGGCCTGTCTTATTTTTCGTATGTTGTTCCAGTACTATTTTTGCTGTACTTTATTTTTACGATTAAATTCTAATTTGTAAATTCATATTTAAAGGTAAATTTAATTATTCTCACTGGCCTTCCAGATTCCTTAAGAATTCACATTTTTATTTAACTTTAAATTTCTATTTCTATTTGCTGAATAAAATTATAAATCTTTCAAACATTTTTTAACTCGACTTGATAAAAATGAACGATTGGTATGTAACTAAGAAATTTGCATTTTATTATAATATTCATTTTTTTATGAATTTTCTAAACAATTTAATTTTACAGAAAATTTCTACAGAATATTTGAAGTTTTATTTATGTTAAACATAATTCAATGTCCTCCTTAAGATAAATATTTTTTTGTTTGAATTTTATTAAGTTTCAGAAAAGCCCTAAAAAGAATAGTTATTTTTAATTCTATTAACTCTGAGTTCTAATATCAATTAAATATGTAAATCTCCGAAGTGTTTTTGTGAAAATATCTAAACGATACTTACAATTTTTAGTCAATTATCCAATTTTACAATTAATTTTATGAACAATTTTAAAAATTGTAGTTTTCTAAGCATTAGAGGTAGCTTTTAAGGTATCCGACTACATGCGACAACTTTTTTTAAAAAATAAAGATATGGGGATTTTAGGGGACTTTTAGATTTATTTAGTATATTTTAAGGAAAAAATCGTAAAATTGAAAACAAAAAAAAACTTATTATTATAAAAATGGGAAAAACTGGCGAAAATGAACAGAAAATTACATAAACGGGGCCCGCTTTGTGCAAAGATTTAATAAAAAAAATCTCAATTTTTCAATTTTGACGTGTTACTTTGTTATTCATGTTTGAAATAACCTTCAGGATAAGAGATATTTTAATTTTTACAAAAACTAGAGTACTTTATCTTAGTGATTGTATGAAATTGCTTAAAAAACAGTGATTATATTCACATAAAGGACTGTAAATTTTGTAATAAAACAGTAATTGATAAATCTGAAGGTCAAAACACTTCCACTGTTATACAGAACATACACAAAAAATTTCATTAAATTATTTTAAAAACTTTTTGAGCAATCGCCGTCCACCCATTTGAGCTTTTCGAAAAAAACACATCTCGAGTAAAACTCATTTTAAAGTTTGACATCTTATGCAAAGTTATGACACATCTACTTTTACTAAAACTCTTGTGGTTTTTGTTCTAGAGAATGGAAAATAAAAAACTTGGTATTCTTATTAAGATAATAAGATGACCTATATAAAATAAAATCATAAAAAAAATTGTCAATTTTTGAAAAAAATCATGATTTTAGGGTAGTCGGATACCTTAACTACAAGCTGTTTTTAATTACATTCTTTGCCTAAAAAAGCAAGCATAAGAATTGAGCAATGAGGTCATTTTTTACTACATTAAAATATTTTAATGAATCATTAAAATGCATTTCATTCTAGTTTTATTATTATCTATTCTTTCTTTTTAACATCTTCCATAAAAATTACTGAAAAATGTGGAAAAAATTATATCAAATTATTATACTTGCATTGATAAACCATAGTAATAAAGGATCATATTTAGCAGTAAAAATATTTTATAAAGCTACTGAATCTATTTATAACAATAAAATAAATGTACCAAACAAACTACAGCAAAAAATTAGAGTTTGTTTGTACCGTGTTCACATTGCCAATTAAATACTTCATGAATTTTAATACGTACAACAAAAGAATATATGAATAAAAAATACTGATTTGGTCCCAAGAAAATTTTTCCTCACAAAGGAAGTAATTATTGTTGGCGAAGGAATTATCATAGTGAAGAAAAAGAAACGAAAAATTATCATAAACTAGAATAAAAACGAAAAATTTTGAGAAGTCATTTCTGGTAGACGAAAGGATTAATTACTTCTTCAATATTAATTTTTTCATCACCTTTTAGTTTTAAGGTTCATTCTCTTTTTAATATATTCATTTAATTCGATTCAAATGAGTTGTGCCTTATAAAGGGAATAGATATTAATAAAATTGTAAAATAATTTTGTTTCCTCTTATTAACATAATTTTTGAGAATCACAAAGGCATGTAGTGATTTCAGATCCTTAATTTCAGAATTGAAATATCTCAAGAATATTATCATACAAAGAAAATACTCATTTTATTTGCATTTGAAAACTCATTTTGTTCTACAAAGGAAAGTAAAAAGGCTATTCCTATTGTTACAAAAGATTTTGAACAATTCTTTTAATCTTTTAAAGTTAAAAATTCATGAGAGAATGAGAATTAATGTGGTACCATAAAGTAACACGAGACCTATTGGCGATGATCCTCATAATTTTGAACCATAGTTGACGATACCTTAGCTGACGCCCCTCACCAAACTACGACAGATTTACATGGTGTCTTCAGTGGCTCTAGGGATCGAACTCTGACACGCTAGACACGATTTCCTCTCAATGACCACAAGGCTAACATGACCACGTTAAAGATTTAGAATTAGTTAGATTAATAATTATTCAATTGCTACTATTAGCTCACTCTCTCTCCCCATACATACATATATTTTGTTCAAATTTTCAATCATTAATAAAATATTTTCTGTTCATCCATTCAAGTTAAAATACATTTTTGAAACTTGTAGTGAATGACACTTGATGTTAATACAGTTTTTTCAAATATTAATTCATTAGTTAAACTTAATTAATGAATAAATAGTAACAAACAAAAATAGTAGTCCAACAGCATATATAGAAATGAAAATTGTTCGTTGTGTCCCTGTAGCGCGTTGGTTTTCTAAGCCAAAGGTCGAGGGTTCGAATCCCACCTGGGATGGACTCAATTCTGAGAACGTGATTTCTTTTTTACTATACTACTTCATTAGAAGAATTAAATTTAATTAATGAATAAATAGTAACTAAAAAGAGTAGTCCAACACCCTATATAGAAAGGAAAATGGAAAATTGTAATGAAAATCGCTTTCTATTTTGTCACTTAATATTGTGATTCTGTCATATGTTTATATATATTTATATTAATTGTAACTTTAATAAAAATATAACTAAAATAAAATTTTTCTTTGTTGACCTAAGTAGGACTTGACTCAATTTTTTTATATTACTTGTGTGTTTTAGTTAATATTAGTAATACACTCTGAAAGTTGATGACCCATCTCGATTTTTGTCTCAGATATTAACACAAAAATAAAACTAATCCTCTTTGTATCACATAGATTTCATAAATATCTCATCATAAATATATAATGCACAGCGCAGCATCCATTTTGGAAACAAAATAACTAGACCATACAAATTAATTTAAAAAGGAGTAATTTTCCAGGAAAATAATACACATCTAACTTTTTTTTACATGTCTTTTGCTCAGAATTCAAATAACATGGCTCAAGAAACAACCATGTTTCTTTTTTAGAGTGGTTGATTTTATGTAGCACCATTTAGTACTGCTGTTTATTGTTAAACACGAAATTTATGAATTAATAGATATTTTAGTTTCTAGGTATTTTAAACTTTTAAAGAAAATCTAGAAAATTATTTTTTCCATTGATCCAAACATAAATACCCTCATAATTTGGAACTAAATTTGAAGATGTGTTTGCCTGGACACCTACAATTATATAAAGAACTTACAAAAAAAGGTATTAACTAGTTAATTCTGCAGAATGTTTTGAAAAACATTTCAACAGAAGGTTGTAAAATGTGTCCTTATTGAACAAAACTCTTCATTGGATTCAAGCCAAACGGAAGTGATAGATATTTCTAGTGAGAATCACAAGTTTAATTCATCTCTCGGTGGAATAAATTAACTCTTCATCAACAAGTAACAACGAATAATTAACGAATATTATTTCTAATATTTCTTTTACTTAAAGTCTCTTTATCCCATTCGGATGCAATATGTATACCTTCTTAATTTTATTTAACTTATTAAATGAAATGTACACGTAATTCACATTAATGTTAAATATGAAAATTTTATAATTTAAAACTACAAAAATTTTAAATATATGAATATAAATACACAAATATTGAAACACTAAACTCTTCGTTTTTCGGCTCTTTTTTGCACTGACTTTCGAATTAAATAAAGTTCTTTATTTCATCTTACAAAATTGTTTTTTAAGAAAGTAAAACTCATTCCTTTTTATCGTACATAAATAGGATCTTTTTCTTGGAATAATTTTTTTACACATTTTTTTAAAGAAACGTAACTACGGTGTGAAAAAAAATTATGTGTAATTACACTCAATACCTATTTTACGAAATTGAGAATCAAACGACTTGCTTTCAAAGTTATATAAATAAATGTGACTTTTTCCTGATATTACCAACCATTTATTCCATAAGAAGTTTATTCTGTTCTGAATTTCTTTTATAGCCCGGAAAAATCATTTTCTGGTCTTTTTGGCCCGTTTACAGCTCTCTCAAGCTTGACGGTTCTTTCGCATATTTTCGTTCCTCAATTTCTCAGATGAAGCTGAGAACCGGATTTTCTATTTTTCCTTCTGGATTGGACGAAAAAGATGATAGCATCTTAATAACTGTTGTGTCAAGAGCATTGCAAATCGTTCTCCAAACTGTTCTTCAAAAACGATGACGCTTGAAAGAAAAAAAAATTCTTTTTATCCACGCATTTTTTTTAAATCAAGACCCTTTTCCTTAGAAGCCTTCAGCTTTAACAGAAAATAAGTAAAAACTGATATTCTCTAGAAATAGTTTTGTGAAAGAACTTTAATAGCACTTGAACTTCGTATAAAAATTTGTACAAATATTTTGACATACCTTATAATAAGATTTATTCAAGGAATATTTTGAGTTTGTATAAAAACCCATTATACTTGCAAATTAAGTTTAACATGACTCTCTTAAATTTTATCTTCCGAGATAAAATATTTTTTCTGAATTCTTTTTAGATTATTATTATTCTACATAACAGGGAAATTAAATATATGCAGTGCAGTAAATTTATCTATTTATAAAACACATTATCGTTAATATTACATATTATAATTACTGATATTATAATTTTAATTAAGGCTCTTAGTAATTTATTGATGATGCAATTCCTGTCCTAACGATTTTGGTATTTTTCAACTGTTTAATGAAAATAATTGTCAGATTTTTCCCAAACAAGAGCGATTAATCGAAATTAAAAAATAAATAAATATTACCTGTTTCATTTTATGTGCAACAATAAACTGATATTTGAAGTCATGATTATAGTATTCCAGAATAAAGTTAATTACAGTATTTCATAAGAATCAATTCTTGTTTATACGAATAGCAGATGGAATCATAAGTCTTGTTTTGGTAGAAGCATTTATATTTGGTCCCAAAACAATTCCTGTCATATTAATTTGAGAAATTCTGATGGTTGCTCTGTATTTCGCAGTGAATTAATTGCTATTGATAAGTTTCGACAAGGCGCTTTCATTTACTATTTCGGGTAACATCTGAATTCTAACAGACAATTGAAGTGCATCTTTCTAATTAGCATATTTTGGCAGTCTGAAACGTCTTTCTCTTTCTCGTGAAATAACTTGCAATGGATTCCTTCACTTATTAACATAGCGGGCAACGAAATAGCTGTCTCCTGGCAAAGCATGGTGAAGCTCAACCCTCGGGTTCTCCAACCCCTCTGACTTTAGAAGAGCTATATTCCACTTATGGAAGGAATGATCCTCCAACAATTCCTCCTGTTCACTGATGGTATCAAGGTAAACGTTCCGGTGGTTCTCTGTTCCTTCGGCGTAGCAAGATATAACAAACTGCTATTACCCGTTTCCTTATAACATTGACCTACTATAATAAAAAAAAAAGTCTCGACCTGTTCTGGGAGTTCTATCTGCCAAGCCTCTACAGAACATATTTTTGATTTGCTATATCTCACATTACAGGATCTTTATGAGCACCCACCGATGGTCATTGACTTTCTGAGAGTGAACGATGTCATAAACATTATCTAGCTTAGCTATACATAAAGATGAGCAACAACATCACTGATATTTTACTTAATTGCTTACTTTAATTAATACTACAAATGTATAATAGTATAACAAACATAAGCTGAGCCGTAAAATGCCGAATGCATTTTTTCTTCAAAAATTTAACCAATAGTCCGAAAAAAAATCATACATTTAAGCAAAATTAAAAAAGTTTCTGTAGTTTTCAAGCATGTAACCTTTGGAGAAAATGAGTTGAATATTTTCCAATTAAATTGTTGTAAAATAATACGCTAACAACAATAGTGTTATTTCTGGTAACTTAAGCTGAAATTAACACATTTTTTTCCGTTTGTTATCTTGTACTAGTCATATTTTCTGCATTTTTTTTGGAAATTGAATGGGAACAGACATTCTTGTACGACACTGGATCGTCGACCTATATTTTATACCCTGGAGGAATAACTCGCTGCATTATCATTTGTATTCAAACATCCCAATGAGGAAATGGGAATTTAACGAATTATTTGGAAACCCGGTTTTTGGTATTGACTTTAAAAGATTTAATTTTCTCCTTTTAACCACTTCAAGACCGGCGAAAGGAGAAAGAAGCGTTTCCCCTGGCCTGCAAGTTCCAAGAGAATTTCCCTGCTAAGCCTAATTTCATTTAAAATTTCATATAAAGTATTCAATTCAATCAATACGTTGAAATTTACAATTTACTTTCATTGATAATATCTGAATATACAGTACAAAACTGTTCACTGTATTTAAAAAAAAACGATTGCAAAATTTAAAGAAAATGTTTTCATGTTAATTTAAAAAAAGTACTTTTTCACTCTTTTCATGTTGGTGATTAAAATAAAATAGGCACAAAACTTACAAAATACTATCTGGCTAATTCCAAACGATAAATTTACTCTCACATAAACTTGTTATGGCTTAAAACTAATTCCAATTTTTAAATAACAGCTAATATATCACTTTTTCTTAATTTTTTATTAATTCTTATATTGCTTATAGCTTTCTGTTCTTATAATTATGGCAATTCTAGTTGCGACAGCAACGAAAAAGGATCATTTGTTCTTACTAAATGAAGCAGTAAGAACAAACGATTCTTTATCGTTAAAAATGAGTCATCGATTTTTTTCTATGAAGATCTGCTTTTTAAATGTTTTTGAGTATTAAAATTATTGCTGTAAATACGAACTAAAAATAAAATAAATACTGAAACTTTTAATATGAATGTCTGATGCCCAATAAATTAATAAGATTTCCATCTTTTTCCAACTTAATCAAAATATAAAGCGAAATAGATCACTAACCTTTAAATGCCATATTCTCTCGAAAAATGTAAGCATGTGCAGTTGTTTACATTCATAAATATTCAGGATCTAATTAAAAACTCAGAGCCGAAAGCACATATTGAAGTTCAAAGTCTTGTGAAACGTCTTTCGAAAAAAAATGGACTTTAACCGCCATCTAGTTGTAAAAATTCATAAAAACGTTCCAAACTCAGATCCCAGTAGTGTGATCATGGGGCTCAGAGCAGGGATAGTGCAATCACATATATGATACCGTAGGCCCTGAAGGAAGAAACGCGAGATCACATATATGTGATTATGGTCCTGAACGAGTTGAAAAGTTCCATTCAAAACACACAAAGAGTTAAAATATTAAATTCTCTTGCACATATAGCTAACGGATAAAGTTAAAATAAAAGTTTTTCCTCAACTACGTTTCTCACTTAACTCTCACTTTAAAAAAGCTCGAAATATATACCTAACTCTAAATAACCCGCATATACCTAAATCTCACATTAAAAAAGTTCGAAAAATTCTTGGATTATACACTGAAATATACAGTAGTAATAATTCCGGATATTTTAGATTTCGTTATTGATTCACGGACTTTTACATTTGTTGTTTCCTGATGTTACAAGTGTGATATGTTTCTTTTATTATTCTTAGTGATGTATTCTTGCCAAACCTATCATATTTTCGACAAAACATGGTTTCTTTAAAATCAATTAAATGTTTAAAAATGGTAACATATATCATGATATCATTATATTAGCAATGGATTGGTAAGAGATTTATATAATCAATTAACTATAAATAATGAGCAAATTTTCAAAATTTCAGAGCTGAGGATATAAGAAGGTATTTCCATTAAAATTGTAGTTATTATAAAATAAGCTAATGTATGTTTTTAATACATTTTTGCAATATAATGAATCTACTATTATTAATGCGTCTGTACAAGATAAAATTTTATGCATCAAAAAACAATTATATTAACCATTAAAATTCTGAAAAAAATTTAACGAGTGAACTGCTGGACCCTTTAAGTTAAAAAACTCAAAAAACTTCTACTTAACTTATAAAATTTAGCTACAATCTAAATAATTTACTTAATGTCGGTTTTTTAAGAGAGATTAACTATAGATTCGTTCAAAAGAGATGTGGCCACCGTAACTTAGTGGTGACGGACTCGAGACTGGCGTGTCATGAATTAGTTTGTGCGCGAGACTACCTTTAGAGGGGCCGTGCATTTTAAATTGACGGGTAGAAACATTCTCCCTTTGGTGTGGTAAGGAAGTTAGGAGAGGGTGGTACCAGCTCAGATGTCACCCTCGTCACTTGGTTGAGGTTCAAATTTACAAGTTTAGTCGGCGATTGCCCTAGTACAGCTTTATAGTAAAACCTCAAAAAACTCTCACTCACTCAAAAGAGAAAATAAAATGGAAAACAATTCCCTTAACTAACTGAAATTATTTTATAGAATCTTAGATTCAGAAATACAAGGTGTGACAAAAAGTAACGGGCTAAATGTCTAGCTTGAAAAAAGAGTGGAGTTGTCAACAACTGTTTTGGTGACGTCATCCCACACACCTCCTCTATCTATGTGGCCAGTTTCGCTTTAATCGATCACTCCATTTGGGCGTACTGCGTCATTGAGTGAGCAGGTGCAACTGCATTCTGCAGGAAAAATTTTGAATCAACATCTCATTTCTTGTGAAACTTATGAAATTTTCCCCGAAAACATTTCAAATGTTAACCGAGGCTTATGGAAATGAAACTTTGACTCGTGCTTTTGTATTTGAGTGGTATAAAAGGTTTTTCAGGGGGAAGTTCGTGTGAAAGAGAATGAACCTGCTGGGCGCCCAAGGTCAGTGATTACCGACAAAAACATAGCCAAAATTCGTGATATGAGTGGGTTCTTCCTCACATCAGTGATCAAATTGTTCATCAATACTACTACATTGAAGTGCTAAAAAGACTTCGTGAAAAAATTAGGGAAAAAAAGGCCAGAATTGGGGATTGATGGATAGCTGTTGCACCAAGACAATGTATCTGCCCTCACGGCCATATCTGTCAAGCAGTTTCTGACCAGGAAAAACATTACTCTGATGGGGCGTCTTCCTTATTCACCTGATTTTGACTCATGCGACTTTTTTTATTCCTACATTTAAATCTTGCTGAAGGAAACCCATTTTACCTCAGTTGAAGAGGTTCAGTCGAAAACGGAAAATCTCCAAAAGGACCTTCCAAAACCCTCGTTCCAGAACTGTTACCAGCATCGAATGCAGAAGTGTGTGAATACTGAAAGGAACTACTTTGAAGGTGATACTGTCACGGGGAACAGATTCTGTAAGTACAATGATTTATTGAGCCAGTCTCTTATATATAACAGAAGAAGTACTTAAAGTAAACACAAATGTTAATAATTTAAAATATAATATAAGATTATTATAGATCTGAGACTAATAAATTAAGTCGGTTGCAATTAGAATATAACTAATAAATCATATTCAAATTTAAACTCACATGGGTTGAGTGGTAATTTTGATACATCGTTTAGGAAGTAAAGCAATTCGAAATATCAAACTATTTTCAAACGTATTCCAGAACGCTGCCTAAAACTTAAGTTAGAAATATATTTTATTTTAGTTGTTGGATTACTAATTGGGAACTCTGCAATGAAATAAAATCTATACAATAAAATGAAACAAACAGATAAATGATATAAGTAATATAAAAACGAATCTCACAAAGTAACATTAAGGTATCCGACTACGTTCGGAATCATGATTTTAAAAAAGCGCATAAATGGATAATTTTCATGATATTTAGTGTCACTTAGATTAGAATACATGTATAAAATTGTTTTAAGGACATTATAAAAAAAATTATTTAAAATACAATATTTTTTGGCAAAAATTAAATAGAATAACCTTTTTTCCAAATGTTCTTCCTTTTTAAAATATACTTCTATTGTATTAATATTTTGCCTGTATATACTCAGACCTCTGTAAGAGGCTCAACTATGATTTTTTTAAAAATTCAAATTATTTTCAGAGTTACAACCATTTGAAATAATTATCGTCGTAATTTCTTAAAATTTCTCCCTTCTGTTTCGTAAAACATAGATAAAACCGACTTCAAGTTATCGTTTCAAAAATTCTAGTTGAGCCTCTGTACAGAGGTCTGAGGTGAATACAGGCAAAATATGAATACAAAGAAGCATTTTTACAAAAGGAGAACATTGAAAAAAGTTACAGTAATTTGCCAAAATATTGTATTTAAATAAATTTTGTCATATTGTCCTTAAAACAATTTTATACATATTCTAATCTAGTACAAAATATCATAATATCTATCCGTTTACACGCTTTTGCAAAATCACGGTTCCGAACGTAATCGGATACCTTAATATCCACTTCATTGCGTGTATGGGGTCCCTTAAAATACACCTGGATTACCTGGTCATTTCTACCATTTCTATGTCATGTTCGTTATTTGACTCAGAACTAAGAAATCAGATATATGATTTCAATTTTAAAAATAAGTAGTCAGCTACGTCTTTGGAAAAGTGACTATATTTACTGAATTACACTTATTGTTTATGTTATAAAAACGTAGTTTATTTTATGCCTTTCATCATCATATCTGGCAAGACAGCTCCTCGTGGACAAGTGGTGCCTTCCTTTGAAGATTCCTTCATACTTACTATGTGTTTTTATTTTTCATGTAACTTGTCTTTATTAAGATATAAATTGTACTGTATATAGAGTAAACTTTCAGAAATAAATTATAAGAAGTTCACAAAAGGCAATTTAGAATTATTTTTTGGGGATTTTGTGGCCTTAATCATTTGCATATTTAAAGCATGTATTTAAAAAAGCCTTATTCACTTCAATAGTTCATTAGTATGCATATTTAATGGAAAAATTTTCCAGTCAACAAACAATGGATTTTAATTCAATATCTTGTTCAAAACACAATTTCAGTTTTAAAAATTCGATATTCATCTATTATTTTCAACAAATAATTCAAGAAGACTGCAATAGAATCTGATATATATAAGAATTTAAAAATTATTTATTTATAAAATGTCATCGATCTTATATGTTGCGAAATTATAAAACTTTAAAATAATATCGCCTTTGAGCGATTTCTTTCCGAACGGTGGTGAATAAGTTTATTTTTTTCAAGTTGTCTAAAACAAATAAATTTAGTTTTCGTCAGCTAATATTTAATTAAAACTTTAATAAAAAATGACTAATTAACTCTCAGATCTATTAGATCTCCGTTTTATTTATTTATTTAATTTGAAAGGCGTTTTAATATGCTTAATAAATTGCTTTTTGTTTTAATTTTAGAATTAAAAAGACTTGTTTTAAGTCCTGTTTATAACATTTATAATAAAGACTAAATTTATATCAGTTGTATTATAATTGTTATACAAAATATTTATCATTAGAAAAAGAATAAAATTTGGTCCATATTTGAGGGATTAATTAGTAAAAGTATTTATTATAATAAAGATTTTTTTATCTCTTGTAATTTAACACGTTAAATAGTTTTCCATTATTTCAATGCAAAAATAATCAACAAGCAAAACTTATAATTTTTAGAGAAAACTAACCTTAAGTATTGTAAAAATACAACAAACTGAGATCATTATAAATTTAGCTATTGGAGAATGTAGTTTAGCAAAATATTTTTTTAAAGGAAAACTTTTTTAAGGATCTTTACAAAAACAACAAAAGGGCTACATTTTCTAAGACATGAAATCTCTATCTTTTTATCTTCTTCTATCTCTCTTGGTTTCCATGAAAATTTGTTTTATTGCGAATAAAGAAACGGCAAAGAAGAACTTGCGGAAATAAATTGGGTAGTACTAAAATAAAAGGACAAATCACGATATCTAATCAAGACTCGTCGCTATTTTTCTAAATAAAAATAAAATTTGAAAGAGTTTTAAAGAATGTTCCTAAGAAATTGATTTAACTGGACATAAAAATATTAAATTGTAAAAGGGATCAAGTTTTCGATTTTATAGAAAAATTAGAAATCAGCAGACAGAATTAATCATGGGGAACTTAAGCATGCTTGAACAATGCTGAAAAAAAAAACACAATGAAAAATTAAATAAAATTTTTAAATTTGATTAAATTTTGTTAAATTGGGCTTCGTAAGAATATATTATTTTTTGAAATGTTAATTAATTTTGAATTTTTTAGTGCGTGTATAATATTCAAAAAATTATATTAATACAATAAACGTTTAGGAATATCATAAATTTTTGAAAAAATTTCCCTTCTAAATAAATCAAGATTTTAACTTTATTTTTTAATTAACTTAATCAGTCTGAATTCAAAAGCTAGAGGCTCTCACAAAAGCAAATTAAAAACTAAACAATTATCTTCTTTTGTTATTATTTTAATTATTAACTTACAGAACTTTCAGTTTGAATAGTAAAACAAAAATAAGCTTCGATTCGAGGTAAACATTCAATAATTAGTTAAATAGAAGAATGAAGTAGATCAAATTGCAACTGCATTAATTAGTGTACTAGCAATTATAAAAAGAACCTCCAATCCAACTTTATTGTTTTCCTAATAAAACCTTCGGTAATTAATGCAAGAGGTAATTATTGCTTGCATTTCCTCCTGACATACCAGGTGATTCCAAAGTCTGTTAACATTTGAAAATTCATTAATTCATGGAATATTGCAGAGAAAGAGGTAAAAATTGACACACTGCTTAAAATAACTTGTGACATGGGGTTTTATTAAAACCTAAAAAAGAGTAAAAAATAGCCAACAGATTGATTGGCCTTAGATGTTGCCTTTCAGTACCCACAATAAGATCGGACAATCGCGGTAGACTTACGATTTCAGGTAACCTAAAACCGATAATCCCAGGGGTTGGGTCGCAGGGGACCGGGGAGGAAACAAAAAAGGGGGGGATGAACACGTGACCCTCACTTTTGATGTCCGAGATCTTTCACGCCCTTCTCATTGCGACAGGATCGTAAAGCTGCAGTAACATTCTTTCAGTACAGCTATACTAACAATGCTTTTCAGGTGCATCTGTTTCTCCTTCAACTACAGATCATTTAACACACGATTTCCGGTGATGTCACTGACGTTTTACTGTCTGGCACAGTCCTTCCAAAACTATGTTCCACGGAACCCTAGGGTTTCATGAGGCATACCCAAAGGTTCCACGAGTCACAATGAAAAAATCGAGAAGAAATAAATATGTATTCAAAATGGATTCACGTTCTCTATCAAGTTTATATAATTACAAGTATCTATAACTCGTCTTACTACTAAAACTGAAATTTTTATTTATATAAATAAATTTATTTTTAAAATTTTAAACTTTTTTTTTTTATAATATAAATTTAAATAATATTAAATTTTTATATATATATATATACTTCCTACTAGATTGAGAATATTCTATTGTTTACTCTCTCGAGTTCCATGAGATAATTTTTACCCGTTAGTTAACAAAATGCCTTGCAAAACTAAATAGTTTTCTAATGGAAAATTCACCTTTTTGTATTTGTGATAGAAACACCTATAATGTGTGAGAAGAAACAACTTATCAACAGATTTGATGTTATAATCTAAATTTAAGGTATCCGACTACGTTCGGAACAATGATTTTAAAAAAAACGCATAAATGTATAATTTTCATGATATTTAGTGTCACTTAGATTATAGAATACATGTATAAAATTGTTTTAAGGACATTATGACAAAAAAAATTATTTAAATACAATATTTTGGCAAAAAATTAACTTAGAATAACCTTTTTTCCAAATGTTCTCCTTTTGTAAAAAATGCTTCTATTGTATTAATATTTTACCTGTATATAGCTCAAACCTCTGTACGGCTCAACAACGATTTTTGAAAATTCATATTATTTTCAGAGTTGCAACCATTTGAAATAATTATCGGCGTATTTTCTTAAAATTTCTCCCTTTTGTTTTCGTAAAACATGGATAAACCGACTTTCAAGTTATACATTTCAAAAATTCTAATTCAGTCTCTGTACAGAGGTCTGAGCTATATACAGGCGAAATATTAATACAATAGAAGCATTTTTTACAAAAGGAGAACATTTGGAAAAATGGTTATTCTAAGTTGTTTTTGTCAAAATATTGTACTTAAATAATTTTTTATTGTAATACTATTCTTAACCCAAATTTATATACATTGTCTAATCTAAGTGACGCTAAATATCATAAATATTATCCATTTACACGCTTTTGCAAAATCACGGTTCCGAACGTAGTTGGATACCTTAACAAGAACAGCATCTAAATTTTAGGTTGAAAATCCATACGAAATGCATGGGTTTTCTCATACAGCTATAAACATTTTAATGCCCTTCAGATCATTGTGTTTAAGTGAAACATATTTCTCTACGTTAAGTGGCTATAAAAACAAAGTACAAAAACAAATTAAACTCTGAATAAGTAATGCGATTGCATTTAATCTCAATAGACCTAGACTTCGACAGTTTGTGTGAAAAAAGTAAGCATGTATCCCAGTTATAAAATAATACATTGATAAGTGACACTTGGATCACAAATGAATATTATTAAAGAGTAAAATGTATTAAAAAATTAGATTATAATTTTTAATAATAAATGCAATACTTTTTTAATTGCGTTTACATAAAGTTCTCATATCACATATTAACTGCTTTAAATATTATTTTGAGATACATTCTTCTAAGTATGTGTATGGAATGGGGTTCCACGAAAACACTTTCTAGTTCTAAGGGTTCCACGAAAGCACCTTCAAGTTCTGGGGTTCCATGAGGAAGCACTAGTCTAGCACCATCTGTTGGTTATTTTTTCATTTGTTTTGTTTCAATAAAAACGTGCCACCTGACTACATTAATCAGTAAATTATTGAATTTTTAAATGTTAATGGGCTTTTGTGTTACCTGTTATATTTATTCTTATTTCTACATCACTATCTCTTTTCAAATGTTTCTATAAATATCATTGTACACAAAACTAGAACTTCACTTCCGTTCAAAATATACTTGCATAAACAGCTTCTGGAAATGAAAGTGGGAAGAAAAGATTTAGTGTATACCAGGATTAAATCGTTAGATGAAGTGGTAGAAACAACATAGAACTCCCAAAATAATTCATATTTTTTAGTAAAATATTCAAATGACAATATTAAATTAAATAAAAGAATAAAAAGTTAAAATGTTTAAAAATGTTAAACTCTGCATTGCAGAAAATATTTTAACATTTCACAGAAAATGTTAGTCTAGTTTGACAACAAATATGCATTTAATATTTTTGATATCCAGCTTCACAATAAGACAAATATTTTGAAATCGAAAAATAAATTAAGATTCTTAACATTGACATGAAATTGTTTCTTTATTCATAATAAACTCCTAAGCATCTGGGTTAGTCAAGAACTTTTGAAAGAACTTGTTAATAATTTTTTTACTTTTCTAATGACTAAACAAGTTATAACGGCTGTCTTAATATGTGATATTTTCTGTCTTACAGCCAACTTCTGACGCAGCACTACTTTTAAAAAGTCGAGTTAATATTTCTGAAAAAGAATCTTGAGTGTATTTATCTGAGAACTTGTGTTGTTTCCATCTGCTGCTGAAAATGACATTATATCAGAAAACCTAATTAAGTTTACAGCCATGTTTGTAAAAAAATGTCGTGTTGCTTTTGTATTACAAGCTTCGAATAATAATGCTGAAAATATTAAACCTTCGTCTTCAAGGTTTACATTCTTTTACCATTTACCATGTTTCTTTGATAAGACAAATAAAAACAAGAAACGATGTGCGTAAAATTATAAATGTTTCCACTACCAGTTGTGCAAAATATTTTCATTTTGTAGCTGTCATATGAAATATATTTGAGTAATTCTACTATTAACTATTTGATATTTCTATTATTTTTTAAGTAAAAAATTGCGTGTATAAAATTACACATACTATTCAAACACAGCATTCAAAAAAAGAATACATATATATATTTTAATCGAAAATATTTGTAATTATGAAATTAAAAAATAATATAATGATAAAATTTTAGAAAAAAAAAGAGTCTTTTGAACAAGGGAATCATTTAATTGCAATTTCCTCATAGATTGCTAAAAATTTTATACTGCTTTTTCCTTGTTAAATTTATAAGACATTGGATTTATTTATTTATATTGTGAAACTATGAAATTAATTAAATAACAAGAACTGCAAATAAAAAATGTGAATATTCTATTCAACTTTCATTCAAAGTCTTTGGAGATAACAGGTTGGCAAATCCGAAAATCAAACTGAATGCGACCGTTTTGGAAAAAGTTTTCTGTGACTATGTTAGAATTCTAATTATGAAAATATTAAAGAAAGATAATTTAGTGATAGAAATCAGTATGAAAAGAGAAATCTTTTACTAACGCTAGACATATTTAACAAAAAAAAATAATTGTTTTACACAAATCCATCCTTGATAGAAAGACATGGATAATTCATAATAGTAATAGTAAGAAAAGTAAATTAAATAGTAAAAAGTATGAAGAAAATTTTAGAATGCATATAAATTCACACATACACATACTATATATAAATACTATATATATATATATATATATATATATATATATTGCTGTAAATCTAACTTAAAACTGAACAGTATACAAAAGTATAACAAATCAGTAAAGATCATAGTTAAAGGGTCATAGTAATACTTCACTAAATTCTTAAGTACCACTGACGATCCGCCGTGTAGGGGAGCGATGCACGTTAAATCTGTCGAAAGCTTAAACGCATTCCCGTTGGTGTGGTGTAGTAGTTAGGTGAGGGGTGCTAACTCAGGTGTCGTCCTCGTCACTTGACCATGGTTTAAAATTACGAGATTCGTCGCCAAAGGCCCTCGTGTAGCTGAACAGTGTGATATTAATATTCCCTCACTCACTCGTTCAATAAATTTTTAGTCTTAGGAACTAGGATTGTTGAGTTAAACATTGTATTAAAGTACCTTTCTGCCGTATTTGCTTATATTACTGGAACGAAGAAGAGAAAATAGGGTATGTAAAATTAATTTATTAGAGTATAAATAATTTCTAAAAATATAGAGCCTAAATACTATGACGTAAATAAATTGAAAAATTACAAATGATAAAAATCTAGAGAGCAAAAGTATTAAACACAAACCTATCAATGAGAACCCACCAAAATGGACTCTACAAGAAAGCACACATGCGGAAAATGTCTAAAAATGTCTCCTGTAAAAAAAATCCAGTTTAAATTTTACTAGGAAGACATGAAGCTTTTTAAAAATTCAAAACATAACAATTATTAAAATAAAGATCTGGGAATAGTTAAAAAATAAAAGGTCAACTGAATTCGAAAATTGGCAATTAAATTAACCGATGGAACCTTTTACGTAACAGCAGATTAAACAAAAAAATTAGTAGAAAAAAATGAAAATTGAAAGCAAAGAAAAATAATTAATGAAGATAACCTAGTAGAAGCATATATATATATATATATAGTCTAATTCCCTACAAACTAGAGATGAACATCCATATCAATCAAAATCGAAAAACACATAAACAGTAATATATATATATAACATTATTAAAAATATAATTTTTTAGAAGAAATATTTGTGCAAATTGAGATATTATTAGCAGGTTCAATTAAAAGTTTGCCTTTATTTTATTTATACAAATTATTTTTAAAATAAACATAATTTTCCTTACGGACTAATTCAATAAGGATGGAGAAGAGAGTTCTTTCATAGTCATATTTCAGACTTTATAGAACTCGTTTAAAAATACAGTATCACAACGTAAAGCTTTTAAAAATAATTGACCAACTTGTTACTTCAATACCAACAAGCAAACAGGAAACTGAAAGTAAAAATGCAGATATTTGAAAGTTTTCTTATCTAGAATAGAGAGAGCTGATAGTCTCACAAGAGTCGAAAAACGTCAAAACCACTCTTACTCGCGAGTTGTAAAAATATGCAAATTATCAAAGAAATTTTTAGAAGCAAAATGACGGCAAAGATAAGCCACTATATAACAGTAATAAATTTGTGGAGATTTATGACCTTATTTTGATCATAATTATTCTTTTTTTCTAAAAGAATCTTAGTAATATTAATATCTGTCGAGTTAAGTAATTCCTCATAATAAGTATGTGCATAAAGTATAAATATATTGTTTTTTAAATGTATAACTTCTTTAATACTTAAATAATAACCATAACGTCAAGATAATCTATAATATTTTGAAAAATGATTTGTGTAATAGTTTAAAGTCGTTTTGTAAGTTTTAAAATCATCGACAACTGTACGAAATTTAATACTTTTTTTAAGAAATTTAAGTATTAAAAAAATTTATGGAAATTCACGTTTTGGTAAATGTAAGCTTAATTTTTTACATATGGCCAAAATACAATTGTTAATTTCATTATGATACAAAAATATCTCTGATTACGATTTATTATTATGAAAAATGCTTATTAAGCATAGTACTACTAAAATAAAGTGTTTTCATAATTTGCTAAATAAAATGAACGTATTTAACCTGCAGCAACTTAAGTAGAAATGGTACTTTATATCCTTGATATAATTTAAAGCATTTTTCTGCACCACACAGACTAAAACCCACTTTAAATAATTTATTTTAGGTAATTTTACAAATTTAGAAGTTTTTATGCGAAGTAACGCGCGTTGAATTTCTAAAAGAAAAACTGCACGTAGATTTAAAACTACAATTACGTAAAGCAAAAACTTTGGAATCATAATAGCTCAACTTTAAATAATTTAATACAGTTGCTAAGATAATTAATATTATGGCAAAAATAATACAACTCGGGCTTATTATTATCTTGAAAACAAACATATGTTTCTGCTGTTTTTAAGTTGATGAACATAATTAAAAAAATTTGGCAGCACTTTTATGGGGAATATTATTTTTATGTTGGTAAACATAATCCATGAAATTTTGTTTGTTATAGAAGTCCTTATATACACGAAAGAAAACTTTTCATTTTCTTAAAAAGAGCCAACAAAATTAAATTTGTAAAAAATTCTTCTTACTGATTAGGCATTAGATTTTCTAATTGATTCTTTCAATAGTAGATCCTTATTTGTAACTGTTCTGAAAGTTCAAAAAAAATATTTTTTAGATTTACGATTGGTATCGTTGTATATATATCTTAAGAGCCGAATTTCATAATAAATTTCAATGAAATTTTTATTTATAATATTCCCATTCTTAAAAATTCCTTCCATCTATTTCAGTGCATTCTTTAAATATTGAATTGCGAAAAAAATCCCATACGAAGAGAATGTAGCATTTGTACAATACTCGTGCATTGGTGTTCAAAATTAAGAGATCATGCATATTTAGTCAAATTACTAGAGAAGTACAGGGTAACCGGGCTTTAAGTATCCAAAAGTAATGGCTTATTTTTGCGGAATTACCAACCAGAATGTAATAAACTGTTCATTCATGGATTGGAAAACTCTCCAAGATTTTTTGGGTCTGGTCCGATCGGCCGCACGTGCGCTTATTAATCGGTAATCGCGGACGATAGATTTTTCACACTGACTTCATTAGTAAAGATGTCGACGCCACAGAAAAAGATGCAGTGCGTAATTTGGTTAACGGAATTTAATTCAATCACGCGTGAACAGCGACGTGTTCAAACAGAATAAAATGTCATTACGGGTTTGCCTAATAGACTTGTCAAAACTCTTAAAAATGAATCACGCACATGATCAACAGTGTCTTCTATCACGAAAACTTAAGAATACTTGGCAGTTTGAGATTCCAAAATTCCCGTCTCCTTTAAAGTTCTTTCCCATTGGTGGATAGATTTTAATGTCAGGGGTCGTGGATTCCATTCTGTTCGAACACATCGCTGTACACGCCTGACTGATTTAAATTCCGTTAACCAAAGTACGCACTACACCTTTTACTGTGGCGTCCACATCTTTACTAATGAAGTCAGTGTAAAAAGTTTATCATCTGCGATTGAAGAATAATGCGCCCACATGCAGCTGATCGGAGTAGACCCAAAAACTCTCGGAGGGTTTTTCAATCCAGAAATGAACAATTTATTGCATTCTTATGGGTAGTTCTGTAATAATAAGCCATTACTTTTGGATACTTTAAGCCCGGACACCCTGTATTTCATGAAAAATAAAACCAATGCTTCCAATTAAGAATGTAAACATTTGGTGTAGCTTTCGTAGACATGTGCTTGGTATGAAAAGATAGTGTTCATTCAAATCTATGTACTTCATTCAAGTGACCCTCAAACGTGTTTTCATTTTAAATTTTAATTTCACTATCTAATGAAAATTAAAAGCAAACTGTAAGATATGTAGTCGCTAATGTCTGGATAATAGAAGGAAATACCCAATCACTTGGAGACTTGAAGACAAGTGCAGTTTGCTATAGAAACTTTATGTAACACCCAAAATATTATGTGAAAATTAATGAAAACAGTTTAAGAAGACCAGATCCGTAGATGGAAAATCTTGACAGATTCACCTAAAAGTCACAAAAATCAACGAAAGTTTAAATTTGTCCTTTATTATGAGGTATACAAGGAATGAATAACTTCTCAGCTGCCTCATAAATTTAATGCAGGGGTAAAAGCCTAAATTTAAGGTATACGATTAAGTTCAGAACCGCTATACTGCAAAAGAGTACAAACGAATATTTTTTTTAATATTTTGTGCCACTTAGATTAGAGTATATACGTATTAAATTGTTTTAAAACTATTTTACAATAAAAAATTATTTAAATGCAACATTTTGGCAAAAAATTAACATTGAATTACCAATTTTCAAAACATTTCTCCTTTTATGGAAAAGGCTTCTATAATGATAGTATTTTACCTATATATAGCGCAGACCTCTGTACAGAGCCTGAACTACGATTTTATTAACTATATAACTTAGAAGCGGATTTATCCATATTTTAGTATATCCCAGTGGAGAAATATTAACAAAAGCACCGGTAATTATTTCAATTGGTAATAACTACTGAAGTAATGTGAATCTTTCAAAAATCCTAGTTCAGGCTCTATGGAGCATTTTTCATAAAAGAAGAATATTTTGAAAGTAGGTAATTTTCAGTCCATTTTCCAAAATATTTCATTTAAATAATTTTTTATTATAATGATATTCTTTAAACAATTTTATAGCATTTAATAAAATGTCACTAATTAAAAAAAAGAAATTTCGTTTTCGCTTTTAAAATTTTTGTTTGAAAGAGTGGATACTTTTAAAGGATGAGTGTTTCCATAAAACTTATAAATATTGAGTTTGGATTCGCTTGCTTCTACATTTAGAAAAGCTTATTTAACATGGGGAAGAACACTATGACATTAAAGCCGAGATCCGTAAGACTGTATTTACTTTCATTTATGAGTCCAGATTAGTCCTAATCATTGATTTTCGAAGTAACTTCCTCTGGAGAGGAATTAAAGACTCAGGCATGTGAGAAAGAGACCGGTATGACAACGGAGTTCGATAGTCTGAACATGAATCAAGTTAAACGTGCTCACAGATTTCCCTACCTTTGGGGGGAACTGTGAATACTACAAGTTAAAGGGATGAAATCTTACTTTTCAGGAAATTTCACCTTTTTAGACGTATAATTCATTCTGATTTAATTTTATGGGTGATAACATTATCCACATAGAACTCATCTGATTGACGAATTACTAAAATAAAGAGTATTCTTTGGATGGATTAGTAGTCAGGCCTTCAGAGCTTAACCCTACAGAGCATATTTGGAATATTTTGGGAAGGTCTGTTGCAACTCACATTTCCATTTTCATTTTTATAATCATCCAAGTATTAAAAAAAGTTGGGGAAAAGTAGGACCACTCCCAAAGGGGCCCTAAAATATAACATCACATTACTAAAATACTTCTGGATATAATCAATCAATAATTTTTAATATCAATATACGTTCATATATATATAATTATATATATATATATATATATATATATATATATATATTATTTCTGTTTTAAATATTATACAAATTTATTTTATAAAATACTTTATAATTCATTTGTTTCTTTGTTTTATTTGTATAAATCTTTTTTAATGAAATTGTTCAATTATGGATATTTTATAGTATGTTTTTATAGTAAATTTTTTGAGATGGGCATTGATCCAAAATCTTGTCTATGAATGTTTTTCTTTTTTAAAGTTTAATTCACTTTATTCTTTTTTTTTGTGTGTTTATCTTGTGCATCGAAAAAATTATGCCAACCCCTGATTTTGTGCCTATACAATAATTTTGGGATCTGTTTTGGGGGGTTTGGATTTTATGGAGATGTTGCTCATTTTTCATTTTTTGAATTGTGATTAATTTTTTTGTAATGATATTTTATCTGGCTTTTTTCAAAGAAATTTCAATGTACATTCAACTTTTAAATAACTATGAATTTGAAAATAAAAGTTTTATGTGACTGGCAATTTTTTCCCAGGGTATGACATTGCTCGGGGTGCAGATAATTATCTGTGCCACCGTCATCCTTTTCCCATTTTTGTGAGCCCTTTATATTTGAGATTTGATATTTTTGGGATATGAATTTAGATAATTGGGGAAATTTGGGCACAGAAATTTGAGTTGGATAAAAAAAACTAAAAATTTTTAAAAAAAAAAAAATGTGTGAGTTTTTTTCAAATCAGAATTTTTCCTTCTAAAGCTTGCGAGGTAGAATTTTAAAACTCGAATTTTTTTGAACTCTAAGTTTTATAAGAAATTCGTACAGCAAAACGTAATTTTCATGTTTTAGATTGTATAAATAAAGAACAAAGAGATAATTTTAGTAAATATTGGAAACTAGGTTTTCAGAGATATCCATGATTTAAAACTAAAATTCAAATCTTGCACTGATAAGAGATGCAAGGCATTTTCGGTGAGTGGAACAGTTAGATATTAATGCAGGATATATATTTTGAAATATTTTTAATTGTGTTTAAAAATGACTTGCAATTTGTAAATTCGCTTAATAGGTAGACTTAAAAAAGTATAAATTTTAGATTGAATAAATAGGTCTGATAAAGGGGGAATTCAAAAAAAAAACCAGGCTAAGATAAAATAGGGCACTTTAATAAACATGGATTAAATAATATAACTGTACATATACTTAAAATAGTACCAACTTTAAAAAGGACTATGGTTCGAAAACTTTTATATAGGTTCATTTAGATCTATTATTTATGGTTTAAATTTTGTCGGGAATGGCGGAAATTTTTTCCCTTATTAAATCCGGGGTTTCATTATATATATCAATTTTGATAAATCTTTTGGGAATATTAATGAAATAAATTTGATATTGCGAGAATTTCAAGAGCTAAAGAAAAAAGTTACTAGGAAATGACAACCCTCGGGAAATCTATGTTAGAATTAGCTAAAAAATTTGATGATAACTATAAACAGGATTAATTAAACATTTATGTTTGATGAATAAAACTGAAATTAAAAAATTTTGAAATATTTTAAAAAATGTAATTTAGGGGTTCTATGGTATGCATATGATTCGAGACCTTTTAACTATTTAGTACAAAAAAAAGAATATTAAATTAGATGCGGGAAAAACACTATAGAATATTTTAATTATTATTTATGAATAAACCCTTTTAAAAAAATTTTTTCTGGGATATTTAAAAAATATCAACCCTTTTTTTCCCAAATTAAAAAAATTATTATTAAAAAAACTTTCAAATATAACAAGAAACTTGGGGAGTTTTTTATTTAATTTTAATCAAGTCTCGGGGCCCCCTTTGTACAGAATCATGTAAATGCAATTTATATCGGGGCTATATTGATGATTACAATCAGCACGTTGTCAGGAACCTTGGGATCGTGAAAGATGATTTAGAGAAATTTTTTGGAAAAAAGGGATGGTTTTAGATTGATGATCAAAAAAATAAATCTAATGTTATGAAACAAATCAAAAAAAGGGTTTAGATAAATTCTACCTTAAAATTTTTTAAAATGGAATGCCAATTGGGTTTAATCAGTTTTAGACTTTTTGTGCAATAGAAATTCAAAAAATTTGATTTCAGTGTTGAAAACGAAATTATGTATAAAGATCTTAAATCATCAATAGAAAATATTAAAAGATTTTATTAATATGTTGATAGGTAATTTACCCTAATCTGTAAAATTTTTAATAAAATAAAATAATCACATTTTTAAATAATGCATTTCAAAAATCAATTCATAGTAATAAAAAAGATGATAATCGTCTTTTTGCTTTTAAAAAAAAGACGAATATTCATCTAAATAATATTTAAAAATCCGCATTTTTTTAAAACCAAAATTTTCAAAAAGCCCCATAAAATTTCGTAGTATCACTAATGGGTAAAAACATATATCACGAGGTCTGGGAAGTCTCAGTCTCTTCTTCCCCAAAATTTTTGATAATTTTAAAAAAACGCAATAATTAAAAAAACTTTGAAATTGCCGGATTTCAAAGATTTTTAATTTTTTCCATGCATCTTTGATTTGAGGACCTTTTTTAATTCTATTGATATTGATGATATGTTGGGTTCTAAGTTTAATTTTTTTGAAAATATGAGCTATATATTCAATGAAAAAAAAAAATTGATATTTTTGTTAACCTCGTATTAAAAAAAATTTCATTTCATTTAATAATCTTTAAACAGATCAAAGGATTCCCCCGGGGGTCCAGAGTTTTGTTTAGCGAACCTGTATTTAATTTTTTTTTAAATTGACCATATTTTAATGATTCTTACTTGATTTATCGTTATATAGATGATTTAAAATTTTGGGAAAAAATGTTAAAAAACCCAAAAATTAAATTCTACCCTGACTATCTCAACCTCCTTAAAAATAACTTTAACTCTAATATGGTAGAATTTTGGATTTAGATTTGACTTTAAAATAATGTAGCAGTAAAATTTTTGAAAAAGAGACTTTTTTAAATTCCAAAAATTAAAAATTTCCGATGGAACAGTAACCTTTATTTTCATTTTAAAAAATGTTATTTTGAATTTTTATTTAGAAATGATAACAATACCCACAAAATCGATAAATTTAATAATATCAAAAAATTTTTTTTAAAGTTTTTAGCTTTTAATACCCTTTTCTTTTTAAAAACTTATTTCATCAAAATATTTAGCTTCCCTTATTAAATCCACCACACAACAATAGGATTTCAAAGTCAGCATGTTATGGTCTTGCTGTGAAGATTATATATAACACCTTTTCAAGTTTACTTTTCCCCACACATCTTAAACATCTTACATTTTTGAAACCAACCAAATTAGAACCTAGAAATTTAATTTTGAAATCAACCCAAATTTAAAGCCTACCAAAATTGATTGTCACATCTCGATATCTATCTATGCTAGTTAGTGGGAGTTCGATATGTTCAAAGATCCCAAAACTTTTTGATTCTTTGGAAAGGGATCTGTAAGTAGGGAAAATTTCGTTTAATAATTTTTTTTTTTCTTTTAAGAAATTGGGGAGAATTTGTTTGAATATTAATCAGTGGTTTTTCATACTTTTGTGAGTTTTGTATACTTTGAATTTTGGTTTATTTTTATATACTTTGAATTTTTTTTTTATTTTTTTTATACTTTGAATTTTTTTTTTATACTTTAAATTTTGTTTATTTTATTTGGTTTTCCCACCGAGTTGAAAGGGAAGGTTGGCCCTTAAACTAGTCTAACCATTATTCGGTCCCAAATCCAAATTCATTCACCCGCGGTTTTTTTTATAGTTCCTTTTTTTGTATTTTTTCGATCTTATGTTTTGCTTTTATATTCTTATTACGTTATTTCTTTTTATGTTCATTATCTATTATTTTCTGGTTTTTTAAATATTATACAAATTTATTTTATATATATATATATATATATATATATATATATATATATATATATATATATATATATATATATATATATATATATATATATATATATATATATATATATATATATATATAATATAATATATATATATAATTATATATATATATATAATGTTTCAAATCAACGTCAAGCTTTTTTAAAAACAGTTTTATTCAATGAGAAATGGACAGATCTTACGCTGAGAGAAAGGACCCCAAGTGTGTGTGTGTGTGTGTGTGTGTGTGTGTGTGTGTGTGTGTGTGTGTGTGTGTGTGTGTGTGTGTGTGTGTGTGTGTGTGTGTGTGTGTGTGTGTGTGTGTGTGTGTGTGTGTGTGGTGTGTGTGTGTGTGTGTGTGTGTGTGTGTGTGTGTGTGTGTGTGTGTGTGTGTGTGTGTGTGTGTGTGTGTGTGTGTGTGTGTGTGTGTGTGTGTGTGTGTGTGTGTGTGTGTGTGTGTGTGTGTGTGTGTGTGTGTGTGTGTGTGTGTGTGTGTGTGTGTGTGTGTGTGTGTGTGTGTGTGTGTGTGTGTGTGTGTGTGTGTGTGTGTGTGTGTAATAAAATAAAATAAGATACCAATTGAAAAAGTTGTATAACCTACAAAGCCAAAGAAGAATGAAATTGGGAGTTCAACAGACATAACAAATGTAGAAATATTTATTCATGTGTGTATTGTTAATTGCATCCTTCAAAATAGTTACCATGATTTATATATAACTTCTGAGATAAACATAACAATCAAAATAATAGCTGAAAAAAGAGAATTAAAAATTAATCTGCACGTACATAGCATAAATAGATAACATGGAGATTTTAAAGTGACATCTTAATCATATTACACTATAGAAAAACAAATCAACATCTATTCATTTTGTATTTGATTTATTTTATTTTATTTTATATGGCCCTCAAGGGCTTCTCAAATTTTGAATCTCGATCGAGCAATGCTAAAATTTAACATATGACTTTTGTACCTTTCGTAAAGTAACATCACATCACTAGAGGAAATTTTCAATGTTTTTGTTTTTGCAATAATTACTATAACTGCTTTCTACAGAATAAGATACATCCAAATAAAACAAGATTCTTCAACCCCGAAGATCATGACTTTATCACAAATCTTGTACGGCATTCTATTATTTTAAACGAAATCGATTAAAATGTGTTCTAGATACTACATAGCCTTGTTCGCTTTATCAGCAAAAATTTCATTTCTCTCAATCCCAAACCTTTCCTTCATAGATTTCCCACCACTTCTTAAAAATAAAATATTAATAGGAAATAAATTGGACATTTCATTGAGTAATTAAAGTAAAGCTTACTGGAAAGTGGGCCTTGCGATTAATCGATGAAGCCGACGTCACTCGGCTCCATCCTCCTCATCAAAGACAAATTAAGTTGGCAGACTTAAATAAAGCCATTCATCACATGAATAGCTCCCTAACAACGTTAACCAGGGAAACGACATTGTTGTGAGAGTTCACCGCATGGCCTCTGCTTCAGAAACGATTTCCATCACTCTTGGATTTGGCTTTAAAGAGCCAACTGCATCAACAAAAACTCACCAAAAAAGGAAGGACTGCTAGAAGAAAACTTGTGTGAAAGGAAGGACCCGGGTCTTTGTTCGGGATGCTTCCTAAAAGGACCATTACCAGGGCTGAAGCAAATAAAGAACCTTTTTGTTAGAGGGTGGGAAGGCAATAAAGGAGGACCTCCTCTACATCCTCCTCAATGTAATAAAAAGTGGAGAGTTTTGCGTGAGTGTAAGGAGGTTACGAATAAATGGTAACGGCCTTGATTTGTAGAAAAGAATAAAAGAACGTATTGGAGATATAAAAGTCGAAATATTTCATTTATAGATGGACAGCTTGTAGAATTTATGAGTAAACAAACGAAACGAAATAATTCGTACATGTTGCTTTTTTTAAAAAAAAATAATACTTTGTAATATTAAAATCTAATTTAAAAAAGAGAGAAATCAACGAATTTATTTAGTTACGTATTTTAACAGTGCTTTTTTGAAAAAATTCTTTAAACTTTTTTTAATTTAAGCCAAACGATATTTACTTACTGACGCGAATTTTATTTGTGGTTAAGTTTTGATTCATATTTATATAATATCAAATGAATATTAATTATAAAGAATAAAAAACTTGCAAAAAAGGCTTTCTTCCGTTGCATTTTTTTACAGGGTTAAAGAATTGAAATTGATTTGTGTATGGTTATGGATCATGTGAGCACATATCGTATAAAACTTATGACACTAATATTACATTTTTGTATCTTTTCTCGAGTTGTCTAATTAGGGTTATGTATAAAATTCTTCATTTCGATAGTAAAAATGTTTTTCTGAGGTGAAATGGTTTTCATATTGTGTGCATGATATTAAAATATGATTTTCTAAAGTATTAAAAGTGTTTTTATAATTATAATTGCATGAATTTTATAGCAATTTAAACAAGAACTAAACATGTATAAATATTGTTTCCAACAATATATATTTTTCCTATTATGAAATAAAAGTATTCTGTGAATTATTGAGTTATTATTTTCAAAAAATTGCGAAATAAATCGGAAAAAACCAATGTAATATACAATGAGGTTAAGTTTAGTTGTTCTGGTAAATTTAAATCCTTAGTTCTTTGAAAGATTAAACATAGGGAAAATATGAGAGTTTTAAGAATACTATGAGATAACCTGTGTTCTGAATTTAAAATAAATTATTTTAGTGTCTCATAATTGTGGAAAAACATTCGTAAGAGAAGGAAAAAGTATATGTAAACATTTAGAAAGAGAAAAATGCAATCTAACACATATATAACTTCAGCTTCCTTAACAAGTCTTGGAAATTTGTATTTATTACGATTACGCTAAAAAAGCCTCCCTGTTCATTTTCTAAATACTAACTCATTTACGCCAAAACTATAGTTTTTCCTTATTTTCAATATTATTTTTACGTCACCACAGACAAAATAGGCATCATGGTAAGATATTATCGTTCAAATATTTTTAAAAATTTCCCAATTTTTGTATTTTTATTTATTAATTGTGTAATTTTACTGTTCTATGTTTATACTTTTAAATTTTAAGATTTCAACAACAAAAAATAATTTCGAGAAAATAAAACTTTTTGTTAGAATTCAATTGTTTCTTGCAAATTATGTATAAATAAAAAAATTAATCACAGTAACATCAGCTCGAATTTAGTTTAAAATGATCACTAATCCAAATTATTAAAAAAATAAAAAAGAACTTTTGTCAGTAATGTATAAAGTTATATAAAATTTACTTTTCTTACTACTTATTGCGTATAAAAAGAAATACCTCAAATGTTGAAAAAATTCGATCAAAAAGGAATTTAATTAAATTCAATATGTTTAGAGAAGACAAAAAGTAAAGTATTTTATTTATTTAGCTAGATTGAAAGAATAAACTGTGGTGATTCTTTCAGTAATATAATGAATTATTTCACTAGGGTCCTATAACCGATAAAAATTTCCGACTTAATTGATTACTGGAAGCAAACCTCATCATTTTGAACCATGTTCAAATGATTCACGGATAAATTATGAACTAAACTCTCTAAGTTTCTGTATCACTCTAGAGTGAAGACTTTAATCCTCGATGGATTTAACGTACATAATAACATAATTGATAAATTAGGAGATTATACATTCGATTTTTTTTTCTTCTCCATACTTATATTTAATTTAAGGGGACATGGTACGATTTACACAAAAAATTTTAATTTAAAGATTTTTAAATTTTTTTTGGTGGCCTCCCCATGTTTATACTTGTAAAACAGATTTTTTTGCCCAAAAATTTCATAAAAAGCTATCCATATAATTTTTTAAGGAAAAAAACTTAAAATTTGGGAAGTGATTTTAATATGCAACTCCTCCTACAACGATTGACGTACATATATGAAATTTGATTTACAAGAACGTCATATTATGCATAACAAAAGTTAGTATGGGTTTTGCGATAATATGATTAGTATTCGTACAATACCTCTTTTTATGAGTACTTATTGAAAATTCCTTAAAAAATGTACAAATTCTGAGTTCAATTTTTTTTAAAAAAATAAGTATTGCTTTGATTCAAAAATGCATACCAACTTTTGTTACATGTACTATTGGCAATAGGTAAAAAAAATTTAAAGCATTAGGCACAATAGAAAAAAAGCCTTAACATTTTAAATAAAGACAAACTAGTTATTTTATCTTTCTGAATTAAGTAAGTTTAAAATTTTGAATTAACATAGGAATGTGAATAAAAACGAACGTAAAAGCTATCATAATTCTGTGTTTTTTAAATTTGAAGCTTTCAATTTTTGTGAGGTTATAGAAAAGTATAAAAAGAATAATTTAGGCTAAAAAAATTAGATTGATTTTTTTACCTATTTTGGTCAGTTGAATCGTACTGTGTCCCCTTAAATAGCTTTGTCGCGAGCTCTCGCCAGCGGAAGTGGGAGAACACACCAAAAGATGAGACATTATAATAAAGTAAACAATTTTGATATGACTATTAAATCATTATTTAAATTCGACCTACTCCATGGAAGCCGTCAGATTAATTATTAATTTAAATATATCTATAATAATAAATTCACTACTTATCGTGACAATTAGATTTTCTGCAATACTTGGATCCTGAATTGACTAGTCGGTGGTTCTCTTTCTTGAAACCCGGTAGCTTCAACTATTATAACTCAAACTCCGTCTATTTCGTATGAAAACAAACGCCGAACTCTCTCTTCAACTTCCTTTTACACTTGATTTTAAATAGCAACCCTCATTAACATACATCGTGGTTCCTTTACCAAAAGCGGTTTTGTAACGCCATGAAAGTATTTATACAAAAGCAGCAGCCCTTATACTGTGATCCGCGGACCCCGAATCCTTCTTGTAACGTTAATATTTATCTCTTTCAGACTCCGAAAGGCCTCATGGGATAATTGAAAGATGTGCCATCCTAGACTAGATCTTTAAATTGCCCCCTATGAAAGAACTTTACTAGTGCATGTATTTTGATAAAGGATATTAGACCAGGATGTTCAAAATCTTAGGGGTCCACGATGTCAGGCTGGTACATAAAGGGGGAGGGCAGCAGCAATCGAAAGTTTATGAATCCCTGCTCTAGAGAATTAGAAAGAATTGCAAATAGAGCCCATTACAGTGCCTTTAAACCGACTTGTGAATATTGTCAAATTTATAATAAAAATAAATTTATATAACTCATTAATCCTGCTCATATATACATAAAAATGCCATTAAAAATTTAAAAGGGGTTTTTAATTTTGTTTTGAGGGGGGGAATGGAAAAGTGAATTTAGAATCATTAGTTTAGAATAATCCATGTATTTCCAAAACATATAGTAGCAAGATCATTTATAATCAAATCTAATATATAAGCAAGGGGAAAAAAAGAATCCTTTTTTCTCAAAGAATAGAGTAAAAGTTCGTTCAACTTTTTCAAAATATAAATATAACGATTTATACATTAAATATCAAGAAAAACAAAAAATCATGGATGCGTAACGCTTAGCATTAGTTTCAGAAAATATATAATCAAATTACTCTGCAATCCAAACATTAATGTTTGTCGTATGAATAAAAACACTTCGTGATAGTTTAAAATAATTTTTCAAGCTTTATACAAACGAACGAAAAAAATTCTTTTTTATAAAGCTATTTAAAGAGTTTTACAAACTATATCTGAAAAAAATACACAATGCTTGAAGGATCAGTTAAACGTGATTGAGCGAGTGCGTGATCTGCAAGAAATTATTTCGTGATTTTATTTTCTCCTAACGTCGAAAGAAATCAACGGAAGAATCAAGTTGCTTAACGCATAAAACACTTTGATAGTTTCTTTTGAGAATAACGCCGGCTTTTCTTATTCGTTAATGCAACTCATTGGCTCATAGGAGATTTCTAGATCTTAAACGACAAATTATTTCCGCTAATGAATTCTTTCTATCTAGATGGTTATGGATTAATAGAGCTGCGGTAATAATGGCTTGGTTGATAGTAGTTTATATGGTTAAGACTATATCCTTTTCTTGGCCAGTCTGTAGAAATAATATTTCCTTGGAATAAGTTAAAAGGCACTTTCTTTTACTAGGCTTAAGTTATATTTTTCTCGTATTACGACTGATATTAGTTTCTTTTTTAAAATATTAGTATTGTTGAATACATAACACGAAAAGAAAAATCAGTTTGGGATTAATTAAAATCATTATAAAAAAAAGGACAAATAATTTGAAAAAAAAAATTGTTTATTTATTAAAAAGTTAAAATGATGTTAGAAATCTAATGGATTTCGCACTAAAGATTAATCAATAAGCACCAACATACTTAGTACATACATAACCGCAATCTGTGTACAATATAATTGCAAATATGATAAATTCTCTTTTGGAAAACAAAAACAGTTTTGTTATCTTCACGTATAATATTCATCAAAATGTTAAGATTTTGATTTCGTAAATGTTTTCCAACCAAAAGTTTTCTTTTTCATTTCTAGAATGTTTTCAGACATTTTCTGGAATTCAAAAAAGCCCCAAGAACTTTACATTTACTCTATAATTAAAAATTACAAAATGCATTCAATAAAAATCAAGCGATATCTTACGAACTTTTATTACCCAGTGTTTCAACTATTATGTGAGTCTCTGAATAGAAGGTAAATAAAAAGAAAAGAATTATCACAAAATATTCTTTCTACCTGCAAATTTTCTTAATTCATCATTCACTTTCTTTTCTTTTGTCTTTATTGCATTTACTATACCATAATTGTACTCTGATATTAAAAACAATTATGACACGAGAATATTTTGTAACACTTCTCAGTAAGGCCATCTTGTTTTAATTTTTTTGGCGTCTTTTGATGCTTTCCGTATGTTTTCCTGCAAGAAAAATGAATCAGCAGAGAAACGAGTTTTACAGAGCTAAAAGAGTTGTGACTCGAGGAAGAAAAAATAATACGGTTTTTCTGTAAAAAATAATATTTTTACTTTTCTTACATTTCATTCAGACATTTCCAATTTTTCTCTCTTTTTTTAAAAAAAATCGGTATCTAACGAGATTTTTATTAGTATAAAATCAGAGAACGAAAACATAAAACTGTGTTATATAACAACAACAAAAAAATAGATGTATGAGTTTTTTACTAGTACTTGGTTATTTATTAATTTTTTTGATTCTTAAGTATGTAGGATTACATAAGAATCATATGAATATCATAACATTTTATTTTTCATTTGATAATATTATACTTTTATTTTTTAATGAAAGAAAAAATGAAATGAATTATAATATTGTGAGGAAAGAGCAAAACAGTGATCTAAATATTTTCAAAGGAACAAAAGCGCATTAGAATTATTATTTTAATTAACATAATATTACGCCTTCTTTTCATTACAGACTTTGTTATATTCACTATATCAACTATTTGAAGCAGTATAACTTTCCGCTCATTTCAATGTTTTTGAATCCTTAAAAGTCAAAAAAAAAAATTGACTTTTTTTTTTTTTTCGTTGATTTTTTTATAATATATTAAAGAAAAAAATGTCCTCAAAGAAATGATAGCACTCCCCTGAAATGATTTTATTTATTAATTTCATGCTCTTTTTGATCGTTATTTAATCAAAGCAATAAACAAGTGAAAAACTTCAAACTAAATTAACGTTACAAATTTACATAGTTTTATAAACAAAATTAGCAGAAGTTTCTTGATATTAAACTTTGAAATTTTTTAATGTTTTTTAAATACACAAGAGAGTATATTTTAAAATTTATTTCATTCATATTTCCTCCTTGAATTTTATTTCCGAACTTTCTATTTTTCAGAAAATATTTGCTAAGTGAAAATTGTAAGACTGCTTGCTGTTTTGTACCTAGTCAACAGAGAACGAAAAACAGATTAACGAACTTTTCGCCCTAGAGAATTTTCATTTTAAAACTCTTCCTATACTACTCACATTCACTTTGGCGACTTTCTGTATCTCGCCAAGTTCCCGAAGCGACTGGATAAGAAGACCCAACACCGGACGGAGTCTATCAATGAAAGCATAAAAGCGACGAGTCGAAGTTATCGCTATGACTGCTACGGTGCATTGCTCCTTCACGTGATTTTATAAAAGATAATATAAATTATTTTCTTTTATAAATACATTTGTGAGGTATATAAAAAAGTTATATATATATATATGAAGAAAAGATAAAAACTTTTCTACAATTACTTGAGAAGATTTTGCTTGGTTTTTTAGAAAAATAATATAAAAGAATTATAAAAAAGAAAAACTTATGAATAGCATAAGTAAATTTGGAGAAGAAAAAATGGTTGGATATTCTTGAAAAGGAGAAATTACCGAAAAATTTACATAACCCTCACCTTTTCAGAATTATTTCTATTCATCAGTTTATCCGGGATATATAAAAGTAAGTTATTCTACATATTTTACTCGCTAGTTTTTTTCTATAAAATACATAAGTATATGTTCCAGCTATGATTCCAAAAAAGGCATTGCAATCTCTTTTAATAATGCTCTTTTCCAGGAGCAAAACTATAAAATAAATAAAATTGCAATGTATATATATATATATATAACACTTTCATATAATTTAAAATTTAGCTTATGATAAAAAGTGTTAGTAAAAAATATTGTTCATTCCAGTTATAGGAAGAAAACATTTTTTAACTATTTATTATATTAATTACTAATACGATTGTGAATATGATCTCATTTTTAAAGTAACAGTTTAATTGGAAAAAAAAATTAAAATTTAAGAATGAATTTTTTCTCAATTTTTAATGCATAAGTAATTATTATTATACTACTGAAACTTAAAGAAAGTCGTGGAAAAATATTTAATTAATTTTTATTTATCATACGCCGTATTTTCTCACTTGACTGATGCATATTCGAAAGTAACCAGTGACTTAAAAGAAAGTGAACTTAAAAAATTATGGATCCCTTATATATACAAACAAGGTATTAAATCAAAAGAGAAAACATAATTTTAATTTTTATTATCTAATAATATTTATTCCTCAATACCTAATAGTTTAACTTATGAATAATCCGTGGTTTATTATTAAATGAAACATATTTATTAATATATAACATTTAAATATTAAAAATCTTCACATCATAACTTTTAGACATTTTTAATTAAAGTTTTATTTTAACTAAGTTTAATTTTATTAAAATACTCATGTTATTTTAAGTATTTCTACAAATGAATTTATTTGAAAAGGATTTTTTATCTTCTTTTATTTATTTTAGTACTTTTTTGCTACCTTTGCATAAATTCATCTATAGAAACTAACCATAATTTATATTTTCTATAGAATTGTGTACTGTTTTTTTAGAAAAAACTTAAGTAAAATACGAAAAAGAGATGGGGTTCAAAAGTAATTTTTATTATTAAGTTATTTATGACATCAATGTTTCAATGTACAGTTAAATGTTTTAAAATTAATTAGTTGAAAAATAAAATCATGTTTACATTCCTGCAGCCCCATTTGTCAAATTAAATTTTCTAATGTTTCCATTGCTAATTAAAGACAATTCTCCTCTAAGCAAAGCTTAACTCTGAATCCCTTAGCATGAACCTTAAATGTATCGAAAGCTTAAAAGTTGTCTTTGTTCAACAAACCACAACAGAATTCTTCTTTTCTTTAGGAAAACATTGGCACGCTTCAGAAGATGCGACACATAATCTTTTGTTTGACTCTGTTACTACTTAGGCAGAACATCATTAGAAACAGTTTGTCAAATCCTTCGTCCCTCTTATAATGCTTCATAATTGCTCATTAACACTTGTGAACTGACTGCTTTTGGTTGTGCGAAAAGCGTTTTAATCCCTTTACATTGTACAGTTACAGAAAATTAACACCTTGTGTTCAGGAGTTAAATGTTTTCCCGCAGAAATTAAATGTTTTTCTAATTAAATGAATTGCATGGAAATTTAAGAATTGTGTATGTATTGTTAAATTAGACACAGAGAAAATGCTTAATAAATTATTTGGGTGGTAATTACTTTCATTACTATCATTTATTAGACAAGTTTGTAAAAGAAATTTAGTTAATTGTTTATTTTTCTTCTTTTGTAGAAAAATATACTTTAATTAATTATGTCTATTTTTTAAAATTTTCAGTAAATGAAAACATTATAAAATTTAAAAATATTAAGAATTATATACTAGAGAATTGTTCCTTATACTTAGTATTCATAGAGTATAATATAGAAAAAGAATAATTCGAAGTGAAATCGGAGAATTTATATAGATAGAATGTGTATAAAGAATTTCAGTACTCAACTTCCATGAGAAATTTGTGATTAAAAAGTACTATGAAGTTTCTTTAAAAAATAAATTGATGTACTAAATAAGATTTAGCATAAAATATAAAAATTAATTCAGAAAAAAAACGTGAAATTGAAAAATATATGCGTTAGGGATTAAACCGTTCATCTTTATTGTTATAACAAACAAAGAATTAACCTTTATCTGTCCAATACATAAAATTTAATGACATCTGTATTATTTCATATTAAAAATCCTTTTATAATAATTTATTGCAGATTTCTTTATTCGTATAAATCAATTGATTTAGACGATAAGTCTCAATACTTCAGGATGCTTTCCGTTCAACTTGAATGCATTGCAATGTTTCCAATGGTTCATGTTTCCCCTCACCAAGGAATTATAAGATAAGAACGATATCACCCAAGACGCATGTGAGGATTTTTAATGAACTAGAAAACCAGTGAAAACTTCTACTGATACACACTCTTGTTAAAAAAAAATTTCCAACCACAAGTTATAAATTACAGTCTTATTGAAGAAACTCTTGAAATACCAATTTATATAAAAGCTTGATCCATCTGAGAGAAGCAATTATTTTACTTAAAACAATGTACAAAGAAGTGATTCAGTATTTCCAAATGCAGGCATCAGATCCCGTAATATCATCCACTGACTATGTAGTTCTACGAACACCTTTATGGTGCTCATTTACCAAAGAACTCATTGAACACAAGCATTACGAAAATATAGAGAGATGGAAGACCTCTTGGACAGTAACAGCCTTATGGGCAATGCTTTCCATTCTTGTCACTCTCACCTGCACCATAGGCTTTGTTGAAACTGAATGGTTCGTTCGAGAAAATAACACAGTGTCTACCAGCGAACTTACCATATTGACTTACGACCGGTCTTCCCTGGTTTACACCCTGGGTATGTTCAACGTCTGCTACAGGGATTTGCACCAAACGAACTTTCATTGTCACAGATTCAGCGTGACCAAGTTTCCCTCGACTTCTTGGCAGGGAACGTGTATTTTGTATGGAGCAGGATGCGTCCTACAGGGATTTGGGGCTGTAGTGCTTGTCTTGAGCCTGATGAACAAAGCTGGAGCGAGAAGAATTGGAGCACATTTGGTTTCTCACGCATATGTATTAGCTGGTGAGTAAAAATTCTTTGTTTATTTCTGCATGTGCATTTAGTATATCTGTGTTTTCTAATGTAATTAAGGTATCCGACTACATTCGGAACCATGATTTTAAAAAAGCGCATAAATGGATAATTTTCATGATATTTAGTGTCACTTAGATTAGAATACATGTATACAATTGTTTTAAGGACATTATGACAAAAAATTATTTAAATACAATATTTTGGCAAAAATTAACTTAGAATAACCTTTTTTTCCAAATGTTCTCCTTTTGTAAAAATGATTCTATTGTATTAATATTTTGCCTGTATATAGCTCAGACCTCTGTACAGAGGCTCAACTATGATTTTGAAAAATTTACATTATTTTCAGAGTTACAACCATTTGAAATAATTATCGGCGTATTTTCTTAAAATTTCTCCTTCTGTTTTCGTAAAACATGGATAAACCGTCTTCAGTTATGCATTTCAAAAATTCTAGTTGAGCCTCTGTAGGAGGTCTGAGCTGAATACAGGTAAAATATTAATACAATAAAGCATTTTACAAAAGGAAACATTGGAAAAAATTATTCAAGATGCCAAAAATATTGTACTAATTTTTGTCTATGTTCTTAAAACAATTGTATACATGTATTCTATCTAAAATGACACTAAATAAAATATATCCATTTACGCGCTTTTGCAAAATCACGGTTCCGAACGTAGTCGGATACCTTAATCATATTTAGAGAGTATTTAAACGTAATTGATCTGTATCGACTCTGTTTATATGCTATAGTTTGTATTTTTTTCCTATGTGTGTTTTTCCTATAGAGAGAATATTAGGTATCATTCCCTGCTTTATCACATACCGTAAAATCCGGCGTATAACGCGCACTTTTAACACAAAAAATAAGATCGAAATTTATGAGTGCGCTGGGTATAAAAATGAGAACTTTAAAAATAAAAAAAAAGATGAGCATAGAAAAAAAATTAAGACTTCTACATTTATGGAAACACTGTCCATTTAATTGAAATAGCATTTCTTATTAACTTAAAAGATTGAAGTTCTAGAAGTATACTAATTTTTTCTATGGCTTAGGAGAATACCTCGAATAAGTTACTTAAAAGCATAAGAACATTACGCACGTACATTTCAGGTTTCTTCTTTAAAAAAGGGGGTGAGTTATAGAGCGAACGTACTTCAAAATTAAAAAATGCTGCTTGAAAGTATAGTTGCGCGTTATACACCGGATTTTATGGTATATATATATATATATATATATATATATATATATATATATATATATATATATACTATATATATATATATATATACTAGCAAAATTCAATGAATTCCTCCTTCTCATTAGAAATATTATAAAAGATTTCAAAAATATTTCATTATAATATTCTTATTCTTAATTTTTATTTTCTGACAATCCTTGGGAGAAGTGTTTATTTACTTAATTTTGTATAATACCCAAGCCTTTGAAAAACCTTTTCTGACTTATGTCTTTCGAAGCTTTATTAGTTTGGTACAAATTTTTACAAGAACGAAATATTTTAGACTTTTCTCATATTTAAAAAATAATATTTTAAAAATTTTTTATTCATTTTTTATCAATTTCACCTTAAAAAAATAATATAAATATTATTACATATACTTAAAATGCATATCTGCATTAGGAAACAGATTTTTTTACTGTACAATGATTTTTTAAACTTTTTATTAAGCCTTATTATAACGATTTTATTTATTTCTCTTCGATAACTTTAACACGGAAATGTATGTAGTTAATTAAATTCTCGTATTCTCATTAACACTGACCGGGGGTAGAGTCCAAAAGTATTTTTATCGCAAACTATTTTACTTACAAAAATTAATTAAAAATTCCATCGAAAAAATAATGCATTCCATTCTCTCTAACTGTAATATTTTTTTTTAACTTTGTTTGAATTAAGCTCCTTTGAATGTTATTTTTAATTTCTTTTGCAATCTCTTGATGCACTCAAAACTTTTTATCAAATCTTTGTCATAAAATATTTTTCATCTATCAAACGACAACTTTCATTTCCGTTCTTCCAAATTTCTTTAAATCAGAATTTAATTATTTATTGTATATTTTTATTACTATATCGTAAAATCTTCAAAAAAGTTATTTAAGTTGCAAAATCACTGTAAAAAGATGACTTATTTTGGAATCTATGGAGAACTTGTTTTTGTTTGTTATTGATTTCAAATTTAATGTACATTTAATTTAGTAATATTACTGTAATTTGTGCTTGTGAATATATATATTCACTTATTTGTATGCATATGAATGTATGTTGTCAGTGATATTTTTGTTTTCTTGCTTTCTTTTCTCTGTGTAACAGATGATGAAGTATTATATAATTATAATTATAAAAGTTAAATTATATTAATACACAAGGTGTCTAGAAATTAGTTGGACAAAAAATATTTATCGCATGTAATTTACTGGGAAAAAATAACAAACTGTTGTATAAGATAGAGGAATAGTCCAAGTTTACCATTATCATAAATGTTTGATGCGGCTTCCTTTCATTTCTCTACAAATATCTCATCTGTAAATTAGTTTTTGCCACAGATTTGTGAGCATATCTCTAGCGCTTAAATTAATTACAGTGCATATTCTTGAGTTAAATTCAGTAATAGAAGCCGGAAATAATGGAATGCACACGTGATCCTTTAAAACCCCCATACAATTAAATCCAGCGTTGAACGATTTGTTGATCATGACAGCCATTAAAGAACACCTCCACGACCAGTTCAAGCTGGTACCTCAGTATAGAGGTAAGATGTAACATCGTTGTGGTTGTGACAAGGCGCACCATCCTGCTGAAACATGTAACTTCCCGGCATTTTTTCTTTGATGATTGATATGAGGAAATTCTGTAGCATGTCTAGGTAAGTACTACAACTTCTGACAATAAAGTTAGGTGAATGAAGACAGAATGATAAATCTGGCAACACAGGCGAAAGAAAACGCTGCACATGTGTAGCAACAGTTATTGACCCTCTGCCCCCTCCGTTGTTCAGTTCAACGTTGTTCGTGTTCCGTGTAAGACTTGTTTTACAAAGTGCTTTTTTAGTGCGATTGCTCTTAACTGAGAACAGGGAAACTAACGAACAAATGTTCAGTTAAAAGTTTTGTTTTAAGCTGGCAAGACACCGAAAGATACTTATTCGATGCTGGTACGTGTTTATGAAGATCAAGCACTGTCCACGAAATGTGTGTACGAGTGATTCGCCCGTTTTCGTGACAACTAGAAAAGTGTTTCTGACAACCTCCGTAGAAAGACCGATGACCTCCACCAGTGACGAAAACATTGAGAAAGTGAGTAAATTCATCACGAAAGATCGCCGATTAACTGTGAGCATGATAGCTGAACGATGAATACTGCAAGGTGCATTGAAATTTTGACCCGTTTCATGAAACGTCTACGCAGAGTACGACCCCAGTACGCTCAACAAGGTTCGTGGTTTTTTGTTCACGACAATGCTCGCCCTCACACAGCCAATATCGTCAAAAAGTTTCTGGCAAAAAGAGGATGATGTAAATTGAACATCCACCATTCTCGCCAGATCTCAATCCTCCAGACTTCTTCCTATTCCCACGACACAAACTCGCTTTGAAATGAAAGTGATTTGACTATATTCTTGACATCCAACAAAACGTGACGAGGTTTTTGAACTCCATTTCAAAAGAAGACTTCTTGCAAAATTTACAGGACATGTATAGCAGGTCCCAGCAGTGCATAGTTAGGGAGGTGACTACTTCGAAGGACAGTAAGGTAACTTTCGGTACTATTTCACCTACGTTAATGCTACAGGACTATTCACCGAGCTTTATTGTAAGAGGTTGTATGGTATAATATTATCTCCTTTGGGTTTTTTTTCCTTGTTTTCTCGAATATAAATTCATCGTACTTGCGACAGAATGATTTCAATGAAACAGAAATAGCATTTTGCTTTTACAGCACTGTTGTACATCTACACAGTGACGTAATGCCAAACAAAGAGTGATTTACTGTGTGTGTTCACTGAAACATTACATCATTTATGACACCTAACGTCATCTATGAATAAACTTGTGATATTTTATTACTCGTCTGGACTTTAAACAGGTTAACTTCATTTTATATTTCGGAAGTTCTTAACTTACGAAATTGCCCAACTAATTTGTAGATACCCAGTATTTATTTTACCTTTGTAAAATTTTACATAATTTTGTTAACTTATGCTTTTTTTAAGAAATTAGTTCCAGTTTTTAAAGTTATATACAGTGATGAAACTTCATAAAGATACTAACTGAAATTTCATTTATTCATGATCAAGTTTTGAAAAATATTAAATGAATAAAAGGAAATTTATATGATTGCAAACTTTTGAATTAAGTTATAATAAAAAAAGCTTTAAACTTTTCTTTCAAAAACACTTGCATTGTATTTATTTCATTACAAATTAAAAACGTGCCTGGGAAAAATTCATTTAATTATTTTATATAAAGGGACAGTAAAAATATAGAAATCTTCTATAAAAAGATATCTTGTGTATTTTAGTTTTATGTGAAATTGAATTGCAATTCACACATGATTTAAAAGAATTAAAAACGAGATAAACTTAACATTTCAATTCGCAATATCTATTTGTTTCCATTTTAATTTAAGAAACGAGGATCCAGCAAAGATTATTTGATAGCATATCTTTTACCATAATACTGCAAAGATAAGAAATCTACAATCTCTTTTTTGAGTAGCATGCTTAAATTGACCCTTCCGCAAGAAAATCTCAAACGTAAACTGTACTTCCTTTTATGTTGAAGTGTACGTTTCTGGATGAAGTAATTATTTTAAAAACCTATTTATGCAACCAATATTTTTTTCCCATTTTTGATTTATTTATTTATTTTTTTAATATTTCTTTCTTTGTTATCAATTTCTCAGATTCAAAGAAATCATAAATAAGAATTTTTATATTCCATGTGTGTGCGGGATTTATGTAAATACCTACCAGGATTTGATATAATTAGTATTGTTGTTGCTTTCATCAATGTGTAGAGAGTATAGTATCTTCACCACTTCAGTGGTATTTTTCATTTAGATCTAGTTAGAATTAAAGAATTTTCTTCAGTATTTCGTAAGCAAATTAAGTACCTGCATTTTTAAATAAATCTAAATATGCTCTTTGGAAGTGGCTTGTTTTGATAATAGATAATTATACATCAAATATTCTTATTAGTTTTCATAAATTAGAATCTCCAACAATTATAGAATACATAAACTTTCAAGAAATTGATTTAAAATCATCCTTAAGTCCATAATCATTAAGATCCAAACTGAAAAAATCTTCAAAGGATTTAAAAGTTCTAAATAGAAGACATAAACAATTATTATAAACCCATGGAATTTAACGAAACTCGTAAAATTTCATCGATAAGGAGATAAAGATATTGAGCGGGATCTGGTTTACCGTATGTAATTATATGTAATACCCATCAAATTTTAAATGTATTTCAAAACAGTTCAGTTTTGAGGAAATATTGATTTTTCACACATCTTTAAAAAACAATATATATGAAAATAAAATAAAGACCAATTACCGTATAAGTTTTGCTCTTTTTTTTATCAATGGATTCACTATCAATGAATTCTACAAAAACCTAAGCTACACTAGTACACAAAACTTAAGCAACTTTTCTTATTTTACCATAATTCCGCGTACAGTCAACTGGAATGAGGGAAGTTTATACTACTGAAGCACATTAAAATACTTAAAGGAGGTAATGATTCGAGGGAAAGTCAAAAAGAAAAGGGACTTTTACAGTTCCTTTTTCCAAAGCTTAGCAACAGGGCTAGTATCCAGCGCTGAATGAGGGCGGGGTCGGCAACATTTCTGTACAACGTGTCACTCGTTTTCTCTCGTAATTGTTGGAGTGTAGCTGACAGTTCATCATGGCAGCTCCATTGTCGATCTGCACCAAGGAGGAAAAGAAGACAGTGATTCGCTTTTTTTGTGGAAGGTGTGAAACCCGAGGAAATTATTTGTCGCATGCAAGCGCAGTAGGGTGACAATTATTTATCGCGAAGCAAAATCTACGAATGGATAGAGCGGTTGAATCAGGGAACAACTTCTTAATGTGACGAGGAAAGATTGGGCAGTCCATCAACGTCAACCACTGAGGACAATGTGCAAGTTACTGAGTGTATAGTGGTGGAAGGGTACAGTGATGGAAAGGATGACTAGTATCCAGTTCGCACACACACCTTCCCCAAACAAAAAGGGAATCACTGCCATCCTTTCCTGCTTGGTGCAGGTCGACAATGGAGCTGCCATGTCGAACAGCCTGCAACATTCCAACGACTACGAAGGAAGACGAGTGACACATTCTATAGAAGTGTTGCCAACTACCCTTCATTCACAGCTGGATAATAGGGCTGTTGCTAAACCTTGGAAAGGAAATTGCAAAGGTCCCTTTACTTTTTAACTTTCCTCGTATAATATGAGATGTATATAATACGGAACGCACAAAAAAATACTTTACAGACAGAATTTCTAGTAAGGAGAACAACAAAGCTCCTTAGTTTTTTCAAAGTTCCAAATTGCAATGGTTGCGTAGCCCAGTCTGTTCGTAGTCAACGCAAGATCATTCAACAGTTTTTAAAATAAGAATTCTCGTTCTTCAATGGACATCTGTGTCCTCTACAGGATGTTATCGTGTCACCAGGTGTCTCCCAGACATCCTATATGTGTTCAATTGAATTTAAATTGCTAACTAATTCATTCTACGAATATCTTCAAGTTTTTTTAGAAACTTCAGAAAATTATACCTCTTTTAAATGTTGCAAATTTAATATACACTTTCAATATATTTAAATCTAAATATTAAGTAACTCAACCATAAATTCAATACTTTTAGAAATACTTAGTAAAATAAGGATTGAAAATTGAAGTAGACTTAAAATTTCTGTTAATAGCATTATTCAGATAAAATAATTGCTAAGAAAACAAAATATATGAAATGAATCATGACGCAATTAATTCATATAGAAAAGGATTTAATTCAAGCTTAATGTATTATATGTAAAGTATTTCAAGTATATTTCAATACGAGTTTTTTATTTATCTTTAGAATGCTATAAAAAGTAGGTAAACAGTGTTTAAAAATGATTTAAAAAAGCAGTGCTTAAAATAACTGTTACTTTGAAGTATTTCAGCATTCAGGTGTGGAAAGTAACTATTTAAAAGTATAATGAAAATAATTCTTTTGGCAAATTTATTTACTTTCAAAATTTTAGTGAAAAAGATGCTGACATTAAACTTAAGTATTTGTATTTAACTTAAAGAATTAGGAGTTTTAAGTAAATTTGTGTTAATTTGACCAATCTTTTTAGATCTGCGTTAGTTGTAAACGAGAACGTTAACAATAATTAATCAGAAACCAAACAATATGCCAAAAATTGTTAATTTTTTTTTTCGTTTTCCTATACTCTGTTTCTTATATCAAGAAAGTATTATTAGAAGAAGAATAGGTAGAGAGTTTTCAATTATCTTTCACAAAAGATTTTCGAAAAAATGGGAAGAGTCGTTTAACCTGAAACACTTTTTCTATTAACTTTTAAATCTAGTCCTTGAGTTAATAATGCAGGTAATTATTTTTGGGGTGAGAAAATTACTGCCTCATACTATTTGCATCACTAATTTTTTAATAAAATATTAAGTCTTCATAAATTGTTGAAAAAATGCTTTTTTCCAAATCTGAAAATGAAAGAGATAAATCAAACGAGATAGCAATATGTAAATGTGTAGATAATGTTAAAACTATTACCAATTACAATTTTAATTTCAATGGAAATTTTAAGAAATATTTTCAGTTCGAATTTTAGTTATATATATATATTTAAAATAAAAATTCCAATTACATCATGTTATCAGGAATCTTTTAAATCAATTGTGACGCGCGTTTCATGATTATTGGAAAAACAAAAACATGAATAATACTTTTATAAACTGGGGTTATTTTTTTTTTAATTTTTCATGGTCAGTTGATTTGAAAAGTTTCTAAGGTACATTGTATTCAAAATAGTGCTTTAAGTTACTGTATAGTTCCAATTATTTGTTCCTGCTTAAATGAAAAATTCCTTGGTGTAACTAATAAACCTTTCAGCTTTGAACTATGGTGATAAAACGAAATAAGTACATCAATTGACACAATATTCAATTCATATTTAATACATCCACCATATTCACTGCTGGCCTTCCAAATTACGCCATCATAAAAGGACATATGAAAGGCAAATATTTACACCATACGTAGAACTCGATAAGGCATGTAACTGATTAACATGGGAGAGTACATGGCAATCGTGTGTTCTAGTAGCATCACTATAAAAAAGAGAAGTATGTTTTAAGAACTGAATTCGGTTCTCCTAATTGTGTATGAAGAGGGGGAAGCTGCCTTTTTGAAGCAAACGGAAGTCAGACACGCTCTTTTACGAATTTGACTTTAAAACAATTTTAACTAAGGGAATGAGAATTATCTTTGTGAGGAATCATTGCTTGTGTTGAACGAAATCAATCAATAGTAATGTCAATATAGAATAGATGGGTACAGGAAGTATGGAACAATAGACGGAAAGGATTGCACCAGTTTCGTCACACAACCGAAGTTTAAAACAGGCATGTTGTACGCATCACACTGACAAATTACACTTCATTAATTAGAATTTACTGTGAAAATTAGGGTCTGTTTCACAACACCATGTGTCAAAAATTTGATGTTATCTGCAGTAGAAAGGAATTTCAGCAACCCATCCATTGCTATGATTACCTTGACTGTACACTAAAAGAGTATATAGCTCCAGTGGTGAATTGAAATCCTGGATAGTAACAAACGAATGATGCAGTATTGTTTATTCGAACAATTGACAATTCTACCTGCAAGTATCATAGTGGATCGCATCTGAGTCTTACAACGCAGCAAGAATTTGCATAAACCTTACATTAAGCATCGACATATGATTTAAGATGTCAGCTGATTGATCCCGCTAATACACTCAATAGTTACCCCTGATCTCTGAAGTCTTAGAGCTATTTGTCATCTTTTTCCTCCAAGTTTTTCTTGTGCCAAATTCAACAGAACAATGTGAAACAATATCTGGCACTCAATGTTCAACAACTTTTCATTGCTCATCAAGTTGCGCTTACTGCTTAGGACCTCCCTTTACATTTTTCTTCCAACGAACATGTGTTAGTTGATCGATGAATGAGTGGTCTAGAGTACAACAACCACTCTAACCACATATTACCTTTATCAATGCATGAAAGTAGCATGAATTTACCTACTCCAATAAACCATTCAAAGCCCTATTTCTTTTAATGTTGAAACATAACGTGATAGTTACTGGCTGCCGTGGCGGATGCACAAAATGCTGATTTGTAAGCTGATTCATTCGAAAGAGGCTTTTATTTTAATTATTTCAATCTTTGAATTTATATTAATTGTTCGATAAAATTAGATTAATTATTTCTTCTCCAACGAAAGGTGAATTTCACATTTGTCAATTCCTTCTACAAGGCTGTCTTGCTTAGAATTTGCTGAAATTCTCTTCTTTCGAATAAAGTTCGATTACAATAAAAATTTATTTAAAACAAGTTACTACGAATTTCTTCCCAATAGCAAATAATTCGATGAGCTCGTTGTTGTAATCTTTAACAAAACATCTTCAATGTAAAATAGTAATTTTGAATTCAACTTAATTATTTCCTTAATATACTCTGATTGATAATTCATATCATAAAAAACCAAAACTGTATGGAAATATGTGGTTTATGAAAGTTTCAAATTATAAAAATCCTCATATGTAGAATTGAGAATATATGTAAAAATAAGATGCGATCATTTTTACAAATCAAAGTTCATATGTATATATATATATATAGTATAATAAATTAAAAGTGAAAAAGTTCTAAAACCTACAATGCCCAAGAAGAAAGAAATTAGAGTTCATGAGACACAATAGATGTAGATACAAGCAAAGTCTTTGGACTAAACTGGAGACCTATTATTTCTAAGGCTGTCACTGACTTAGGCCAACGATTTAGGGTTACGCAATGCCTTATGGATCCACCTTCCCCGTACAGCAGAAATTTTGACGTAATAGAAAAAAAATTAGAGCCATATTGAAAAATAAGCCTATTTCTAACAGTGGATGATAAACTAGACAATATAGTAAAATGAAATTATGAAAAGAGAACAATAATGAATCTCTCAAGGAGAGGAATAATAAAAAAATTCTATAGAAAAAGAGAAAAGAGAGAAATGAAAGAGCTGCTTTGAGAAAAGAAACTGAATATATATATATATATACTCACTTCCAAAAGTTAAGCACGGAGAGGAAAATGCTAATTTTCGGAAGCCAATCAGGACTGAAGAGGATGCAATTCGCTGCAGAGGTAGATGGTGTATGCAAATATGTTAGGTAACAGCCAATCGTGCTTTCATGTCAAGAAATATGCAAAAAGGGCAGTCTTATAAAAGCCAGCTTTATGAAGAGTTACAGAAGTTGATTGTAAGTGCTGATAGAAGGTGTTTAAAACTTTCGTACAATTTGTTTTCAAGACATACGTTCTTCTATGACTTCCAGAAAACGAATGGAATATTCTGAGAGCTGGCGTGCTGTGGGCCGCATTGAAGTAGGACAGTCGATCACAGATGTTGCTCTTTTCTTCGGCGTTCCTCATTCTGTAATTTCACGTTTATGGAAACAATTCCAAACCACACAGACAGTTGTCCGAAGGCCCGTAGGTGGTCGCCCAAGGATTACAACCCCCGCGGAATATCGATATTTTGCTATTGTAGCCAAGCGGAATCGCAGAGCGACCTCCACACGTGTGACATCTATGGTTACAGCGTCCATTGGTAAGGCTATATCTGCAACTACTGTACGCCAAAGATTACATATGAATGGACTGTATGACCAGGTACCTCGAGTTTGTGTTCCTCTATCCGTCCAATCAAGAGGGGTACGATTAAAGTGGTGCTGGGAGCATGGAAATTAGACTGTGTCTGACTGTCACTATGGCAATGTCATGCTTACTGATGAATCAAGATTTGCTCTGGAGCCAGATGACAATCGAATAAGGACATGGCGTAAACAGGGAACACGCAATCAACCCCAAAACATCACCGATCACGCATTCCGAGGCGGAAGCATTATGGTGTGAGATTTCATTAGGATACCGCACCGACCTGCTCATCTTTAAATAGGGTTCTGTGACCGCTGTCCGATATCGATATGAAGTCCTAGAATCCATTGTGAGATTGTACGCTACAGCAGTTGGCCCTACTTTTGTTTTAATGGACGGTAATGCACGTCTCCATAGAGCTGACATCATCGATTACTACCTGGAGAGTGAAGGGATTGCGCGTATGGAGTGTCCAGCATATTCTCCCGACCTTAATCCCATTGAAAATCTTTGGGAAGCTCTCGGCAGTGCTGTATCTTCACGTTTCCCACTTCTAGCCACTCTTATTGAGCTGGAAACTGCTCTACAAGAAGAATGGTGATTGCTTAATTCTGCGATGGTTGACCACCTAATTGAAAGCATGGTCAGAAGGTGTAAGCTTTTCATACAGATGAGGGGGGATCACATAGCCTATTAATGTCCTTTTTTTCCCTTTTATGCTGTTTATTTTCACTTTATACATAATTCTGTTTAAGTCTCCAGTATGACATTATCTGATAACTTAGAAAAATTTAATATTGTTTTCATTTCTGTATATAATTTTTAATTTTTTTTATGTATAAATATATATGCTACTTTACTGCCAAATTTTGTGTCTATCAAATCAATATTTTGATTTTTGCATTATATATATATATCATAATGAATATATATATATATATATATATATATATATATATATATATATATATATATATATATATATATATATATATATATATATATATATATTATATATATATATATATATATTCAGTTATTTCTAAAATTTTTGTTTGAAAAGACGAATATATATTATATTCATTTCTCTCAAAGCAGAAATGTTTTTTAATGGAGTTGTATAGTTTCTTAAGTTTTATATTGCAATTTTATTCTATCAAAAAGATATCGAAACATACTCTCATATTTTATCAATGCGAAACCTAGAAGTAAATAAACAATTTGAGTGCTTACGAATTTTCATTCCATAGTATGCTTTCATTTTATTCTTCTTACTCTCAAAAGTCTATTTTATTGCTCTAATGTATCGTTATTGATATCGATCCTTCTTTTATGTTATTTTATTTATTTGTGTCCTAAGAATTCAATATCAGACAAACTTTTATGATCAGTGACCCAAGATTCTCTGATAACATTTTCATCATAAGATAGTTTTCAGATTCTGAATACAGATGTATAACCTTTGCTTTTAAACATTTTTAATTCTATAATTACTAACTTATAAAAAATTCAAAGTATGTTTAGAAAATTTTAAAATGAGAAAATCTGCCGTAAACTAATTTCCATAAATAACGAAGGTAATATACTTTGTTTAAATCTGAGACTAAACATGTAAAGCGTAATCATTCATCATTAAGAAGCATTACCCGCTATTCAAAAAATAAAGATAACAAAACTGATAACGCTGCTTCTCAAAAATTATGACAAACTCCTCTTGATAAACTTATGTCATTAGAATAATTAGAATTTTACAACCCGCTCAAACTCCAAAAAGTTGGTCAAAGATAACGACGAAAGACAAATTGCACTTTCGAACTCTCCGTAGTATTTTTTCGAAACTAAATATTCAGGAGTTTAAAACTTTTCTAAAGCTAAGCCCTCTTACTCTTTTCTGGTATTCGGTACTATTTTCAAAAAGTTTTCAATGTTAAAATCGGGAAAAGATTTAACATTTCGAAAACCATTTTTAATCTCTTATGCAACATTCTAAATAGTAAATCGTTTTGCTCTTAAAACAATTAATTTACTTCTTATTTAACAAGTTTTCATGTCATTTCATTACCTTTATGAAAAGAGGAAAAGAAATTCTTAAAAACTGTTTTTAAATAACCCTTTTGATTTAAACTCTGACTTGAGAAAACTTTTTTAAATTTCAAAAGAATTCATCAAATAGAAGTAGTAACTTTTTTTCTATTTCCGCTAAACCACAGAAATATTAATGTTCCATGGGGCAACAGTGTATATACTAATTATCTATTCATTACACTAAATATTACCGTACATACTGTCATATTACAATTCATTATAATAAATATGATCTCATTTTAATATGCATCAGCACCTCTCTGGTATTAATTATTACTAACGTTTCTAAATATTAAATGTCATTCATCTATGATAATCAACTTCTGTGTATATCAAATATTACTCTGGGTGATAATGAACATGTCTGAATATGCAGGTTATTTGCCGGAATAGGGATTTCTTTTAGAGCCAAGTTTATCTATGCTAAAAATAAGAAGTTTTGGGATTTCTTAAAAATGAAAAGAAAAAAATTGTTCTGCACCACAAATTCATCCAATTTGCAAAATTTCATGGTAAATCTGTGTTACACTTCTGTTTAAGATAATAATGTATAAAGAAAACTTATTATATTAACTGTTCCAGATTTTCGTAAAAAAAAAGTTCAAAGAGACAGAAAAATGCATTATTTTTATTAATAATACACAGAACTTAAATTTTACAGTACACACGTAAACAGATACTACAAATAAATATCGTTAAAAAAATTTAAAGCCATATATACATTATCACACTTTAACATATTGATATTTCTTAAGGTTTATATAGCTCACAGTTTCGAGGAGGTAAACAATAAAATCACTGCCTTTAAGTTTAACTTGAAGTATCATGTACACAGAATAGGCATAGGCAAACCTATAATGTTTATTTTATATTAAAAAAAATGAATTAACTTTTTTTCTTCGAAATTCATTAAACGTTAGAAAGTTTTATAACTGTTTCAATATTTTATTATTGGTTAGAATAACAATATTTCAGCATTTTTCTATTAAGGTTTTGATTAGCTTAATAACATATTAAAGATATTTTATTCATGAGTATATTTTTTATGAAAAAATTATTTTGCAGGAAGAATTTATGCATACATGCATTATTATATTTTTGTTACATGTGGGAATATTTTAAAGACAAATTAATGCAAATTTGGTAAAACCTGAGATATATTTATTTTGTTACTAGCGAAAAATATTTTATGTTGATAAACTTAGTATTATCTCATTATAAATATTCCCATTAAATATATTCCCAAGTTAGCGAAATAAAAATTACAAACCATCCTTACAATTTCTCTGAAAAACTATACTCAGATATATCTTAATGTATATTATTTACAAACCTTTCGGGGATACATCATTTATCTCTAATTTAGTACTAGGCCCCATATATTCCCATTCATTTTGAATAAAACTTAATTAATTACTGACATAACATGACAAACTTATTACTTTATAGCGTTTTATGAAGTTGTAACATACACATCATGAAGTGGCAGTAATTATTTGAATTAACAGTAACACCTCAAGCTTTAAAGCAAGGGTGGCCAACCTTTTTGGAAAGAGTGCTATTTTCTGATAAAAAAAATGAGGCGTGCCACTTCCCTTTCAACAAAAAAAAAAGATGAAAATATAAAAAAAAAATTCTACTTATAAGCTTATTATGGGATTTTTACACGAATAGCACATTTTGACGTAAATGCGTCTTTAAAATTACTTTCACAGAGGGAGGCAATTCAAAAAACGAATGATAACGAAATCGGGGGATACAGTCTGGTGTTGCAGCTACATATCTATGATCTTATCCAAAATTCAATTACGCCACTGGATAGCTAAAGGATCAAAGAAAATGTTACGCTGTGACTCATCGCAAGCGGTGGAGGGGGACTTTGAGATAATTTTGCTGAGAATCGATATTTTCATTTAATATAACTTTTGACTCGGAGAAGCTACGACATTCGTTTTAGTTTCAATTGTCAGCTCTCATCAAAATATGTCGATTGCATATAAAACATTAGTGTAAAATAGTGACAATGAGTGTAATAAGGAGTTAAAATAAAACACTATTATCAAAAATACATAATGTCGGTCTATAAGCGTTGAAAATCCAAGTCCAAATACAGAAATAGTATACGGTTATAAAGCGCTTCTCAAACGCAATCGAATGGTACCACTAAAACACTGCACTGCTTGACCGAGTCACCTTTTCGGGAACGTAAAGAATGAACGCAGCCGGACTGATCAACGACGGTGCCAGTACATCTGCAGCTGGGGCAGTTGAAATTATGCAAGTGAATGATGAAATCGCTTCTATATTGACACCTGACTGCTCAGGCATTGATTGTGTACGATCGTCGTTTATGAAGACACATTGGGCAGCAGCTAGTGCACGTTTGACTACGATATTTGTCAACAATCCATTCGAATATAAGTGTGTGATCGTCTATGGTTTCTGCGCGCATTGATGCCAACAAAAGAAAAACACTTTCCGCTGCTTAATAATACTTCCCTGAAGATCTAGTGGCTGACTTTAAACTGTGCTCTAAGTGTAAAAACTCACTGGACTCAGACAAAGTGCCCACGTTGTCACGTTCGAACGGATTTGTGTATCCACCTAAGCAATAAGGGTTGCCTGTATTAGATCCGATTAGTGCACGTCTAGTATCACCGCGACTGTCATTCATGCAGATACATCGGTTGCGACGCCATTAATGTAATGTACGTGTGGAAACAATGGTGCAGCAGCAACCGCGTCAATTAGACATTGATCAGGCGTTCAATAATTACACAAAGAAGTACATAATACACAAATCTACGGCGTAGTCAAAAAGTCAGTGTAAAATGCTTGATAACTGACGAGACTAGCAGGATCGGTTCAAATGTGTTACACAAGATTAACTTACGTCTACATTAGATCACCGGGCGCGTCATCAACCGTTTGGCGATATGAATATTTTCTTCTGTGGTGACTTTCGCCAATTACCGCCAGTTAATACTACACCCATTTATCGGGCTCAACGCAGCATTATAGGTGGTGCCGTACTCTGACAATCATTAAACTATTATACACTACAGCAAGTAATGCGGCAAAGGGACGCTACGTTCTCTGCTATACTTACTAAAGTCGGCAACGGAGAGCCTGATGAAATTAAGCTCATTGTGTCACGTTTCAGAAACCAAAAGAGGTGCGATACGAACTTGATTGGTGTTGTGTGTTTGTATCATCAAAACCACAACTTGGACTCATACAACAGGTGATATCTTGGCAGAGATATACAGCGTCGTCGACGACAATTTGATCTGCTACAAGAATCACACGTAAGCTGCTACAGCCCGGCAAAAGCGTCACAAAATGAGTGTCATCAAGTTGGTTTGACTGCCTTATAAGATCCCGCTTGCAGTGGGTTATCCTTATATGATTACGATTCACATTGACGCTGAGGATGGCATAGTGAATGGCGCGATTGGTGTCTTAAAAATATAGAGTTGCTCAATGAAGACGAGCATTATGCGGAGTTAGAAACACAGGACGAACAGTCAACGTCTGTGGTCACATACAAACAGTAATTCACACTATGGATTGAATTCCCGCTCTAGATGATAAGCCAGCAATATCGACTCAAAGCTAAGCCACATGTAATCTGCAATCGTGACGTTCTCGACTTCAAATGGACACCAATAATAGCGCGCAGTGCCAACATACTGCTCGGTCCAACAATCAAATGCCGTCGAATACAGTTTTCCATCGTGCTAGCGCGTCACGATCCATAAATCACAAGAAGACACGTTCAATAAAATAGTGTACCAATATAATAAATCGCAGAAAAACCAACTAGTTTATGTGACATTGAGTCACGTCACATTGGTAGATGGCCTTTATATGACCAATATATAAAACGATTTCAAGTTTTATCACGTCTTTGGTCAGTCGTCTTCTACAGTTAGAAAGGTACGAGATGAGTACCAGAGATTGGCTCAACATCCATTGCAGACACTAGTCGCCAAAGTAAAAAAGTTTTGTAATAGTGTTCCTGATCAGCGTTTCCGTATGCTTATCACCGTCATTAATGCACAAAGCTTGTTCATGCACTCAGAAGACATCCCTACTAATTCCATCGTCAATCGATCTGATTATCTGGCAATCAGCGAGACTTGGATGGAGGATTCCATGCCAATGAATGTGCCTGGTTTTGATCTGATATCATAGTGTAATACTGCTAAGCGCAGACAAATTGCAACTACATCATCGGTAGTGGTATCATCATCATCAAGTTGCAAAGCCGTTGGAGTCGCCATATATCGCAACATCAATAGCTTCACTGATTGTAATAGAGTTAACATTGACATTTCGGAAATTAATTTGGGAATGAAATACGCAAGGACTGGTGATGCCTGTCTGTTAAACGTAAAGGTCAATAGCATCTTCAAATTCATACTCGGGAGTGTGTACATCCATCCAGGCACAGCGTTAGAAGAAATTAAACTCTTTATATTACGATCGCTATTAAAATATTCAAAAAACATCTCTAAAATTGTACCCGATTTCGATTCGATCTTACTGCACCAATTATGATAGTTGGACACTGTAATTCTAATGTCTCACAATACCACTCATTGCCCGTCTTGATGCTCAGCGAGTTCAATTTGTCGTACATCGAAACTTGTCCAACAACTTTAGGTAATACCTGTATTGATTTAACGCGCGTTTACCAGAAATCTCGATGTAACCTGTATGCCGTTTGTGTTCTACTTTTCGTATCACAGAACTATAATTAATAATGTTATATTATAACACAGTAATTATTTGTTTATTTGATTTCTTTTATGAACCCGTTGAAAGGAAATATTTGCCATCATAAAAAAAACATGGAAACCCGGAGAAATTCTTAGTGTTCACAAATATGATTATGATATACATAAATGATAAAAATTCTTATAAAAAATATTACCGGTTATATTCACGTACAATACACAGCTATGTTCATGACACACAAAAAATACCCCTTTTTATTTAATTATATGTGGTAATCTAAATAGTGCGTATTTTAAAATAATATAAGTAAAACAAAATTGCAAACTTTGTCCAAAAAAAGTTTATTGTCAATAAACTTTTTTCGGGTTCATTCAGTTATATATAAGTTAGGTATAAAACAAAAAGGAAAAACTTGTAAGATTTAATTCTAAATAATTATTATAAAAAAAAGGCTTTTGAATTTGTAGCTTTTTTACCAAGTCATCTATATTAGGATTAGCTGGAAGAAGCTAACAAAAATAGGTTGTATTAGGTGCGTATCAGCTAGTTTTCAGTGATATTTTGATTTTATGTTCATAAAAAAAAACATTTTTTCTCTAAAATAATATGTTGATATAAATTTGTTGGTGTTTTTTTGTCTGAGACAACCGTATTTAAATAAAATCGTAAATATATATGCATATACATATATATATATATATAATATATATATATATATATATATATATATATATATATATATATATATATATATATATATACATATATATATATATATAGAATTTATTGTTATTTACTTCCAATCTTTAATTTTTCAGTAAGTCTTCGCGTGCCACTTTTACAACTCCGCCGTGCCACACTGTGGCATGTGTACCACGGGTTGGCCATCCCTGCTTTAAACCATAAGCATCATCAATAAAACAAACTACAAATATATTCTAGGAAGTTTTCTGGAACCCATAATAGGAAAGATAATCTCTTAACTGTAATGCTATCATTTGTTCTATTTAATGAAATGTTGTTCATTCCTAATATTAAACCTATATTTATTTGATGATGTTTCCAAAAGTTAAAAAAATAATAATAAAAATACAGCAAAAAAAATTGAAAAGAGTTTTGACGAAACTTATATATAGACTAACATAGTTGGGTTGAATATTAATTCTACTATAAATATTATTATGTTAATAAAATTAATTATGTCTATAAAATAAATAAAGATAAATAAAAAATACACAGAACTTTAACTGAGATCTAGATAAATATAATTTTCCAGCCTTTTAGGTTCCCCTTCATTCTTCTAATATTATTCTATAGTTTTTAAAATAATTTTCAATAAACTCAAAATAAATCTTCATGGTCTTAGTTTCCTTCAAAGGAAAAAAATCAATTACGATTAATTTGTAGAATATTTTTATTAGATGTTTATTTCATATCCCAATATACGAATAAGGAAAAAGCGACAAAATGTATTTGTTTGCAGTTGATTTTTTTAATATTTTGGATTTAAAATAAGTGAGAAATAAACTATTAATCAAATTTAGTTTGGTCTGTTAAAATACCGAATTTTTTGTACTATGTTTCTAGCATTTCCCCCAAAATTTGGGAAAACAGAAAACCCCTGAGTAACATCAGTATTGATCTCCATTTTCACTATCTACGTAAAATGAAGATTCTGTTTATAGCATATTATTATTGATCAGGTCTCCTTTCATCCCTTTCACACAATATTTTGAATCCAAGAATAAAATAAGCAAAAAAATGTCATCTCTGAAATATTTTGAAAGAAAAATAAATGAGAACACTATTCACTCTAAATCTAGGGATATTTTGCATATCATTCTGGTAGGAGCATAAAATACATATTTGTGGTTTTTCAACAAAATGATATCATTTTCGTGTTTTCATTCGCTATATTGAGAAACTACTAAGTTGTTAAATCAATGAAGAAAAACCTTTCATTACAAAAAACAGTAAAATAAGTTATAATTCTGCATGTAGTCGAAAGTAAGTAATTAAAATACTCAATTAAAAACGTATGGATATATATATATTAAAACATGTATATTAGAAATTCGATTATAGTTTAAAAACAAGGAAATAGGAAATAAATTAAAATAATTTATTCATAGTTACTTCAGCTTAAGTTTACTTTAAAGAAATGAAGTTTTCTTTATTTTCATAATGTATTGAGTAATAAAAATACTAGCAATTTAATAGTTTGTGTAAAGCTACAAATATTTTGATCCGCTTCAGAAATGTAAGTTATATTTAACCGAAGACCAACTGTCTTAACAATTAGTAAGGATATTGTAGATTATCCCTTTAAAAAAAAATGCAACTTTTTAAACTTTATAAAATAGACTTTATACTTTTTAAATTTAACTTTTTGTGATATAATATCTACATATCGTTAATTTTTAAATAATTTGAGATCTAGCTGGAACCTTTTTCCAGCACAAAAATTTAGACTGAGAACAAATTCTGATAGTGAAAATAAAATAATTGAGCACAAAAATATTTGTGGGTTCATTATAAAGAAAAAAAATTGAGTTTTGATATGTTTAAACATGAAATTTTCTTAAAAATTATATGAAATTCATTTGTGCTTATTTTTATCATTGAAGCAACGTTTCTAGTAACGAAAGAAAATGGCTTTTATTACATCATCATCAAATTAATATTTACGTATTACACATCCGGATACAAATTACTTACACTATTTTAAGCGTTTATTACACAAAATTTGTAACAATGTGTTACTTTTGCTGTGCAGAAGGAGGGTGTTTTTAAAAATCGACACACAAGAGAGTTACGGGGCGTTATAAATAATAAAAATTCTTTTTATCAGCTATTATATCTACAGACTTAAAATTTAGCAAACATGGTTCTTTGTTCAGCTGAGATATGCAAAAACTTTTTTTTTTTGTTTAATTTACAATTCACTTAAAATTAACTCATTAAAAACTTCTTTATCCTTCAGTCTGACTTGTTTAACTTTTCCATTCATCCGTGCGAAGAAAGGGTATACCAGCTAGCCTGGAATATACAAGAAAAATATTATCTATTTGAAAGTTGTAAGGAGAAAGATTTCCAGCCATAGAGAAGGGTCAACTGTCAAATCGTTAACTTTTGAGCTAATAACCTCAAGTTGATATCGTTTAGTATACTTTTTCAATACTTTTTGAAAAAAAAGAACTCATTTAAAGTTTATTAAAATTCATTTAAATTGACGTTAATTTCATTTTTCTTATCCGCTAATGGCTGTAAGTTGCATTTCCAGAAACAAAAAAAGGGGCAAAAGTCATGGCAACTATTTTTTTCTTGAAGATACCAGTCCGGTTGGAAAATGTGACATATACAGACGAAAAGCCAAGGTGTTAACTATATGTGTGGACAATGAATAGCACTGAAATATAGTAACACACTAAATAGTTACGGTAGTATACAGGACAATCTAGCCTTCACTGTGCAAAAGAATGGCAACACAGTACACATAAAGTTGACATGACAAACCTGGGCCTAAAGACCCTCAATGTAGTCCTTGCTACTGTCACCACAATATGTGGGAGGCGCTGAATACTATCAGCTCCAGAATTTACCTCCCCACGTTGCTCATCAGTGGTTGACACACGTTCTTGTTGAAACTTTCCTACCCACCGTGCTACTGTATGGTATGGTAGGGCATTATTCCCAAGGGCTTCCACTAATTCACTGTGACATTCCATCGCATTTCTCCCTCGGAGAATGACTATTTGGATGTAAGCGCGATGCTTAACACGGGTTACTTCAATCTCCCACGACACTCACCAACTGACTGATTTCTTAGCCCTCGTTGCGCTACTACCAGTTATCACAGAGACATCTGTTGTTCTGCATACACACTATGCCTACAGAACTTCCACATAGCACATATACGTTTGTGATCCCTCACATATCTACAAGAAAAAAATAGTTTCCATGACGTATGCCCCAACCCTCTTAATATATGGCTTAAATATTCCTTTTGTTTTTGTCTGCACCTTTGATCCTTTACCATTTAGCCTGATATTTCGTGGCATGTCATGAAAACTTTAGATAAATACATTAGAAATTTTAATTTCTTAATAACGGGGGTGAAAGATGAAAACAATAAATCTTATACTTAATAGTATTTAGTAAAACTTTAGTAATATTTATTCAATTTCCATTATTAATTTGAATATAAGATACAACTGCCTTTAAATAAAAAATTTTATGAGTACTGTTTTAAGTTTATTAATGTGTTATTTCTCGTTCTCTCACTTCTGGTATTTAATAAACAGAGCCTTTACTTGATTTATTTACTGATTTTTTAAGGGTCTGAACGTTATTGCGGTGCATATTGAGTATTTTATTTAGATAAGTATGTCTTACTAAATAAAATCTTCATCACAATTACTTGTTTCAAAATATCAATAAATGTAATAATCGTCATAATTTTTAAATTATTTCGAAATGCTTTTAAAAATTAAGCATATTATATTTTACAGAAAAAAACTTCGTAAAAGAAAAATATATAATTTAATACATTGATATTGTTTATCCTTGAATTATAGTTATTTTAATGCATTCATTCTTGGCACACACATTTATTCTATTCATAAGCCGTAGTAGACTGATTTCATCGTTGAAACAGTTAAAATACAGGGTGTCCAGTTTATGTATCCAAAAGTAATGGCTTATTATTACGGAACTTCCGTGAATTGGAAAACTCTCCGATATTTTTGGGTCTAGTCCGATCGGCCGCTCGTGTGGGCATTAGTAAAGATGTGGATGCCTCAGTAAAAGATGCAGTGCTTACTTTGGTTAATGGAATTAAAATCAGTCACACGTGTACAGTGATGTGTTCGAACATAATGGAATATCGTTACTGGCTTGCCTAATAGACTTATCAGGACTCCTACAAAATGGATCACTGATTCGATCAACAGTGTCTTTTAATACGAAAACTTAAGGATACTTGCGAGTTTGAGATACCAAAGTTCCCGTCTTCTTTGGTGGATAGATTTGATGTTGGAGGGTCGACATTCCATTCTGTTCGAACAAGTCGCTGTACACTCGTGACTGATTTAAATTCCGTAACCAAAGTACGCACGGCATCTTTTACTGTGGCGTCCCCATCTGTACTAATGAAATCAATGTAAAAAGTTTATTTTTTGCAATTGCCGAATAATGCCCACACGAGCGGCCGATCGGACTAGACCCAAAAAATTTTGGAGAGTTTTCCAATACATGGATGAACAGTTTATTACATTCTAAGGGGTAGTTCCGTAATAATAAACCATTACTTTAGGATACTTTAAGCCCGGGCACCCTGTATATTAATGCATATTTCTAATAAAATATACAAAAGAAAATTTATATGTTCTTTGATGAAACGTTTATTTCTATTCCTATCAGTAATTTTATTAAAATAAGTTTCAATTTTGAAAAAATTGAGTTGATAGTCGAGTTTACAGGCAGAATACCTACAGGCAAAAAAAAATCATAAGAAGTATTACGATTTAACTTATATATTCTATGTATCTTATTCTGAGTATAAAATGTATATAGTGAAACAGCTGCATCCTTTTTAGACTTCCACTGCATTGCATCACATATTATGTTATTCTTTTATAAACCAAAATGTGACTGAGGAAATCTAAACATAAGACACTAGAATGTTAAATCCTTTCACTATGTATTCAAGTGTAGTTATAACATCATTTTTAAAACTACTCCGAACATACGCGTAGATTCCGAAGCAGAGAAAAACGTTTCTTTTTGCATTATTCAAACACCACCAGTAAACATGCAACCTCATACAAGAAGGTTTCTTCAAATACATTATTCAAAATGGTACTTTTTTTTTCCTTTCCTTCTTTCCTCACAACGTGTTCTCATCGTCTATTGTTGTGATTGAGTATTTTATGCTGCGCTGTAAATATCGAACGTGTGATGTACAAGAAAACGTGGATGACAGATGACCCGTTATGATGAGTTATAACCGTGGAAGATCACATTTCGCAATAAATAACACGTTTCTCATCATTTTTAGAAAATTTATTGACTTTGTGAGATAGATTTGTGATCCCTTCACACCCAGAGTTGACTGTAGCAGTAATAGAATCTGGAAATTTCACAACATTTATAAATTTAAATTCGGAAGAGATTTTGAGCTTATATCTAAATTTACATTAAACGTATAAGGTTTATTTAAATTTGAATTTAGATAAGGATATATAATATTTGGATGAATATTATTATTGTTTCACGCGATAAATTAAATTTATCAATTAGTGCATGCCTTTAAAATCAGAATTTGTATAAAAATTGAACTGTTATTTGTAATTCTAATAACGCAATTTTTTGTTTCACTTGCATTGAATTTTCTCAAAACCTCTATTTAATTATTGATAAATTGCACAGTTCTCTTTTTTCATTGCAAAAAAATAAGATTAAAATGTTTTTCTTTCCTTTATATATATATATTTTATTTAAAAAAATTATTTCTCTATATATAAAGGAGAAAAACGACTATAACTCACTTATCACGAAATCTACGGACTGTTAGATCTATTGACTTGAAATTTGGTAAGCATGTTTCTTTTGTTGAGTAGAAATCCTCTAAGAACAGGTTTATCGGAAATCACCTTCCAAGGAATGTCCAAGGATTAAGCGGGAGTGGTGTTACAGATAAAAAGTCCCGTTTCTGAACTCTAAGACGTACAGACTTGCAATTTAGTTAGTATGTTTCTTTTAGTTACTAGAGATTTTGAGAAAAATGATTCCCAAGAGGGGTTGAAAGGGATTAAGAGGGAGTTATGAATAAATATCCCTACTTTTGAGCTGTTAGACCAGCAGACTTTAAGTTTGATACGTATATTTTTGTTGTTGCTTTTATTGTTCCCCTTAGAACGGGTTTTTCGGTTGCATTATGGATAATATAATTCCTGTTTTTGTACTAGTAGACGAACAGACTTGAAATTTGGCAAACATATTTATTTCGCTTAGAGATCCGCTAAAAATGGGTTTTATGGAAATCAACTTAAGGGGAGGGGATTATAGGAGCGTAAAAGATAATTATACTTCCGTTTTAGAAATTCAAGTCCTGTTCCTTTTAATTGAAAAGATGAGAGCTATAAGAATTTTTTTAATAAAAGTAAATGCTTAATACTAGGACTTAGATATCAATAATTTATGCAGCGAAAATCGGTTAACACGAAACTGAGGGGACTGAAATATGTTTTCGTGTTAATAGATATTGCTAAAAAAAATCATATATTCAACAATATTGAGTTTATTAGAGTACATTTTATTTACATAGATATATATATGCATATATTTATTAAAAATCATTGAAACAAAAACATTCACAATGAAATTTAATACAATATTTTAAAGGCCTTGTAAAACAAAACATTTATTGAATTTTTGGAAAATAATCAGATACTTTTCTTTGCATTGTATTTTTTACCATCAAATTGTCAACAAGTTTCTCAATGTCATCCGTTTTGTTATTCGTTTCAATTTTGGAATGTGTGTCTAAATAACTGTGCATACTTTTCATGGTGTTCCTCATTTTGGATAACGTGGGATTGAGGCTGCATTATTCATTTTATTTTCTTCGATGGGATCTGCATCAATGTGTGATGTTTTTTAAGCTTTAAACAAACTTCGAATTGTCTTTGCCATAATTGCGGCTGTATACACATTATCATCATCTTCTGCAACGAATTCTTCCGATGTTACAGTAGGACAGTCCAATAACACAGAAACTTTCCTAAATATTTCACTAAATGTCAGCCCCAAAGGAAATATTTTTGTTTTAAACAATTTTTTTTACAGGTAAAAAAAACGCATGAAAACTCATAGCAGTTTGTCGGATCATTGTATTATTTTATGTTAATTGATATTTCATCTTAAGCATTTTCACGTTAAATGTATTTCACTGTATATATATGTAAACCATATATTATAAAATGCTCGGCGAAATAGGTGGGTAACGGCTATAGGTATGATATACATGTATTCCTACAACTTTTTCTTATAAAATATTCTATTAATGAATTTATATATAAAATATAACTTTAAAATAATAATTTCATCTTCATATAATTGAAGTGACTGAAATTAAAGTTAATTTTGCAACACTTTAGGGCCGTTGTAACAGCTTGAGCTAAATATCTATTAAATATTTCTCTAGCATTTCATCATGTTTTTGCAATTTATCATTCTGTTAATACTTTAAATACAACAATAAAATAACGTATCATCTTCTTTCAACAAAATCGATCAATAGTAAAATACTGAGACTGCAGAATTATTTGATCGGGATAAACCGAAATATCTCTGTTATTATAAGAAAAAAGAAACCCGGTATGAAAAGGACTTTAAGGCTGTCATACGGAATAAATAGACCTGCTGTATTGGGATTTAAAATCTTCCTGGTATGGTAATATTTTATAATAAATATTGTCAGCGGAGAAAAAATAACGTACCAGCTCATATGTCCTTACCATGTTTAGGGAATATTCTAGCATGTTTTTTCGTTATGTAAGAAATATTCAGAATCGTAAAGATGTTGTGTTATGTTGTTTTGTATTTATTTTATGTGCCGATGTTTGGGTTGATATTCAAATTATTCTATCTGTCTCTTTTTTTTAGCAAAGATAAAAAGCTTTTATAATAATTATCCAAGAAAGTTATTAAAGTTATTATTCGCACACATTCCATGTTGCATTATCAGAGCGCTAAGTTGCTAAGAGCGTCATATAAAAATCTATATTTAAATTATTTCACATAAAACAACATGAGTACATCTTTTATCCCTATTTCATAAAAGAAATAAGTAATGGAAGTAGACATTTCAGCGAGAATCATTTTTTCCATTCGCGCGCGAAAGACTGAAAATATTTCCCATCCCAATTCTTTCTAAAAGTACAGTTACAAGACGAGGGGGAGTGAGAGTTACATTAACATCACACGCTAAAGCAACACGAGTGCTGTTAGAAATGAACCTAGAAATTTTGAGTCTCCGTCAAGTGACGAGGGCGACACTTGAGCAAGCATCTCATTTTCCTTACTTCCCCACCGCACCAACAGAATGACATTGAGCTTTGTTAGCTTTAGCGTGCATCAGCTCCTACTACATGGTAGATTTTCAGACATATTCTGGACTCGAGCCCACGTAATACTGACCACGAGCTCGTAACCATAACCACTAGGCTACCATGGACACAAAAGTATTTCCAGCCCGATTCTTTATTTAAAAATAGAAGTATAATTTCAAGACAGACCAGGGTTTTAAAAAGTATTGTCAGGCCATTTTTTCAGAGCAGCTCTTTTAATTTCTGTAGTATTATTAAAACCAAGTGGAAATTCGTGCCGTTCCGGGGAGGGGGAGCAATGTGACTTTTTAAAAAAAAAATAATATAGCATTGTCACTTTCAAGAAGTTTCCTCACTTAAAGGATGTCATTTCATAGTATAAGAGTGAGAAGTATACTGCTGAACTCAGAATTCATTGAAGTTTTTATAAAGATTTCTAAAAAGTGTGCTTCTTTCAAATATCAATATAAAAATATTGATTTAAAACTGTTTCTGAAAAAGTGCACTAAATGTTTTGCTCAAAGTATTCTAAATTCTAGTTACACACGGTGAAATGATTTTAAAGGTTTCAATTACATTTTAATCAATTATCTTTTTAATTAAGTATGTTCATAATGGATCGTGATTTATTATTTACTAGTATTAATTGGCAAGGTTAACAGTAGCAATTTGTTAACCTTATAGATTAATACTAATTTGTCTAATCTTCCATATCATTAAGCTGTCTTGTTTATTTTAAACATAAGACAGTTTTTTTTCATAATTACCATCATAACAAATGTGAGATATACACACAACTGAACTTTAAAATACAGGACATTTATAAATTATTGTATTTCCTGTTTTATGATACAAAAAAATCCATATAGTAAAAACATGTATAACTACTGAACAGCCGACTCTACGAACTTATAAAAATTCCTATGAGACCTTTCTTTATAGCACCGTCGTATCTAGATCGGAGGTTGCCAAAGTGGTGGTCCACGGAAAAATTTCACTGGTCCCCAGAAAAATTTGTGGAACGTACTTACTCATCACGTTAAGTCATGTTTTAAAATTCATTGAAACATAATTCGATTCATAATAGTAATTTAACATTTAAAAAATCCTATTAGAGGTTCGTAGGATTTAAATTATGAATTTACTGGTTCGTGAGGTCAAAAAGTTTGGCGACCGCTGTGATCTAGATGATAATCAACATCCAAAGGACTTTTAATTGGATCTCATTTAAACTTGTATTTTCAAAATGGTAAATTTAAAAAATTTTTTAGCAATTTTCCCTTAAAAAAATTTTAAAATTAATAATTTAAATGGAGTTTAATTATGATGTCAATAGATAATTAATTAATTTAATATGAAGATAGTAAATTAACTTTTAAAAGAATTTTTCCGTTACGGAACTATAAGTTTTTTTAAAGAACTAGTCAAAAAGAATGACTCAACAGTTAATATTCTAAATTTCATCCACGTCCAAATGGCTCTAAAGGTATTTCTGAAAAACTAAGGGGGTCATGTACTATAGCTCTTTCATGAAAATAATTCATACTGTTTTTCCCCCGTTTCTTTTCACCGAGGTGATTAGATTAATAATTATGTCATATAAAAGCTCTTGCGGCCTCTGAAATCAATTTTAAAAGTTGGTCTTGAATATTTCCTGGACTAATTAAGGAATAGCATGAAACTCTTGATTCAGACGTTTAATCATGTAAAAATAAGAAAATTTAAAAACTGTTACATATTTAAATTTGCTATTATACTTAATTTTTTCTTATAATAATATTTTCTGTTGAATTTTTTATGTTCTTTGAAATTGGCTTAGAACTATCTATCATTTGATGCTTTGAAAAATGTTGAGTAGGATATTTTATGAGACATTTGATTAAAAATAAGGCAATCTACGAGTATTTTTAAATCTCCATACCTGAGAAACTTATAAGCGAAAGTTTATGAAAATAAAATTTACATTTCAGCTAAATTTAAGGTACAAAATTGGATACATGAAAACACATTCTCGATAATGAAATTTTCCTTTTTTAGAAGCTAATTGACTATGCTAATTAAGTTAATTAATTCATAAACATCATCAGTTAATTCCCTTCGAGCAATTAATACAGATGTTTTTTTCGCTGCAATGAGAATTTCGGAAATCAATAAAGGTGATTTTTTTTAGCAACTGGGTAAAATAACACTGATGTAACTTAGAATTCCATGTAAAGTCAGTATAAAACATTTCATTTACATCTTTGACGTAACTTCGCTTAAAAAATCGAAGTGAAGTGGCATTTGAATGCGTGATTTAGCAAGCGGTTGAAAATACAGTTAATATGCGCTCGATACGATATTTGCCTCGAAAAGGAAATTAAGCTTGATGAGATCTATTTTAGCTTTTAATCCTATTTATTTCACAAAAGATGAACATTCAAATTCTTTGTGACATTAAAAGTGGTTCAATAATCCGTAGTACTTTTATCATGTACAATCACCAAATTTCCTCTAATTTGGCATTTTCTTTTCTAATAAGTGTACAATTTTGCTTCGTGGAGTAATGTGATTGGCACTTTTCACACACTTACTACTATTTTAAGACTTCTTTTATATTTTAGAAATCTATAGTCACATACATAATCTTTTTTCTGTTACAAAAGTATGAGCATGGGAAATAGAAATATAATAAACATTTTTGAAGAAACCAAGGAAAAAAATCTTAGCTTTGTAACGAGAAAGTGAAACTACCTTCTTATGCATTATTCCCTATTGAAAAAAAAATCGTGTGATTTTAAACAAGCCAGGCTTTTTTCTTGCCAGAATCAATGGAATGTAATTCCAGCACAAAGTCACCAAATTCCAAATTTGGTCTCCAAATCTTCTCCGCAAAACTCCATAGGGGAAAGGGGAGGAAAAATATATACCACCTGATTCAAAAAAAGATGAATAAAAGAATGAAAAAACTCTACACAGACACATAGCTTTTTTTGTTCCGATATTTTATTCCCCTTCCTCTAATGGGAGACATTCTGTATCACTGAGAAAAAACTTATTTGAATAATGTTCTCAGCAAACAACATACTGTAGGGTGCCCAAAGGGTGTCGCCGGTGAAAATAGCGATATGAGCTCGTTCGGTTGGAAAATCCAATGACGTCACATGCGTAGGCCACGCGATGGTGCGCGAGTAGAGGGTCACAGATGGGTCGGAACCGATGTAGAAAGTAAACAAGGAAGAGAGGGAACGTCTTAGAGACGTAGAAAAGAAGGGGTGGAGGATGGACCCCTCCCCTCCCTCTTTGAAAGGGTTCCGTCGAATTTTGTAAAAGTCATTCGTGTGTGATGTTTTCGGATGATTTTCATAATTTGAATTAAATTGGCTTGCGATGTGGGGATAAATTCTCATAAGGCAGTGTTCCCTTGTGGATAGTTGGGGGTAAATAATAACTCATAAAATTTACTTTTTTTTTTTTTTGGAAGTAAATTTTTTTACTTTTTATTTTGACAATGATTTTTGCGAGGGTATTCAAGAACAGATGATTATCAAATACTAAAAAGCAAAGCAAGCTGTAGTATCTAGTACAATTTCTTTTACGAATGTTTTGTCTTTTTAAAAAACAAAATTTTTTTAAAAATAAGTAGCAAAATTATGACTGATTTATAAATTTAACCTATATAAGATTAGCTTACCTAACATAAATAGTTCTAATATTCATGTAAGGCTTAGGGACTAACATTAATGAAATCAGGTGTTAAATTTTATATCATTCTAATAAAAAGTTTCGGAAGTTGTATTTACGAATGCTTTACCGACCTCCCCAAATTCACACTTATTTAATTTTATTAAAATGATCAAGTTCATCCAGAGATTTATAAAAAAAAATCATATAATTTAATTATTCTTTATTCATCAAGCGCATTTACACCAATTGATAGCTATCAAATGATAACGTTCTTTCCGACCTGTTAATCTAAAATAGTAGTCGGTAAAAGTTTTGAGAGAAGGGCCAAATTGTAAAGAAAACAAGATAACTAAGGTACCAAAGAGCCATTTGCACAAAGAACGATTTATACTAAGATTTATACAAAAAAAATCACATACTCGTGAACATTTTCTTTTATATTTAAATAAAGATTTATACACAGTAATATTTCTCATTCCTTCCAAAACTTTCGATGATATTTTTATCTCTGTGATTTAATTCAAGAACAACCAATGTCGAAATATCATAGTGTTGGAATTAACCAAGCGTCGTGAAAAAAAAAATGTTCCTATGAATAATCCCGTAAGAACTTTATTCTGATATTTCATGTATACACTAACAATTAAAATTTACTTTTATTAATTCTGTATATAAGTCATTTCAACTCTCAATTAACCCTTAAACATGTCACAAAATACGGAATTTTTTTGTCACTTCTGTTGGGGGGTTATGTGAATCTCATGTTCACATTTAAGAGTGCTTGCTCCCTCACTCATGTATGAAAATGAGCAAACGTTGCTGGAAATTGCTTAGAGGTGTGTTCTCCTGTATTCTCATCTCTTAGACTTTACTACTTTGGAACCACTTACATTTCATTGATTTCTACCACACACTTTGTCAATGAAGAACAATTTAGTATATAAATCTTAAGTCAGTTAAATGTTTATTTTAGACGCTAATAAGGTAAATATTTCCAAAGAATAATTATTAGGGAGAAAAAGAATAGAGAAAAATTATAATATTTTAGATATAATTATTTTTTTAATAATTCATATAGCTGGAAGTTCGAAGAGCCATGGTTTGCCAACTCCTGATCTAAAAGAACGAGAACACCTTACTCAGACGTTTGCCAGAAACCAGAATTTTTCTACTTATTTGTTTTCCCTCACAGCCAAGAGTTTCTTTAACCACAGCTCAACATCAACTATTTGTTCAATGCTCCCACTGTTTAGTTTACCTGTTTCTTCAATACTCCTATCCGTTCAATGTTCCCAACCTTTTTTTTACTTCAGGTTCGTAACAATCTGTTCAATGCTTTTAGCTCTTTTTAAACTACTATTCATTCATAAGCGAGTATCATTCTTTTTCACTTAGACTGTTCTCTGTTCTTTAAAAAGATTGCTTTTTTCCGACTGTAACCATCCTTTAAAATTAAGAAACATTTTCTTATTCTAAATTTCCATTTTATACTTAAAAAAACAAAAATAATTCAGATGAAAAATATAATTGTCAATCCTATGGAAGCAGTAAAGGCAATAATCATCACTCTTAGTTAAAAACAAAATCACAATATAAGATATGCAATTATTTTTCCATCTGTCAGATTTAAAGTATGACATTTTTGATTAATCACTTTGAGAGGAATGTGAGATGTAATCTCATTCTTGCCTAGAGATGTAAAAGGAAGGGAAGGAAGACTAGCCATATCCAAAAACAATCTATTTATTGATCACATAATTAGCAACATAATTCAAGTAATTTCAAAAGAGAAGAGATGCTCTCAGTCTAAGCAATATGTGGATTAATAACGAGATACGCCAAGTGTGAGAAGACTTAAAATACCGACCTACTTAATTCTAGATCAAATCTACCTTCCAAAGTATTCAATCACTGTTGTGACCAATCTTCACTTTAATTCTTACACTTCTCCAATATCTGAAATATGCTATAAAATAGAATACTACCTGATCAGTAGCAATCTATTTTCTCTATCTCTTCACTTTCTCTCTCTCTAGCGCTTGAAAACCTAGACTATATATAGCCGACCTAATTTAAATAAGCGATTTCTTTTTCAAAGGGTTGGTTGTGAATAAACTCGAATTGATAGACCAAAGATTTCCCAAGAGGATTATATTAAAGAAAGGATGCGGATAGATCCGTTAAAACTTAAAGGAACAAAATAAAATTTAAATAATCCTTAAAATAACTCATTTTTTAAAACCTTTACTGCAATTTGTTTAATATATTTCTTTTAAGATAAACAGTATTTTATTAATTAACTCATTAAACTTGTGATATATTTGCAAGTATATTGAAATTTTTTTTAATTGTTTCAAAGAAAAGTTAAACTCTCCATTTTGTAATCCATTTATAATCAATAAAATTTTTATTTATTTACATTTTTTTTTTAAATTTTGGATCAAATTAACATTGTTTTTTTATATTAGTGACAACATTCTAAAGTTCGTACATTATTATAATTAGATATATTATAATAAATAACCCCTATAGTATAAAATATTAAAATTTATCCAATTTCTGGGTTTTTACTCTGGTTGACTTATTTATTTTGAATATGCAGGTATATATAAAAATATTATTATTTAAATATTACTCTAGAAAAACTATATTTTCCTCTGTCGCCTTCTAAACCTACAGAAAACGCTGTTTTACTTAACAATGATTTAATAGAAAATAAGCTTTTTTAATTCAACCTATATACTCTTTCCCGAAACATGTAAAATAATCAAAATATGTACGGATGCTATAACTCCATGGTATTAAATTTATCAGAATGCACTTGGAAGAATAGGTGAGACAGAAAAAAATAATAATAAATCTTTAAAAATGAACCGGACAGGATTAAGAACGTTTCACGCATCTAAAAGAATAGAAAAATCCCTTCTATCACTATACTAAATACAATTAGGGAAATCAAGATACAAATTGCAACTGCAAATAAAATATAAGCCTATATTGTTATCAACGTAAGAGATTATAATTTAAGATCGCATTATCTGTTATACGTTCATCAATTCAAGCAAACTCTCCTAACGTCTGCCTAAGCTATTGTCTCTCCTTTGTCTGCTGCATTGTCTATTTTTTCAACTTTATAAATATAAGGCTTATAAAGAAAATTTAAAATGCAGTTCTCCTTAGGTTCTACTAATAAGTATTACCATAAACTACAAATAATGAACGTGAGCCCCTGATAAAGTTAGATTCGGTAGGAAAAAATACAGCCAGATAAAATAACATAATGAAAACAATAAAGACATCTCAAATTGCGCGATTTTATGAGTGTATGCTTCAACAAACTAAATTCAAAATTCGATCAAACACTTATTCTGGCTTATAATGCTAGGATGGCATTGCCGAATTTGAGTAGTATTGTTTTTTATACTAATGCCTCCGGATCGGCATGTGCCAGATCCAGGCCCACGAAATTCATCATGGCAAAAGCAAGATGCCCTTTTCTATGTACGCCTGTCATTAGCCGTAGACTTGAGCACCATGCAGGTGATAGTACGTTTGGCTCGGTTCCATCCCAATTTTGTGGGAGAATACCCTGGGGGCCGTCAGAGGCCTTCCACATCTCTTCCCCTTCCACCAACTCCCCAAGAGGACTTGAAGGTCGACGGCTATTTAGAGTAACCCCATGCCGCAAAGGCACTATATATTTACAAACTTCCATGCCTTCGGATTCGAGCCCAGTCCCTACGGCACAGCAGTCAGCATCACTAACCACTATACCGGATGGGTGACATACTTTGTACTTTGTGAAGTATGCTTTAAGTATTTGAAAAGAGTAACAAATTAAATTCAATTGTAAACTTTTTTGTAGAATTGTGAAGAATGTGTATGTTGAATATTATGGAATTTCAAGTCCTTGTCATTTCTACAATGTGGAAATTTAGAGAATTATATGGCAGATATTTTTTTAAATTAGTCTTCATTATCTGTTAAAAAAATTTCATCGCAATATGTCCTTACATGGATAATTAATTTAACGAATATCAAATATTGTACATATCAAATATTATCTCATATTAATATAAATTTCTGAAATTATTTTTCTTCACTATTTATGATATTCCAAAATTAGTCTATTATTTGCCATTCTTAAATAACGCACAATCAAGTTCCAATATGTTTTTAATTCTTTGTAATTATTACAATATTTTTGTTTTGTACATGGAATAAATACAATAATGATATCGTTGTTGCTATTATAAGCAAACATAAATGGAAATGAAAATATTGAATTATGAAGAAAAGGCTAAATTATAATTAAGACTAAAAAAACTAAAAGCTGTTGAGATACAAAAAACAATTCAAAAACTATTTACACAAATATAAATTCACAATACTCTAGCTTCATATCAATTTAACAAAAAACAAATATCGATTATTAAAAACTGAACTCTTCAACTTTTTAAATCAGCTAGAGAAGTAGAAAAATGAAAAGTTTGAAATACTACACGTATAAATGTAATAGCCTTAAATTTTATTATTTGAATATGAATTTTTGGAAAATACAAAATGATAGATTTAAAACAAAATACTATCATCTATTCATAAAAATGACGATAAGAAATGTTATTTTCATTTGAAGGAACAAGTCTCTCATTTTGTGAAAGTACCATTTCATTGCAAATGCAGCAGAGTATGAAAGTATGTCTGGAAAATGAAATGAATTGGAATGAAATTCCTTTTTTGTCGTAATCTGAATTCGATTCTAACTTTCAAATTCAATTTTATTTTTAACGTACAGACGTTGTCATTGTTTCAAACCTAAGTCATTCATCTTTTACTTTAAGATTTGAAAATGTAATATTTTAAAATGAAATGGAAGAGTTAAGCCTTCATAAATATTTATTTCGTTTATCTCGTACTTCCTGTAACTTTTGTTGAAGATATTGGAAAGGTAATAATCTAAATTGTTGTTATTCTTATATCACTATCTATAATTCATGCATTTTAAATGAAATGTTCTTCAAATGGACAAAATTTGCTGCAAATTGTTGTAATTTTATGAATATGCATAAAAAAAATGTCACTATTATAAAAAAAATTCATCTTCGTATTTGTAAAATTTTCTCACAGGAACAAAATATATTTAACAGAAAATAATGAAGTTTTAATAGTCTAATACTGAAAAGGAAAGCAAACTTAGACTTTTATTGATTGAAATAAAACTAATATAAAAACTAAACTTTCTTTTTATCCATTTATTTGTGTATTACTTAAATTTCTACATAGGCAGGTATCTAAAAAGTAATTAAAAAGAAAATAAGGATATACATTTGCAACAAACATATAACATACATATATTTATTGGAAAACTTACTTTAACGGTAGTTGAAAAAACCTCCATTATCTTTATTTTACCCACAATACTAAAAATGTGTTTCCTAAATTACGAGTTTTCTTTGTTTCCTTGATGGAGAGAAGGGGCTTAGAAGTATTGAAATTACTATGAATTGCTTTTTAATTTTGCAGATAAAATATTATACTATAAGTTTCTTATAAATAGTCTTTTCATAAAATTAATGAAAATCTCATAAGAATTCTAAAAATATAGCTCATGCTCATAAATTTAATTTAAACAGCTGTATGAAGTAAACTCAAAAAGCTTATCATTAAATTTTCATGAAAACAAAACTTCTATTTCCTTTCGCTGTCTACTTTGATTCCGCAAATTTCTTGAAAGAATCAAATTAATTGTTATTTATTTATAAATGAAAACCTTAAGCATTTTGACACGCATAAAAATAAATAAAATCTACACATAAATAAAGTTAAAGTCAAAAGATTGCGTCTTGGATATCTGGAAGACCAAGAGTTGTTATATCGAAATTTGATTTCATTAGGGATAAGGAATCAAATATGAAGTTTAATTCTACATATCAGAATCAGCATTGTCGTCGTATTTTAAAGGCATTATTAATGCAAAATTTAGTCAATATTATGCTTTTGCATTAATAGGAAAGGTAAGCATTTAAAACATTGTATAGTAGCATTACTTTCAATAATACATATTTTTGCTGAAAATTCATGGACCCATTTCCACCCAATCAATAGTATCAGATCGAGGCCCACGAAATTTATCCTGGCCAAAGGACTGAATTACGTCTGTCGTTAACCGCAGCTTTGAGCATGATGCAGGTGACAATACAACTTGGTCTGTTTCACCCCAAATTTTGAGCGAGAACACACTGGTGGTCATAAGGTCTCCCACCTCTCGTCCCCTACCATTAACTTCTCGAGATAACTTTCGGCTCGACGAATATTTAGAGTGCCCCCATGCCAAACAGGCACTATACATTTACAAATATCCATGCTTTCCTCCTGGATTTTAACCCAATCCCTACGGCACAGCAGTCAGCGTCACTGACTTACATACCACCTGGACGGCGTAAAAATTATTCAAGTATAGTAAATGATAACGCACTTTTATATAATAAAATCATTATCTGTCATTAATACGTATATTTGTTAATATTATTTCTAGCGGGTAAATAAAAGGCAATCAGTATATTAAGCTCTCGTGTCCGAAGATTAACTTTTTAGTTCTAAGTAAAGATCAAATGACAAGAGCGACACTTGAGCATGTACCTCTCTGCTAATTTTAACACTATGTCCGAAAAAAAACTAACTATAAGATGCAATTCTATTTCACGCAGTGTATCTCTCATTCCTCCACATGAGGGTCATAGGTGAAACTCATGGTTCTTGAACATTTTTGGCTATAAAGCACGAGACCTTACATATTGGGCTACCTTGATCATAAATAAAATGTAAATAAAACAATAAATTACATGATTTTTATTTTTAGATAAATAAATTAATTTATGCTATAAAAGTAATTGAAACTCTTTTTTTTTCTCAAAATATTAAAGCAAGTGAGACATTACATAGATCATTTCAATTTGGGAAAATATTAATTAATACGTACGACGTCCTCCAATACAAAATAACTTTAAAGACAATTCTCGTTTTAAACCCCAAAAAAACTCCAGCTGAAAGTATCTGTATGGATGTATAAATATTGTCAGCTTACTTCAACGCTCTTTTAATTTTAAAGTAAAGAAAGACAAAAAGACAGATGTATTTGTCAAAAATACCTATCGCTGTTTAAGTTGCGATGCGTGTTTTACCCTAATAAATCTTTCGTATACTTAAAAAGTCGTACTTCGAATTTGATTTAGTTTATTCCAAAAGTCGGCAACCTTCCTATTTACATTCACGTTTCGTAGAAAGGACATCGAAGTACAATATTTAAATTCAAAACTGCAGATAAAGTTCCTAGGAAACTTTACTGAATTGATCGAATGCGTTGCAAAGGAAAAGTGTCTTTACTTGGGGAAACACCAATAAAAACTTTCTCATAAAAAGCATCTTGAAAACAACTCAGCACTCCCTTTCTCTCTGTTAAAGTCAAATCGAATGAGTTTTCAAAAGTCAAGAGTAAGCACTTGAAATTTGCCAAAAAAAATCTGATTACTAGAAATCAATAGATACAAGTCCTTCACCGAACTTTTGGGAAGATCCAGTGCTGTAAGTTTCTTTGATCGTTTTTTTTTTTTGTGTGTTTTTGCTAGGTTTATATCAACGATGTTGAGAGTGTTTATGCAAATGTAAGAATTGAAAGGATGTACCCATGCTTAAGTAAGTTTTTCAATTAATGGTAATAGTTCTTTACTTCAATTTTTATCCTTTGTTTTTGAAATTGAATCATGTAAAAATAAATTGACCTACATGGTTTGAGATTGTTGTTTACTCAAAGTACCAAGTCTAAAACTAATTTTTTAGCTTAAAAAACTATCAAAATTATGTGTTTTATAATTAAAATAATATATAAATAGATTTATACTCCTCTCTCTCTCTCTTTTTTTTATGGCAACTCTTACCTCAAAAATTATACAACGGAAATTATAACGAATGGAAGGATAAACTATAATTTAGTTAAATAGGTTTAGTTTTGATATCAGGTAAGTTTTTAACGCGAAAGTTAATTTAAATAACTCCTTATATTGCAAGCATCGCAATAGTTAATTATAAAATAACCTATTTCTATCAATCGTTATCTACTGCATTACCAAGGAAACACAATTGGTAAAATTTTAAGTAATCATGTAATTAAAATACTGAGCCTTTCACTATGTTTTCAATCAAATTACCCATTTAAGGACATATATATATATATAATTGTTATTTCAAAATTTAATATCCAACTTAATAATAAGTTTTAAAAATTTTGAATGAAATTCTTTTTATCTCATAAATGATGAACATTTGCATTATTTCATTAAGTTTGTCAATATATATTCATTTAAAGATTATTCAAATATTAATTAGGACTTCGGTATCCACAGATAATGAAAAATGTGTCACATTAGTTATTACTTTGAGCGAGATAGTTAACTATACTGCTATAACACATCCAACAACAGTTAATTTATTTTTACAACCATTAACAATGAAATATCCCACGAAACTCATGATTAATGCAAAAGAGCAATTTCGACTTATATGTTGCAGAACGATAATTCATATCACATACATGGTTATGGTGTCTTGCTAATTCAATTCTATTATTGCTATTAACTTTTCTGGGCTTCTGTTGCTTTTTCTGGCGAATCTAAGGTGATAATTTCAATTACGGATTTCCGGAACATTTTTCGAAGTAAATCCTTTTACTTGAGGAATTTCTATTCTTTTCACTATAAATAAGACTATTTCTTGCCGCTGTAATTTATTTCCACCCAGAAAATTAATCTAATGCATGCATGATCCTGATTATAATGAATTTAATTATACACCGTAAAATCCGGCGTATAACACGCACTTTTAACACAAAAAATAAGATCAGAATTTACGGGTGCACGTTATACACCGGATATAGAAATGAAAGCTTCAAAAATAAAAATAAAAACAAGACATGACCATGAAGATAATTAGATTTCAACATAGATCAGAATAGTGTTCATTTTTAATAAAATGACATACCTGATGAACTTAAAAGAGTTGTAGTTCTAGAAGTATACTATTTTTTTTCCTAAAGCTTGGAATAATATTTCCAATAAATGATTTCAACACATAAGAGCATTTCGCAAGTATATATCAAGTCTTTCGTATAAAAAGCGGTGCGTGTTATGCGACGAATATGTATCTAAAAATTAAAAAATGCAACTTGAAGGTATAGGTGCATGTAATGCTCTAGATTTTATGGTAAGTGACTTAAGATGCAAGATTTGAATACTGTGCGTGTATTTCAGAAAATATTTCTTTAGTTGAGTAGATATCCACTAAAAACAGCTTTGCGGAACCAACAAGAAACCTGTAGTAGCTTAGAAGGGCGTTATAGGTATAAAAATTCCCATTATTTGACTGTCAAACCAATATTGTTGTTAATATTATTGTTAATATTGGACTTGAAATTTGGCAAACATGTTTCCTTTGTTCGGTAGAGATATACTAAGAACGGTTTTTACGGAAATTGAGTCCCAATGGTGTTTGCGGGGATATTAATACCTTTAGTATCTTTTGAAGTATTAAATCTACAGATTTGAAATCTGCCAAGCATGTTCCTTTTATAGAGAAGAGACCCGATAAAATTGGGATTTGCGTAAATTCTGTCTGTTGGCTGATATGATTATTGGGCCATAAAAAACAATTATATTTCCCTTAAAGAAAATTCATGAGTTTTTTAAACCGAGAGAAGAGGGTTAGAAGAATTTAGATAGATTCGAAAGCTTAATTCGATATCAATAACCAAAAAACGGTGTACATAATCATGCAACATAACGAAATATCAGGAAACGAGAGGTTAAAAGCTGGTATCTTATATATATTTGAAATCATATATTTTAATACATAATAAATAAAAATTAAACTTTTAATAATAGGTGTTTTTTTTTGGTTTAAAATAAACATCAATAATAAAAAAAAGGATTTGAAAAAAAAATTTCATCCAATACATATTAATTTTAAATTATTAAGTAGGTGCTTTTCATGGTTACAGCTGCATTACACTTTATAGTCTTCTGGTACATTGTTATAAGTTGTTGGTCTCAGAATTTTCGATTTAAGAATTTCATTTAGTCTTTGATAAAAAGTTATTCACCTAATCTAATTTAACTACTCAATTATCAATGGAACTCATTCCTTTTTTGTCGCACAAATACTTCAAGAGAAAGGATGTGATATAAGAATATGACGCATAGCCCTCGATAGCTGATACCTTTCGGCTCGAAGCTGTTCAATTCATTAATCACTTGACGTATTGATTTCCCAATATGTCATACTGAAATGGATTATCTATTTTTCAAAATTAATGGTACTCTGTCCTTGAACAGAGAAAAGAATTTATTGGCATTTTAAAAAGTGATCCTATGAATGAAATATAATAAGAAATGATGAGTTTTCATATATGATATATGAGAAGTCACCTCTAATAAAAAATTGTCCATATTAAAATTTTCCACTATATTTGAAATTCATCCCTCAGGTAAGCAAATGTGGGATTATCTAATTCTCGATCTTTGGTTTTAAAGATGCTGTAAATAAATGGTTGATGTTGCAAACTTGTTCAGAATTAAAATTAAGTTACTGATAAATGCTTCGACGATTGTAAGGTAATCTTACAAAGTTGTACCCTTTATTAAAAGTATGTAAAGTATACTTACGTTTCGTTTGGAAGTAGAAAGCAAGTTGTAAACCTAAAGCATCTGATTAGTTTCGAAATGTTAAAAAAGTTAAAGTTAATAAATAAAAAAATGCTTTCAGAATTATCATTTAATGTATTAAGAAGTGTCCTTAACCCCTTAAACTGATTTTCTCGTACACTGTTCGGGCTATCGAAAGCTGGCCACAACCGGTCTGCTCGTACGCTGTACGACCACTGATATTTTCTTCTTTCTGTCTTTGATTTCCACATATTTTTAATTCTTATAGTGAGATTATTAGGGCTAGTGTTTTTAAGAGATGCAGTTTGTCGATGATACTGAAATACTCAACCGAGATTTTCTTTATGGTTAAGGCTAAAATCTTTGCACTGAGGGCAGGATTTAGATTCTTAAAAATATTCGATAAATAACAGGAATGGGTAAGGCAAGGTGCAATTAGTTGCTTGAGATGAAATGAAAATGGGAAGTTAATCCAAAAAAAGCCGATATTATCTCTGTCCCCATTGCAATGTAAGACTTAGTATTATACCATGCTTCAAATTGCGTGTACATATGTACACACATATACGCACACAAAAGAATCCTCAACCGTTTGAAAAAGAAGAATGAACATGAAATTTTTTTGTAAGTATGAGAGAAATTCTTTTAAGATACATGAAAATTCTTCATGGTACACAGAATGTACCCATAAATGGCAAGCATTTAGGAATTTTATGTTCTACAATTATAAAATAAAAAGATAGTGTGAGAAAGTTCAAATATTGAAAATTAAAATAAAAGTCTTCCATTTTTATATTCTGTAAGCATTACACTTAAATATATGTCATAAAAAAATGTGTCCTTTTTTGGAACATTTTGGTCAAGAAGACTTGGCCATTTAAGGGATTAAGTAACATTAAATATTTTTATAACATACATGAGTACTTTCTGTTATTTTTTTGTAAACCTCAGTTCCTATATTTTTCACAAAAACTTGCCAAATTTCAAAACAAAATCACATATATTAATCAATCTTTTACTACCAAACTCAACAATTTATTACAATTGTAATGGTATATTCATTCAGAGATTACCATGTATAAATTAAATCATTGAACTTTCTTGAACATTCTTTCAATTGAAGCATTAAAAATAATCTGTGAAATATTATTTAAAGTAATAAAGTTATTATCAATGGTCCTGTGATAAAATAGAAAACATTGTAACAATTACATTTGAGTTTATATAGAGATCCTTTATAGAATAATCTAAACCATGTTCTTAATAAAAACTAAAGTTATACAGTTTCATGGAGCAAGTGTTACTAATAAATGAATTTATACAATATTTTTTCTGAACATTATGATAGCTTAAATTTAATATAACATGTACGGAGTGTATTCCTATAATAGAATTCATTCGTAATACGGTATAACATTATTATGCTTTAATTTTATTTCCTCAAATGCATACTTTACCTTTATTTCTAGATATTATAAATGCTTAATAAACTTCGAATATATATCTCTTATACATTAACTGTATATCCTACCTCATCAAATGCACTTAATTACCTTTCTAACAGTTACTTCATACTAGATAAAAATAAAAATTTAGAACCTTCATAAATTTATAACTATTTCGTATACATATAACAATTTAATTATTCGCTTTGACGAAAGCACAGCTGGAACAGTTTCCAAAATTCCTAATTGCATTATTCACATGTTAGATTTCAGTCAAGCATTGTCTCCATAAAATACGATGCGGCTTAAAGAATTTGACAGTTTTCACATAATCCACCTTAAATGCACACTTATATGAATCTCATTTATTTAAATGTATGCTTAAATATTCTAAGCGAAGAAGGATGATGACATGTTCAGAAAAAGTAATGATAGATATCACTTCAGTGTGTGCTTAATTATTTCGCAACCGCATAATTAAGAGTAGTAAGGATGTAATAGATTTTCGTAAACGAGATTTGCGAATGGAATTAATTATAAGTTTCAGAAAATAATCCCTGAACTTTTCAACTCAGAAAAGATTATTTCGTGGAACAAACATCTACAAATTAACTAATCCATTTTATCTTAAGATAAGTTTTCCTGCATTTGTAACAAAATAAATGTAAAGAAAAGTGTGAACTGTCCTGATAATGAGTTTGCCATTCTCTACAGATACAATTCGACATAATTTTAATACATTTGCAAACTTCCTTCCTTTTTTGATAGTATATGTGTGTGTCGACGCAGTCTGAATGCGTCATTTCCAAGGAGCATAAAAATGGATGTATCAACGCAAGGTGGCAATTGTCGCTGCGTATCTGAGATTAGAAATCTGGTATAGCGAAATGGTAAAAATGACTAACAAGTATCATTTGACCAAAGAACTACGATAGCTAGCTATTAGGAAACTAGAGGCAAGACAAAGTCAGATAGAAGTGGCTAGATGGCTGAATGTGAGTCCATCTGTATTTCACAGACTTTGGCAACAATTTCAAACCACGGATTCGGCAGCCAGGAGGTTCAGCCAAGGACGACTACGCGCTATCAGGAGGGCTGATGACCGAGATTTGTGACTATATGCACGAAGTAATAGAACCGCGGTTTCGACCTCTCTCTCTGTAAGCTCCGGAAAATTGGTATCAAGGTCAACCGTGCATCGAAGGCTTTTTGCGAACGTGGTCTTCATGCGAGGCGACCAGCCATCATAAGCGAGAACGTTTGCAGTCGGCACGTCAACATGTAAACTGGACACGTAATCAATGGAGGGCTATTCTCTTTACGGATGAGTCCAGGTTTAACCTCGAAAGTGATAGTAGGTGTATTTTCATTTAGAAAGAACCGGAACTCATTTTCATCCGTGGCACACCCATAAAAGAGATGTATACGGATCAGGCAGTGTTTGTGTTTGGAATGGTACCTCTTTGGATGAACGCACTAGCCTCCATGTCTTTCCCCGAGATATTAATGCTTACACCTACAGAGATGACATCCTGGATGCTTATGAGTGCCCTTATGCTGGGGCAATAGGTGATGCTTTCATGATACAGGATGATAATGCGAGGCCACACAGGGCTCGCATCGTAGATGCTTATCTTGAGCAGGAAACAATGGTCAGCTTGATCACCAGACCTTAACCCTTTCAAGCATGTTTAAGATCTCTAGAACGACGTATAGCTGCTTTCAATCCTTGGACCTTAACCAAGCTTTCAAATGCCTCGGAAGAGCAATGGCTTACACTTCCCTACAGCCTACAGAATCAATAAACTGCATAACTGAGCATCACGCATCGATGCATGTGCTGTATTGCTTTTCTTGGGGATCATAACCCAAGATTAAAGGTACTTTTTCTATACATTCGATTTGTTCATTATTATTTGTTCGATATTCTAATTTAATAACACCATAATAATTTGGTGATTTCTTTTTTTACTATTTTATACTCTTCTATGTGTTGAATAATGCGTATAAGTTTCACTAAATTCCAGGCATAACTTTTTGAGTTATCGTCATTTTTGTGATTTTTCCTTAATTTATAATAACCAGTGAGTATCTAACATATAGTTAAAGGTATCATTTTTTTAAAAAAAAGAACACTCTTTCTCTCTTTTTATTTACGTATTCTTAAGCTTTATCCTGTAGAATTAATTTGCATATTTTTCGACAAAGTTATACATTTTTTTTTCGTTTTGCAAGTATTTTAATATCGCTCAAAAAAGAAATAAAGCATTAAAAAATTAAATACAAAAATCTCTTATTTAATTCTTTCTATAAACATTTTCAAATATAAAAACATGTTCCATTACCAATATTGGAATATTTCATGGTTATATATAGATGCAATTAGAAGCATATTCTTTTCCAACAAACATTTGTTAAGTGATGTATAATGAGTTGATAAATGCTCTAAAATAATCTTTATAGAAAGAGAAAGAGTAACAAAAATAATAAATTATATAAAATTAAAATTAATTAAAATAATAAAATATATAAAAACAAACAATGGAAACCTGAAAATAACACAGTGTCTTTGTAATTATTTATAATGCACTCTCGTATTCCTTATATAATATTATCTACTAAAAATGTCCCTTTTAAGAATGTTTTTTTAAAAAATAAGAAAACTGTACCTTAGAGAGAGAATGAATAACACAAATGAATAAGGAAAATCATAAATGAATGCAAATGAGTTTAAAAAAAAAAATTAATACTTCTACTCAATTAAAACAAAGAGAACGATTAATTATTAATAAGAAGTATAATTTTAATTATAAATGGGAAGTAAAAAAACTATTTTCTACATTTTAAAGGCTAAAAATTATTTGAACAGTCGCTGAAATAAAACCAATTTTACAATGTATACAATAATATTTTAAAAAAGCTGCCTTTAGCACTGTGATACCTTAAACTATTGTCTACTATTGTAACTTATCCGAAATAATATTCAACTCAAAATTTAAACAAACATCGATTTCACCCAGCCAACAGACACTCTGTAAACAAACTCCATCAACAGCTATCTTTACGGCGCGCTCTACTCCAACAATACCCTAAAGACTTTGCTACACATAACTCCTTTCAGCCAAACACTGTCCATCCATGCATTATCATAATAAACCTCCTATCTTTCCCGGACGAGGAAACCACACTTAAACCGAGCGGTCAATCCACACCTCCAATTTCCCAACCAAGCACTAAAAGCACCATATTTTTACGCTACATCGCGTCTCTGTGCTTTAAATGCTTCCTGCTGTCAAGGCGAGGAACACTCCGTGATTTATGAAGGCACCCCCTGAAAACGGATTTGTTTGCGAGAAGGAAATTAACGACGCAGAGGTTTCCGGTTACTCCTAGCTCTCGGTTTTAAAAATTATGCAAAATTTGCCTTCACTATGGAGACATCAGATGATCAGATAATTTCTCATCGCCTCCTCTTCTTGTAATTCGATGCTGCATTTTGGTGGTTTATAATCCTCTACCTTGCTTGTTGCTTCCATTTTGTTGGGTGGGGAGATATTTAATCGACGATGAGGATAGTGACATGGGTGTGACTTTTTCTTCGGTATAAGTGAGTGTTATGGCAGAATGTAACGTCGATTTTGGAAATGTTTCGTGTTATTGTCAAGTGCAAGTGATTTGTTGATTGTATGTGAAATAAATTTAAGGTATCCGACTACGTTCGGAACCGTGATTTTAAAAAAAGCCATAAATGGATAGTTTTCATGATATTTAGTGTCACTTAGATTAGAATACATATATCAAATTGTTTTAAGGACATTGTGACAAAAAAAATTATTTAAATACAATATTTAGGCAAAAAATTAACTTAGAATAACCTTTGTTCAAAATGTTCTCCTTTTGTGAAAAATGCTTCTATTATAATAATATTTTGCCTGTATATAGCTCAGACCTCTGTACAGAGGCTCAACTGTGATTTTTGAAAAATTCACATTTTCAGAGTTACAACCCATTGAAATAATTATCGGCTTTTTTTCTTAAAATTGCTCCCCTCTATTGTCGTAAGACATGGATAAACCCACTTCTAAGCTATATATTTCAAAAATTCTAGTTGAGCCTCTGTACAGAGGTCTGAACTATATACAGGCAAAATATTATTATAATAGAAGCATTTTTCACAAAAGGAGAATATTTCGAAAATGGGTCATTCTATGTTCATTTTTTGTCAAAATATTGTATTTAAATAATTTTTATCTTAATAATATTCTTAAAACAATGTTATGTAATTCCAATTCAGGTGACTCTAAATATAACATCATTACGGTTGACTCTAAATATAACCATCATTATCGGATACCTTAAGGTATCCGACTACTTTCGGAACCGTGATTCTGAAAAAGAGTATAAATGAATAATGATGGTTATATTTAGAGTCACCTGAATTGGAATTACATAACATTGTTTTAAGAATATTATTAAGATAAAAAAATTAATTAAAAACAATTTTTTTGACAAAAAATGAAGAAAAGACATATTTTCGAAAACATTCTCCTATGTTGACCGATTTGTGGTTTCTGATTTGGTGGTTCTGTGTTAGAAATATGTTGCAAGTAATTAATGCGGCATAGAATAAACTTTTTAATTAAAACTAAAACGTAATAAAAAAGGAACACATATTCATTCGCATTAGAACATTAAAAAAATCTTCGTGATCGAAAATCTAATCAATCAGTAAAAGTAACAGCTTTTTCTATTAAGTGTCGAAAATACATATCAATTCGAATTCTGACAGTCAACTGCCAAACACTCACATCGAGAAATTCATAACAAAAAGGAAACTAATTTTTGCAACAAGATTTATAAAACCAAATGATTAAATATATATATATCAGTAAATAAAATAAACGGTAAGGAAAATTAGAGTTAAGTTATATATATAAATTATTACATCAAATCAGACGATAATAGAATGAAAAAAGAATAATTTCCAACGTTGATAGATAGTAAACCACAAAAGTGTTCGTACAGTTATAATTTTCAATAAAATTTAATCTTTTCAACTAATAAGAATTAGTATATCAGAATTGTGATGTTTTAATGATACCTGCGACTTGTGTTCTTAATGGAATAACGTAGCCAATTTTTAAAACATAATATAACTGTTATTTTAAAAAATTAACAATCAAAAACTACTAAAAAATTACGCCATTAACGTATTTGTACCCTTCAATATAACGTATAAAAACAAAAGAGGAAGTAAAAACAATAACCACAGAAAATGGAGGAACATAGATGCAGAAATTACAAAAAAAAAGATGAAACCTACATACCAAGACGCTTAAAAGTTATTGTGAATGTTAAAATATATCCTACTATTAAAAAAATACAATACTTAAAGCTATGTTGATACTTTTTTTTAATTGTACGAAGATTTTTGTTGTGTAATCTTTTAGTAGTTTTTTTATTGTTATTTTTTGAAATAATAGATATATCATGTTTTAAAAATTGGTTATGTTATTCCATTAAGAACAAGTTGCAGATATCCAAAAAATTACAGTTCTGATGTATTACTTTTTATTAGTCGAAAACATTAAATTTTATAGAAAATTTCAAGTGCACAAACTCTTTTGTGGGCCATTGTATGTTTAAAATAATTTCAAAGAACATAATTCGTATTTATACATTACATATTTTGATTTAATTGAAAATGCATCCATAAAAATAATATTTTATCTATATACAGATGAGACTTCTGTACATGGCCTGAACTAGAATTTTTGAGATATATAATTTAGAAATGGATTTAATCATATTTTAATACATCAGAGTAGAGAAATTTTAACAAGAAAAAAAACCGGTTACTATTTCAATTGAAAGTGACTCTGAAAATAATGTGAATTTTTCAAAAATCCTAGTCCAGGCTTTGTAGAGAAGTCTTAGCTATATAAGCAAAAAACATTACTATAGAAGCATTTTTCATAAAAGGAGAATATTATAAGAATATATAATTTTTTCTTCCTTTTTTGCCAAAAAAAATGCTTTTAAATAGTTTTTATTGTAATAATATTCTTAAAACAATTTTATAAGTATATTCTAACTGATACTAAACAACAAAAACATTATTCATTCATATGCTTTTTCAAAATTATGGTTCCGAACGTAATCAAATACCTCAAGTGGAAGAATGATTTTATTTCTAAAAGACGTATATGGTGTGAGATATCTGGTTATAATTTGAGATTGAAAATTTAAAAAATCTGCAATATTTTTTAAAATTTTTGTTAAATGTATTTAAAAAAAGAACTGTATTCAAATGATATATTTTCTTCTATAAACAAAGTTGTCTGTAGGATAGGATACAAGATTTAAAGATTTGAATTCCTTTTATATTCGATGGTTATGATTTGGTGATTTCGGTTAAACAGAGTGAAAATTGACGATACACGAACCGAGTATATTATTTGCATGAAATTTGAATTATTCAAAAATTATCTTTTTAACACAATGCTTCTCAAAGTTTCTATATTTGCGATCCAATTTTCGATCATAATTTTCATCGCACCCTTCCCTACCTCCATACAATAACAATGTATTGAATCTAATATCACTATACTTTGACGCTAAGCCTACAATACGACTTTAACCTCTTAAGTGCCACCGGCGTATATTAACGTCTCGCTCAGCCAAAGCGTTAATTGTCCCGGCCGTATATATACGCTTTTTCGAAGTACGATCTTTTCTATGTACTGCTAATCATAAAATTATTCCGAAGGTTTTGGAATGCAATTTGGAATGGATCTTGACAGTGTTTGCCAAAGATTTACTTATTTCAGAGTATTTGCTTATTTATTCCTTTCTCGCCCCCCATCCAATACGTCACATACGCACTTACGTGGAAAACATTTGCATTGGGAAGCGAATCACGTAACTTTTAATCGACAGTTAAGGGATTAATTATAAACCGTACAAATTATCAAGACAAGTGTTAATTTTGTACATAATTTTACATATGTCAAGCCCATGGGGTCATTGGTAATTATTAATTTTGTTCTTAACTTAGTATTGTTAAATTAATTATAAAATACATTGTGCAGTACTGATACATTTATAAGTAAGTGTATTATATCAGTGTAAATGTGTAGTTTATTTTTTATTATTTCGGAATGTATTTTGTTTACCTTCAGTAAATTAGTATTTTTTTAAAATTATTTTTTGCTTTAGACTTTTTAATATGCTCGCCCCCTCGTTGAGTTATCAAGCCCCCCTAGTGGGGCATGCCCCACAGTTTGAAAAACGCTGCTTTAACAAAAATGTAAATTTTGATTTATTTCTGAGTCAGTAAAATTTGCAATTTAAATAATAAATCCTGAATAAATTATACTTCTAAGAAAAATTATCATATTTCTCCACAAACTTAATTGTAAAAAATAACCATCATATTTAAAATACATGAAAAAATTTCAAAATAAAATTGTAATATATCAACTAACACTTGAGACGATTCAAGAAAACGCGAGTTATTAAGATTTCAACAACATATATTAAAAATAAGTTTCCCAGCAAAAGCCCTCTTAAATTTCAAAGTGTGATAACAAATCTCGTTAAGAAAATGAATTTGTCACTTTCATAAATAGTTAAACATTTTTCGAAAGAATTTAAACTATCTTCGCCATTCAACACGGTTCTTTAGTACATCCCAGTTCTAAGTGAGTTTTATTAGGATGAAAAGCTCTACAACCGTCAAAATTTGTGACATTTTATGTCATGAAAAACTCTCCCTTTTGGACAAAGTGATCGTTGTCTTAAATAGACGCTGACATTTTATGTCAACGACATTCAGCTTTGAGAAACAATAGAGACACGTTCATAGGCAGAGAAGCAAAAATTTTGCTTACTCAAAGGAGTATTGGGAATATTTAAATCAGAATATGAGGGGAAAGGGTAAATTTTTTAGTATAAATTAATTTAATCAGTCATTATTATTTTAATTACTAGTCCTTTGCTTTGCTATTTTTAACTTGGAATATGTTCTTGAAATTGTCAAATACTGAAACGACAACCATTATAGTTTTTAATTTGTACGATGATTTGCAAAACTTTCACAGCGCGTAGTTTTATAAATAACTCTTTATCTCTTGTGGTGACACTTGTTTTTATAATTTAATTTAGATAATAAAAACATTTTTGAAATTTAAATAAATATATATTTAATGTATGTCAAACCACATATTCGCAATTTTTAGTTAATTTGTTGATGCTTATTTTTAAAATAAAGGGAATATATGTACTTTTTTACATTAGTTTATGCACTCTATTCCTTATAAATATTGGGTACTTACGTATTAAACCGTCGACCAGTTCCATCAAACCAAAAGACATCGCCAAATACCGTAATATATAGTCAATAGTGAAAGCCGTTACTTGCATATCTTCGAACACAATAATGATAGCAATAGCATCATTTGGCGACATTTTTTAATTGGCAATGTCTTTTGATTTAGCGAAATGGATTTAAGTTATAAAACGTAAGTACAGAGTATTGTTTAATACATTACAAGTAATATATATAAAAAAATTAAGTCAATTCCTACTTAGGTGAACAAAGCAAAAAACTTATTTTATAGTTACTTTTTATTAAATAGTTACAATTAATATAAATATGTATATACATATGACAGAATCACAATATTAAGTGACACAAAATAGAAAGCGATTTTTCTTGAAATTTTCCATTTTCCTTTCTATATAGAGTGTTGGACTATTTTATTTGTTACTATTTATTCAATAATTATTCTAATAAAATAGTATAGTAGAAAAGAAATCCCATTCTCGGCAATCAGGCCAACCCAAGCGCGATTCGAACCCACCACCTTTAGAATAGAAGTCCAACGCGCTATCCACTGCGCTACAGGGACACAACGATCCTTTTTTTCCTTTTTATATATGGTTTTGGACTATTATTTTTGTTTTTTACTATTTATATTCATTTTTAATTTAATAAATGAATCTATATTTGAAAAAATTTATTAACATCAAGTGTCATCCACTACAAGTTTTAAAAAATGTATTTGAACTTGAATGGATAAATAGAAAGTATTTTATTAAAAATTGAAAATTTGAACAAGAAATAATATATATATATATAGGGAGATAGTGAACTAAGAATAGGAATTAAAAAATAGTAAACCTCAGAATTACATATTAGTACTAATTTCAAAATCACGAGTTTTTAAACAATTAAATACAATTCAAAGTAGTTTTTTAATTCAAAGCATAGAAATATTTTACCATACATTATAGATAACACGTAACTTATTCAATAATAATGTGTTCGAATTAATTTTATTTTAAATATAATTCCTAAGCATCCACATTTTTCATTCAATCAAAATAATAATACAGCATGATTTATAAAAAAAATCAAAACATAAATCTAATATTTTAACTGTGGATGCATTTATTTAAACTTTATAACGAATAAAGTGGACGAAATTCCTTTCCTCTTCTTCAAAGTAATCGATTTTCTGTAAAACACGCACAAGCGTAAGTAAAGTTATTCTAAAATTAATTATCTTGTGACGTTCCAATTCAACAACGGCACTGACTCTTTCATAACCAACAAAGTCAGTGAACAAAATTCATTCCGCTTGTACAAACACAACCTTTTAAAAATCCTAATGATCAAGATTTTTTTCTTTAACCTTTTGACAAACAATTGGAGTAGTTGCAAGTTTCTATTCCCACGAGGTTTGTTTCTTAATGCAATGGTTTGTAAGCAGAACTCGCGTGCAAATAAACACTTTGTTTATTCAAGGAAAGTAAATAACGTAGAGTTAAATAAAGAAAAACACTGAATGATCACGCAAAGTAATCATAAATTTTCAAAATGTGAATTTTAAGATGTTCGCTAATATTTTATGCAATATCCCTTGAGGTTGATACATCTGTGAAACATTTTATTACTATTTCACAGTTATCATCAAAATCTGTTTATCATAAATTTTTATTCTATCTTAAATTTACCGAACTCTGGGATAAATTCAGACTAAAGTAAAATTCTCTAGAATAGTTATCTATAAAATATTTTCGTTCGCGTAAGGATTTAGTAGCTGTAAAAATCATTGGTTTCCTTCTTTCTTTCTTACTTCCCCCCCATTACTAATGCATTGGAGTAAGTTAAAAAGGTTTATTTAGACATCTGTATGACAATATTTGTATAATATGCAATTCATTATCTTTAAGATAAGCATTTTATGCAAATGTTATTAAAATATAGATGTTAATTCCTTTTTTTAAGATATGATTTGTGTTTCAAAGAATTATATCGAAGAATTATATCATATTTTTAAAAAATATGCAGTGCAACGTATGAAATAAGTATGAGATAAATATGAAAAGTACACATAGAGAGAAATAATTATTCCGAGAGATATTTCTAAATAAATTAAAACATGTATTACATGTTAAGTAATATAAAACATTGCTATTACAATTAATGAGCACTCTGAGGTCTTTTAAATGCAGTTGGTTTAAATTTATTAAAAACACATTTCCTGATTTTCTTTATATCTGCACTTTTTCAATGTGTGGCCTTACACAATAAATCTCCCTATACTAGTTCTAATACTTTAAATATTACAAAGATAAAGTTTAGTGAACTTAAAGGGTCCCCTGTAGAAAAGTCTACTGCAGTAGAAGTATTTTTGGAGATTTAAAATGTGATAACATTTGGAAAAGAAGATCCAATTTATTAAATTCATGAAATTTTTAAAGAACCACATATTGCTCAATTCATTTCAATACAAAAGGTTGAAATGGGCAAGACATCTGATAAGACTGGACGACAATCGAGTCACAAAAAAGATCTTTGTGGCCAGACCATATGGTACTCGAAAAAGAAAAAGATCAAGACTCAGGTGGATGTCTCGATTGCCTGAAAAAAATCTAAAAACTATTAATGTCAGAAACTGGAAAAGTCAGACCAAGAACAAGGCAGCCATTCCTGGAATGGACATCTTAGGAAGGCCAAAGCTCACCCTGGGCTATTGTGCCATAAAGGAAGGAAGGAAGGAAAGCATCCACTTCAGGTGGGGTGGTCTCCTTCATCTAGCTAAGACTAATTTCTTTTTTTAGCCATTACATTCATAATAGTCATTCAGTAATTTCTTCCAATTAGAAACCTGAATGGTTTAGTTCTTAAATATATTAGAAGCTATTTTTAAAGCTATTTTCAAGGAAGTATAAACCTCAAGGTATCCGACTACGTTTGGAACCGTGATTTTGCAAAAGCACATAAATGGATAATTTTCATGATATTTAGTGTCACTTAGATTAGAATACATGTATAAAATTGTTTTAAGGACTTTTTGACAAAATTATTAAATAATATTTTAAAAATTAACTTAGAATAATTTTTTTTCAAAATGTTCTCCTTTTGTGAAAAATGTTTCTATTTTAATAATATTTTGCCTGTATATAGCACAGAACTCTCTACAGAGGTTCAACTAGAATTTTGAAATATATTGCTTAGAAGTGGGTTTATCCATATTTTACGACAACAGAGGGGAGCAATTTTAAGAAAAAACGCCGATAATTATTTCATTGGGTTGTAACTCTGTAAATAATGTGAATTTTTCAAAATCTTAGTTGACCCTCTGTAAAGAGGTCTGAGCTATATACGGGCAAAATATTATTACAATAGAAGCATTTTTAACAAAAGGAGAACATTTGGAAAAAAGATTATTCTAAGTTAATATTTTGTCAAATTATTGTATTTAAATAATTTTTTTGTCAAAATGTCCAAAACAATTTTATACATATTCATCTAATGGCCAAATATCATGAAAATTATCCCTTTATGCGCTTTTTTAAAATCACGGTTCCGAACATAGTCGGATACCTTAAAGAATTTCAAAATATTATAACAAAGTACATAATACGTTAGCTAATAACATCAGATAATTCAATTTTTCATACATACTTTGTAATTGAACCGAAATACCAAACATTTTAGCTGTTGGTATGAATTTCTTAAAAAAGAACTAAATACATACTTATGAATTTTTTACAAGATAAATTACATTAGCTCTAATGCGTAATTATATGAACTGATATTATATGTTGTTCTAGAAATTACTCACATTTATGCTAAAACAATGATCTTACTTTTCATTTTTATTTCTATATTTCAGTTCCAAACTTTTGAATTAAACGTTATATTACATTATTTATAGTTTTTCAATAAGTTGAAAAAATGCCGAAGCGAATCAAATGAATTATAAATAAATTACAAATTTCAAATAGTTTATCATATTTCTATTTTTTTTACAGATTTTCTTATAAAAAATATTTTTAAAGGTGGGAATATTATTTTCTGTAAGAAAAATAAGTTTACATTTTAAAGTAGAATAATATATTTAGACGATAAATTATGTACTCTCAGATACCTTAGATCGAGATAGCGAACCAGTGGCACGCGACACAATGTTTTGGGCACGCGAGAGACTAAAATGGTTTGTATTTTATTTCAAAATAACAAGTTTCGCAATGAAGTATTACGAAAAACGAGAGTGATCGGTCCTGAGGTGGCGGGGAGTACATTTGTTTGTTATTGTCTTGTCTTAGTTACGTCGTGGACTATAGTTGCTTATGATGCAAAATTTCTTTACGCATAGCACAGTTAATTTTGTTGACACAACTGTATTTTAGAGTTTATTTCTCTTATATGTACGATTTTCAACTGTTATTCAACATGGCTAGTTGAGAACAAAAAGTGCAAGATAGTAAATGTAACAGAGAATTTCAAACTTGGTGAATCTAGAAATATAGCATTATTGGTAAAGGCAACAAAGCGGTGCGTGTTTTATGTTCTGGAACAGTGGTATAAAGAACATCGTCTGTAAAACCGCATTTTGAAACAAATCACAAATCCTCCTGTCAAAAAAAGTGAGCTACATCAAAAATAATTAATTGCTTGAGAACGATTTGGCAGATGATTCCAATTCAGCATGCATTCTACTAAAAGTAACATCTTACAATCCTAATATAAGTTATTTGTCATCCAATATCCAGCAACAGAAGTCCCACTAATGTTACTTTAATTTAAATTACACGTATAACTGAAACATTTTCAACTATACAGTGGAAAAGGTATTTTTTCTTAGTAAATAAAGAGTTTTGAGTTGTTAGTATTCAGTTTTATTATTTTCTCAATTATCACAAGTAAAAATTATTTGATGGCATGTCAATACCTCATCAAACATTTCTTAAGAAAAAAAGGCACGTTGATCCATAAAGATTCGCACCCACCCCCTGCTTTAGATCATTACTTTATAAAGTTTTGAAACTTCTTCGCAACCTTAACTTACACTATCTTAAACAAAAAGTGAAAAATAAGAACAAAGAATCTAAGACAAAAATCAATACTTTCATTTAAATTTTCAAAGCAGAATCAATATTTTCAGTTAATGGAATAAATGGATATTTCTATTCCATAATAACATCTTTTGTTATAGCTAATGAAATCACATTAATTATTATGGGAGAGAGAATATTTCAAGAAATCTGCAAGTGAAGTCTGTACATCCTGTAGTGAGACTTTCTTGAAACTGCAGTTAGCTCCTAAATAGTACTAAGTAAAATTCCTTTTCTAAGTCTAGATCATTTTAATTCAGGATCCACCCCTTAATCAACTACCATCTGTAATTTCAATAAATAGCACTACTACAATTGATACTTTAAGCTTTAAAGAAATTAATATGTTTAATGAAACAAACACATTATTTTCATTTAATAAAATGTAGAATATTAGAGTAAATTCCTATTTATATTATTCACTAAATGGCGAAGGTGAACTATACATAATTAAAGTATAGGATCAAAAGCTTTAAATTATTTCTTGAAATATTGCATAATCTATTTATAATACGATAAATGTCAGAATATTTCACCTAGAGTTTATATTCAGGTAAACGATCAGGGATATTTGCTTCCATTGTGTGTTGTCAATTTTCTGTGCTTAGTTGTTGAAGTCAAAGTATTTTTACATATGGATTCGAGTCTATTATGTAGCTATAATTACCGAAGGAAAGGTATGCCGTTTTAAAGGACATATTCTTACCTTTAGGTATGACATGCGGCCAGGATAGCGCTATGTAAACTAACGATATTACCTTCAAAAATAAATAAATGAGCTTTAATTTTTTTCTAAGGTATCCGAACCGTGATTTGCAAAAGTGCATAAAATGGATTTTCATGATATTAGTGTCGTCGGATTAAATGCGTATACAATTATGCTTCAAGGCATTTCGGGACAAAAAACAATGGCTTAAAATAAGTGTTGTTTAAAAACTGAATTTAGAAATAATTTTTTCAAAATGTTCTCCTTTTATGAAAACAAGCTTCTACAGTAATAATATTTTGGGTTCAGAGAGTAATTGTAGACCCTCTGCAGAGGCCCTGGAAATCTGTAAATTTTAAAATATATGGCAAATTTTAGAAGTGGGTTTATCCTATATTTTGCTTTTAGCCAAATAGAGGGAGCAATTTTAAGAAAAAAAAAACACCTATGATTGTTTAAATGGTTGTAACCTGAAAATAATGTGAATTTTCAAAAACTGAGTAGTTTGTTTCCTGTAAAAGTAGGTATCTGATATATACAGGCAAATATTACTATTATAATAGACGCATTTTTAACGTGTGTGCGTTGAGAACATTCTGAAAAATAATTATTCTAAGTTAATTTTTTGCCAGTGTTGTATATTTAAAATACTCTTTTTCGTCAAGATGTCTCTTAAAACAATTATGCTACACTCTCAATCTGCATACCAAATATCATGTACTATCCATTTATGCGCTTAAAATCCCTGCTCTGAATGTAGTTTGATAATTAATAGGGTTTTGCAGAACTGTAGTAAACTTAAATTATATAGAAAAATTTTGGTTATATAATTTTGATATGAAAAAGTTTGTCGAATTTTAGAAAGAAGGATTGTGTGTTTCTAAAGACAACCCAAATTAACATGGTATTTGGTAAAGTGAAGTACTTTGCCGTGTCCTCACGTTAAAAAAGTCGTCACCAGAAAATGTACCAAACTCTAATAACTTAGTCTTTGCCCCATAGCAACTATGGTTATTGCCTTTTTTAGGCAAATGGCGTCCTCATTTCAGCTTTTCGATAGTTTTTTCTGCTTTTTTTTACAATTTAACTTAAATATTTAAAAGGGAAATTGTAAGACTAACCTACAAAGAAAAAAGTGATACAATTGCCTTCAAAACTATTTTATCTTACAAAGGTAAAAGTTCAAACTGTCATGCCATGAAACTGCATTTCGAGAAAATGCAGCAGACTGGTAGTCATGTAATAAATAACTTAAGCAAATCCTCATACTCTGAAAAAAAAGTCTCCAAACTTTGCTAACGCTGTTGTGATAATACACAAATATAGAAAGATGGATATTTTTGAGCTTCTTGATATTTGTATCCACGATATACATTTTCTTTTATATTTTCAATTTTAAAGTGATTAATTCAACTGATGCCGCTGCACTGATTGTAAATGTATTGAAGAGCTACATTACAGTTGTGATGTTATTTCCCTTCGTGCATCAGAATTTTCTACCTACTTTTTGGTTGTGGAGGCCATACAAAAAAGATGTCGTTTATTCTATTCCACACTGCCTTCTAAAATTAGACATAAGAGTTAAAACACGAATATTTTAGGTACACAAAAAGTGTAGAGACAAAACCAACTGAAACAAACGTTCTTGTAATGAAGAATAAAAGATCTTTTATTTTTCAGAAAACTCATAATTCAAACTATGCAAAACTAAAATGCTGCCTGTCAAATGGCACTAGATTCCAATAAGTTAAAAACAAGAGCTTCACAATGTAGATGCGCAATTTATTTAGCATTTTATCGTCTCAGAAGTTACATCAGCCTATACATGACATCGTAAGTAAATCACAGAGATATGTAATCTACCCTTACCTTGTTACTTTATGGATGTAAAATGCATGAACTTGAGGATATAAAAGACGTTATTTAGACAATTACATAATAAGGTATTGTTGATTGAAAGAGTTAGTAAGCTTCTTTTTAAAATTTTCTGCCATTATATTTGTTCTAGTTTTTTTTCTGAGTCAACTCCTTTAACTTCTTTTAATATGGTTTTTAAGACTTTTATTGTAAATATTTATTTTATTCTATATATATACGAAATGGAAATTTGGAGGCCTTCTCTGCATGTTCAAATGCACCAACTGATCTCTTAAAATTACAAATTCGGAACAAAGATTTATTAATCAAAAGGGACATTTATTAATTTTAAATCACATAAAATTGCAATAAAATTTTTTAAAAAACTCAAACTAATCATATCAAATACGATTTCAGAAAACGTAAGTTTAAGGTATTGGATAAAAAGTGCATAATCGATTCAATTGAATTATTTATATTCATATTTTTAAATGATAAGAATGTAATTTTTTATTTCAAAACTGCAGTGTTAACTTTTAGTATTATTTGATAATATTTGATTTGAATATAGTTATTGACAATTTTATTCTTCGGACGAAATAATTTACCTTTCATTGTTACATAATTTTCTCGAGTCAAGTTATATTCCCATGTTGATCTTTCAGCTTTCAAGCTAATGATTACCTTTACTAATAGCTGAAATCATTAGCAATCACAACATTCCACACAAAAAAAATATTTTGCATGCAACTATTCGATTTTTTTAGAATTTTATGAAAGTATATTGTTTTTTATAATATTTATCTGTCATTGATTTATTAATGTTATATAAAAAACCGATATGTAACTTATAACAAATACTTTTTTCCAATATTCAGCAAAAATACTTTCAAAGTATTTTAAGTAAAAATATTTCTCAATATTTAAACTGTGCCAAACTAGAAACATGCCTTTACGAAGAATTTAGTAGCAATCGGAAATTCATTTATATATATTAGCATTCCAAAAGATAACTTTTATCGGATTGCTTATAATTAACTTAGTATCGCAAATGTTGCAGAACTTTCGTCTCCAAGTATTGATTATTTTAGCTAACAGCAATGGAACTTGCTTTAATTACCATTCCGTCGCCATCAGATAAATCTTAACTATCATTGCATTAAATTTCGTACTGAAACTTATGTTTCAAAAGTTATTTTAATAAATTAACGTACGGGAAATTTACATGTCTTTTCAACAGATAGAGCAAAGGTGATAAATTTAATTATTTTCTATTATAATTTAATGAATCAAATACATTTCAAAATTATAGTTTCGGAATACTATATATTTTTTATTTGTAGGTAAATGTAAAGTCTGTAAATGATAATGAATTAAAAAAATGAACAAAAAAAATCTCAATATGAAGAAAATTTAATAAAAATCTTCAAAATGCTTTTTTATAACTTTTAAGGAAACCTTTTATTATTTGAACAACTATTTCCATAAAAATAATGTCCACTTAACAATTTTTTTAAAAAAAAATTAATGTGATTGATATACGCATGTACTTCAAAAAATTTTGTTCTGATTTTAGGATTTCAACTGGACATTTTGATATTCCTTTCGTTTAATGCTCTTTAATTAATCTTTATAAAATTTCAAGATACTTTAAGGAATTTTTATATCAAGAAAATATTTTTCAGCAATTAAGTTTCATCTTTGCTATTTTTTTTTTTACTGATACACACCTCCTAAAAGAATTTTTTTTAACTTCCAAGTGTACAACTAAAGATAAGAATAGAACTTATCTTTAGTAACTTATCTTTGAATAAGAATCAAACTTCTTGAAGTTTCATAAAAACAAGTAATTTTAAAAAAATTTTATGTCAATTCCTACTTCGTTAGAAAAGCCTACTGGCACCATCTGTTGCGGATAACTTTGTCAGAAATACCGCAGAATAAATTTAAAATTAAAAAATAAAATTTAATTAAGGAATTAATATGTGAAAAAACTGTATTAACATCAAGTGTCATCCACTACAAGTTTAAAAAGGCATATTTGAGCTTCAGTGATGAATAAAAAGTATTATTTGGAATAGAGATTGAAAATTTGAATTCACATGGTATGTATATATATGGCAGTGGGAGCAGAGTAAACTAATAGCAGGAATTGAAAAAAGACATTCGAAATTTTCAATTTCTATATGCAAATATTACAAATTTATTACTTGTAGAAAGAAAATACACAGAACTTTTTATTTAATGCTATAAATAAGCATTTACATTTCATGGGCAATAAACTAAAGAGAAATATTTTTTTGCTTGTAAAGGGAATGAAATATGCATGTTTTTTATAGCACAACTTTAAGCTTGTTCTTTTACATAGATTTTTTTTAATGGTAAATTGAACAAAAATATCAGAATTACAGAAAAAGTAGTTGCAAAAGAACTTTGCAGCATTAAAAAACCATAACCGGGTACAAAATATTTCTGAAAATAGAAAACTTGAAAGGTTATTCCAATTCAGATATAGAAACGCGACTGACTAAAGCAATACACGTACAGAAAACGAATTTATTTTTAAAATTTCTCCAGAAACTCTTATGTATTGATTTAAGGATTTTGTTGGAGATAAAACTTTGAGAACTGATACATTAGAGATGGTAGGCAATGGTTTTTCGGAATTGCTTTGAGAACTTCTACAGATAAAGGAGATTCTTTTAAGCTCAATTTTCATAAAATTTATATAGCCCATAAAGACAAACGTCTTGTGTGTTACTATCATGTATGTGAAAACACTTTATTTTATGCAATGAATGATAACTCGAAAAGTTTTCTTTTATTTTGTAATATGACTTTTTTTATTCAAATAAGGATAGTTTTTTTGTATACTTTTTCTACATATTTAGTATTGACAAAATTATGGTTGCATATACAGTATGACAATATAGGTATTTATGACAGAAAATCTTTATTTATGTATTCCATTTGAAATACAGAAAAAAAAGTTATGCATGATTTCGTTACATATTCGCAATTGCATAAATGTATTTGTTCATCTTAATCAGAGTAATAAAATAATTTTATAGCAAATAATATATAAAAATGCAATCTGTTTAAAACTAGAGTAGCAATCCATCTCTCTGTGCCTTTATAATTAATATGCTTTATCTCTAATGAATTGGAAAATATTATAAACATTTTTTATGTAAATAATTTGTACATTAGTCATGATTTTCCTCTGATTTTGTACTGCTTGTATGTAGACTTCCAACAAGTAATTTATTTACTATGTATTCCTAAATAAATTAATGAAGAAATAATTTTTTAAAAATATTGTAATATTCTAAATTCCGTATAATTAGCCTATGCTTTATCAATTGCAATACAAAGGTAAATCTGATATATTCAGAGATTTGTTAATTCAAGTTCGTAAAGGCAATTCTCACAAAAAATAAAAATATTAATATTATTATCTATAAAATATATAGGACACTAGCTTTTACCAATTTAAACCAAAATATTTTTTGAAAATGATACCTTTAGTAAATGATGCAATAATTACACTCAGTATAGGTGTAGAAACTAAATTCAAAGTTTCTTATAGTAAAGAGGTATTTTCCTATAATTTTTCAAATTCAAACATTTGATCTAAGTGATTTTTCAATAAAAATATAGAACTATATACCTATTAAAATAATAATTAAGAAGAGTATTATTTATATGTTATTAATTTGATGCCTTTTAAATACGAGATAGGTATATATGTTCAAATGAGCCTTTAACCCTAAATCTTGGGAGAAAATTTTTGCTAAAGGTGTGGGGAGAGCTATACTGTTAGAGATTGGCTGAAGAAAACTAAATTTATATAGTATGTGTGGTGGTGTTGGTAGCATTATTAGCTTTATAATTTCTCTACGGCTTTCAAGTATAAAAGCACCTAGATTTACTTATTATAAGAGTTGTAATAATATAAAATTTCTGTAATAATTGTGTAATTTATGCATCTGATTACGCCTGAACCGTGATAGTGGCAGCATGTGAGTTTCGATATTTAGTATCGCTTTTTCATATGTTCTGTTTTAAGAACACATGATAAAAATTGTTTAAATACAATATTTTGGGCAAAAATCAACTTAGAATATCTTTATTCAAAATAAGCCTTCTTTTGTGAAAATGCTTTTGTTGAGTGTATATTTTTTGTATGTATATATACTCAGACTTTTTACAGAGGCTCAACTATGCTTTTGAAAAATTCACATTATTTTCAGAGTTACAACCCATTGAAATAATTATCGGCGTTTTTTTCTTAAGATTTCTCCTCTCTGTTGTGCCGTAAAATATGGATAAACCCCCTTCTAAGTTATATATTTCAAAAATTCTAGTTGAGTCTCTGTACATAGGTCTAAGCTATATACAGGCAAAATATTATTATAATAGAAGCATTTTTCACAAAAGGAGAATATTTTGAAAAGGGGTCATTCTATGTTCATTTTTTGTCAAAATATTGTACTTAAATAATTTTTTATTGTAATACTATTCTTAAAACAATTTTATATACATTTTCTAATCTAAGTGATACTAAATATCATAAATATTATCCTTTTATATGCTTTTGCAAAATCATGGTACCGAAAGTAGTCGGATACCTTAATGTATCCCATATCAGAACGAGTTATAAAAACAACACATTTTCTTCCTTTTCAATGCAAAACTGTGCATACTAACATATTCCTTTCTTCCGTTAGGTTTTCTTCAAACTCTAAGTCTTCTTCTGTACCCTATGATATTGGACACACATGTGGGAAAACTGCATTGTGGCTCAAATGCGCACGCTTATGGACCTGACTTGTGTCGCATCGGTTGGGCTTACGTTGCTTCCACTGCAGGCACTCTTCTCACTTTCTACTGTCCTTTTCTCGCCTACTTCAGTTTTTACAGAGTATACGATGGTCCGCCTGCCAGGTATGATATCCACTCCGAGTACATGGATCCCAGTATCGGACTGTGAGATGTATTTCATGTAAGGTTAGAACTTGAGGGACCATTACATTTAAGAGCTGTAAGAAGATTGTGCTTGGAGAATATGTATATTTGTGAAAATGTTTTGCTCTCTGAGATTATTCTCAAACATTTTTGTTTATTAAGTGGTTGAACAGGTCTCTCTTGAGCTGTATAGTTAGAATTATCATCATCCTCTAATTTATTTTTATATGTATCATCTATCTCTGAATTATAAACTAAACTCTTTAACAACGACAAGTAAGAAAAACTTAAAAGCTCTTGTGTTTGCTGACGAGATTGCTTTATACAAAGATATATAATACAAAGTTTCATTTTTCTCATAATAAAAAAAACATTTAAATTAATTTTTTTAAATTCAATTTTTGGGATATTTCTAAATTTTTAGTTTTATTTTTGCATTCAGGCATTTCAGTCAGTCAGTATTTCGGGAGAGATGTTAAGTTTATTATTATGAGATAATTTAAGTGCTTGGATTCCTTTTCATATAATATTTTTAGAAAGTATTCTCAAAGTTATTAGAATAAAAAGAAATATGTATGCATTAAATTTAAGAATTTCGAATGAGAGATATTTATTTGGGCAAGAAAAAGAACTGCGCATAATTTGCTTTTAACACCGATGCCATGGATAACATTTTAGAAAGGGGCAGGTTCTGTTACAAGAAAAAAATTATTATAGTTTAAACATTTTGAGAATACTGAGTAGACTTATAAAGTAAAAGTTATATGAATATTACCAACTTTCCTAGTGGCATTCGAATAGCAAATTCGTAAGAAAAATTACAAACCGGAATTTAAAAAAAACTGTATTTTTTCATTACAATAAATACTAATTTTCTAATTCAGGATTAAAATTTTTCTGAAATATTAACTTCAATAAACTGAAAAAAATGGGAAAAATAAAATCTACTAATCATGGCTTTCCTTTCTGTAATTTTTGTTTTGTATGAGAAAAATATGTTTATCTTTTTTTTATTATTGGTTTTAAAGTCATACCTAAACTCTCTACTTTTGTAAAAAAACAGTATTAACACAGATTTAAAAGTTCAGAGCTAAATGCTGCATTATCAACCAATGTGTATATAATATTTTTATTTTCATTTCAAAACAAAGATTCTTAAGTATAAAGATATTTGTTTTACAATTTTATTCCCATTATTAGAAACTGAAAATACGTAGATTCACGACAACCTTCATTAAAAACTTTATAATATTTATAATGTTTCATGTACATGTAGATTTGTTTGTATTGTCACTATTCATGTACCATGTTTCTACAACGTGACAAATCAATCTCATCTTGTAAAAAAAGGTTTGAATAAAAGGAATGTTTCGTCGCTTGCATATTTTCTTTAAAACAAGATGTAAAGAATTATATAATCATTTTAATAGACTGTTTTTTTTTTATGAAAGTGCTCTAAAAATCCTTTATTTATTTAGATATTACAGATGGTTCTTTCTATAACGCTCACGTATGGGTTTTATAAGTTTTTGATCTAAAAAAGTTCAAAATGCAATGGTTTTCTTATTACTACAGTGGTTTAAACTTTTTTCGAATGCCCTTTTCCTGCAGGGAAAACATTTTTTTCCCTTTATCCCAATTTCATGCTCATGTTTTATTTTCTGTTTTTAATTATTTATTGTACAAAAAGTTTCTTCCTCAAAATAAAAATTATAAATTAGAGCTTTAAAAATAAGAAGAGGAGCATTTAAAAAAATAGATTGCTATATGTATGTAAATACTGTTTTTTTTAAAAGGGAAAAGGGGGATATCTTATGCACTTTTTAGTATTGGATAAAAAAAAAAAAGTTCGTCTATTTTTCCCCCTTTCTTTTAAACAGGCACATCATCAAAATTTTGTTTCATTTCCCCACCACTGTTACTCTGATCCGTAAATAAATAATCATCTTCCATTCCATCTACATTGTTATATTTTCCACATTTTTAAATGAATTTTGAATTATGTCAAGTTCAATTTTATTCTGTGCTTTTATTATCCACTCACACGCTATTTTTTCTACTTGCATGTCGCACTTGGCCTTCTTTTGTAAATGTTTCTTCAAAAGAATTGTTCTAACATCCAACACCTCTTTTCTTATTCTTTAGAGTTTTACTTCTAGAATTATACCATTCAAAACTTTAGTATAATATTTAAAAAAATGATTTCGAAACATAGAGCATTTCAGGTTTCTTCGTAAAAAAAATGGGTAACGTGTTATACGGCGAATGCACCTGAAAATCAAAATATGCATTTGAAAGTGTAGGTGCACGTTACACACCGAAATATATGGTAAGTATAATTCTCGGAGTATTTCATGACTTTTTTTAGGAGCTTTCCAAAGTCCTTCTAGAGCAGCGATCACCAAACTTTAGGACCTCATACACTACTAAATGTTTTGTTTTATATTTGGCTGACCACTAATATGATTGACCTCTATATAGAGAACCACTGTAATTATATTGCCACTTATTTACGATTCTACTTACATTTCCATATCGCTGAAAAAAACTTCACTAAAAGCAAGAACAAACAAGCAACTCAAAGCAATATCAATCAACTGAAGTTTTATACCTCCAATTTACCATATCTGCCAACTTTCCCGCTCAAATTTCGCTAGATATGCCTTCAAAAGTAGCTAAAAATTTGCTGAACTTGGAAAGAATTACGCTAAAACAAGAAGTTAAAATTTCTTTAAGGTACCCGACTACGTTCGGAACCGTGATTTTAAAAAAGTACATAAATGGATAATTTTCATGATATTTAGTGTTACTTAGATTAGAATACATGTATAAAATTGTTTTAAGGACACTTTGACAAAAAAAATTATTTAAATACGATATTTAGGAAAAAAAAATTAACAGAATAATCTTTTTTCAAAATGTTCTCATTTTGTGAAAAATGCTTCTATTATAAAAATATTTTTCCTGTATACAGCTCAGACCTCTCTACAGAGGCTCAACTAGAAGTTTTGAAAAATTCACATTATTTTCAGAGTTACCACCAATTGAAATAATTATCGGCGTTTTTTTCTTAGAATTGCTCCCCTCTGTTGTCGTAAAATATGGATAAACCCACTCCTAAGTTATTTATTTCAAAAATTCTAGTTGAGCCTCTGTAGAGAGGTCTAAGCTATGTACAGGCAAAATTTTATTACAATAGAGCATTTTTCATATAAGGAGAACATTTTGAAAAAATTATTATTCTAAGTTAATTTTTTGCCAAAATATTGTATTTAAATAATTTTTTTGTCAAAATGTCCTTAAAACAATTTTATATATGTATTATAATCTAAGTAACACTAAATATCATGAAAATTATCCATTTATGTGCTTTTGCAAAATCACGGTTTCGAACTAGTCGGATACCTTAAGTGTTTAGTTCATATTCTATGATACATTTTGTTACTCCTCAATAAATTAATCTTCTTAAAAATATAAATAACGTCCCAATTTTTTGTGATCATCAAATACTTTTTACAGACCAGCAGTTGCCCATAAACGAATTGTTACCGACCGTTGTTCTAGAGTATGTGGACGTCGACTCCCAGATATACGATTTACAAAATCAAATTTAAAAAGATTCATTAATAAAGCATCAAGAGATTTATAAGATATTTCTATAAATAAATTAATTTATTGTACCCAAATTTTTTTATCGTTCATAGTTATATATGTGGCAGTGGATTTTGAAGTGGGACGAAGATTTGTTATTATGCAGCTTTACTTCGCCATTGTCTATTTCCCTTAAAACTGGAATTCTTTGTCCAAATATTGATTCTAAAAATTTTCTTTTATAATACTGAAAGAGTTTTCTTTACCATTATTTGCTTTTTTTAACTTGCCGTTATAGTAAAATCCTATCACTCTCTATCATAAATCCTTTAGGAAAACTTTTCTTTACAATAACAGAACCATTTTTTAAGATTTTTTTCTATAGATGAGTAAAAAAATCTGTAGAATTCTATTATTTATTTTTGGTTGCTTTCAGTTATCTACAGCTAGATTATTTTCATATAGTTTTCTGTAGTCAGATTTTTTTTTTTTAATGCGCTTCAAAAACGCACGTGAACTTTACACTTGGATATTTTTTAACTTTAAATTTTTATGAATAATTTTATTTGAAATTTGAAATGACATTCCCAATCTCATTGCAATTTTTTTTCGGTAGAAGATATTTTTCAAAACTTAAGACTACCGTCTTAACTGATTGACTTCAAACAATTTTAGAGTAAAAGATTGTTTGAGACTTTTTTTTATTTAAATGTCCTGGTGATCATGATATTTTTACAATGCAATATATATTATAAATTCCTTTTTTTTTAATATTACATCTACAATTTTTAAAGCATCTAAGATTTTATTTTGTTATGAATACTTTCCACATAACTTTCCAAACATCTGTCGATATTGGGAGCCTTTCCTAAAAATAAAAGTTAGATTGTGTTTTCTACTTTAAAAACAATCAAAAGTACGATTCTTTTCACAAATATCCTATAAGCAAATTAATGTTATAAAAGCAAATAAATTTGAAAAATTCTAAAATAATATCCCACATTAATTTTTTCTGTGGTAGCTAAGTAATTTTAAATTAAACAAATGAAGTGTACACGTATACGAAAAACATTGATCTACTAGGTTTCGTAATGAAATTCAAAAGAGAACTATAAAAGAAAAAATGATGTACGTAGGTTGTGATTTGGAATATTTCATTTTTAAAAAGATAAAATTAATTTTTGTTTCTAACAACTCCCTAATATCACTAATTTGGAACAAATAAAGCACAAATGGTTTTTTAAATAAATTTAAATAATTGAATATACATAAAAGTTTTTAAACATTTTGAAAAATTTTTAAATCTTTTTTGGCCCAAAAATTAAAGAATAATTTTAAATTCTCCTTTGGGGAATGTCTTTTTATTTTTGCACGTAAAGCCCAAACCCCCTTTTGGCCCCCAACAAAGAAAGATTTTTTCAATTACAACCCCTTTAATTTTCGGCGGGTTTTTTTTTCTTAATTTCTCCCCCGTTTGACCTGGAAACCATTTCAGTAATATTTCAAAATCCAATTATTTGTAAAAAAATTTGAAATTAATACGGAAAATACAAATGAAAATTTAGGTTAAAAAGGAAATATTTTGAAATTCATTTATTCATTTTTTCTTTTGTATTTAAAAAATTTTTTATTGAAACTATTCTTAAAAAATTTTTTTATAGTTTCTAATTTAAGGAACTAAAACATAAATATTATATTTATACCTTTTGAAAATACGTTCCCCAACACATCCTTAACTAATTTGAATTAACAAATAAAGAACGATGGTTTGTTAAAGGGGGGGTTAATTTTTAAAAATTTAAAATTACTAAAAAAATTCAATCCACCCTTTGATTATAATTTTTTCCTTTCTTTTTCCCCTTTTGCCAGGGCGTGAGTGAGCGAATATTAACGTCACACTACTCAGCTACTGGAGTTCTTTCAGCGACTGACCTCGTTATTTTGAGCCATGGTAACTGACGAGAACAACACCTGATCTGGCCCTTCCACACCACACACAACGGGAGAACTTTGAGTCTTAACATATTTCACTGCATCGGCCCGTCTGCATGGCGGGTCTTCAGCTGTACTAGGCTCGAACTCATGGTCACCGCGGCCACCATTTGCAGTGGCAATATATCAGTAAAGATCGCCAACTATTTAGAAATAAAAATATAATTGTATATTCAAAAATTCACATCTTGTAAAATATCAGAATGTTTTAAAATGCTTAAGGGTACTAAAACGTAAATATTTATTTAAACAAAAACGTTAACTCGAACGCAGAAACTTAACATTTAACGAAAAATATTATTGAGTATATGTTTTATGTATCTTTCAATGTCATGGTGTGTTAGAGTAAAATTAACGTTGCATTATAAAAAGCAACGCGAGGGTTATTGGCAACGAACCTTATAATTTTGAACCTCCTTCAATGACGAGGACTACACCTGAGCTGGAAGAGAAATATGTTAGTCTTTGCCGTGTAATATATAGAGATATCAGAGATTTTTTTTTTACTTATTTACTTATTTCCTCAAAACTTCAAAAAAATTTGCAAGTAAGCTAATTTATTTCTATATGTATGTATTCAGAAATTACAATGTAATCTAAGAAAACGCTTGAAAGAACTAACATCCATTGTTATTATCTTTACAACATAAGAGTTATGAAAAAATATCATAAAATTACTAAAAATATCACATTTTTCATTGTATTATTTCCATTACATCTAAAAAGATAACTTTTTTATTTTTCATTCATCTTTATAAGACATTTTACAGCAAATTTTAAAATGAAACATTTCTACTCAGATTCATTCCAATGAAAGCTTCAATCATGTTCAGGAAATATATCATTTCACATTATGAACTCATAATTCAAACTTACTTTCGTATTTTTAATTTCTATCATTCTTTTACTAAATTAACTATTCTAAATAATCACACAAACTCAATTTTACAAACTGAAACAGAAACTGATTAGAAATTAAAGTTATTGGTAGTTAGAGCGTTTTCAAAAGTGAAAAACTTTCTTGTATTTTGTTTATAGTTCTCATCCCTAGAGGAAGTCTCTGATTTCTCACTAGAATGATAAAAACCAAAAAAGACACGAAAAGAGTAAATAAATACTTACACTATACTAAAATCTGTACATTGACACTCACAAAAGAATTACCATTTCAAATTCAAAATAAAACACGTTCGTATGCCGAAGGCAAATGTTTTGAAGTCAATCTCTCTAAAACATAAACTTTCACGCCATCTTTCACATAATACAAATTGTTTCTGATGGGTTTTCTGAAACATCTGGGTGATTGTTTTATATTCAACAAAATTATTCACAGAAAATAAATTATCTATCAAAAACACAGTATCAAAATGAATGTTTTTCTTAAAATTGTAAAAAGTTCTATATACTCGTATATGTATCTAGAAATAGTATACATTAGAAAAAATTTTTCTTTAGATTCTTTAGGGATTCTTATTTAAATAGGATAAAAAATCAATTAAGATTCTGTAGTTTGTAGAAGTTCATGTCCTTGAAAATTACTTTAAAATGATTTTCAGTTATTAAATAATGTTTTTTAACTTAAAGAAAATCACAGTTTCTTTTCTAGAATTAATTCAAGATCATTTTCATGGTTTAATATAATTTTCGTATTAGAAAAAGATCTCCATGAGGCGAAATTATTAGAAAGAGCAAAGATATATTGTGTGAAATGTTTTATACTATTAGCAATAATTGAAAAAAGTTTATACAGTTAAGACGAAAATATTATATTTAATTAACATCTATTTTGTCTTTAAACTAGGTGTACCGTTTTTAAATACACAACAGCATATTTTTCTTCCAAATGTTAGACGTATAAGTTTATAAGATATTTAATATCTGTATATGTAAAACATATAAAATGAAGAATTCCATGTTACTAATCAAATAAAAAAAAGTAAATCATGCTTACAATTTTTTCAATATTCCACATTCTCTCTTTCAAACAAAATCACATCAACTATAATCAACACGTTTTTTATCCCACAAACACCAGGGCAACAAGATGCAGATTACACAATTATACTACAAATTCTAAGACTTAATTGATTCTTGTTTGCAAATTCTATTTTTAATCACTTATCGTTTGCAGTGCTCAGGAGTGGTGTTGAATCCGAGAACTTTCAATTTAGAATTCGTGATGAATGCACAGTTTTTGTAGCTGAACTTTTATGCTTAAACTTCGCCGTTAAATGGATCACTGAACAAAATAGTGTCATCTCAGAATATCTCATCTATACTGACTCTCTTTCTCTTCCTTGGATTCTCTTAAATGTATTTTCTCATCTAATAACATAATCGTCGAGATCCAAAAGCAATTTTAAAAGCCCCTAAAAGATAATAGATTTGCATTTGTTCACGGACAGACGGCGTTCTTGGAATGTGAGCGAGCCGATTGTTCTTGCAAGGGCTTCGCAACCAAGCCCCAAAAATTGACATTGACGCTATTATTCCCAAATCGTTTTACAAGATCACGAAAGAAAGAATGGTGAAGTCTTGGAACCAAGAATATCTCATTTCTAACAAAGGGGAGCACAACAAAGAAATTTTTTTCAACCATTATCAAGAGACTGTCCCGCCATCATTTTTACACTAATCCACAAAAATAACCCAATTTCTCATTGGTCATGGTAATTTCAAAAGCTACTTTGAACAAATTTTAATTTAGTTCCGTCATCTTCCAGGATTGTAATATTGGAGGCGAGGAAAATGTAAGTATCTCCTGCTGTGTGTCTCCTTCAGGTTCCCAAGTTTTCTTCCTAGAGGAAAGAAAAGTGATCCTTCAAGGACTGGCTTTTCTTTAAGGGACTCCTAATATAAATTGGGTCTCCGAATTTTCACTTCAATCCGCTTCCACCCTCAGAAATGCTTTCAAACATTTCTGTGCATTTGTTGTAAATATTTGTATTTCTTCTTAACCTCAATATTTTTTTTATTTTTGTTCTCCGAATGGTGTTTATACTATTTTGTAAGCCCGTGTGATACTTTGTGGTGCACGGGGATTTTATAACTATTTTCAATAAAAAAAAATTTAAAAAAATCACTTATCGTGTAAGAAATATATAAGAAATATAAAGCCCAGTTAAACATTGTAGCAAACGATTTATATATTCAAGCAAATCTAATATTATAATTAAATAATTACTATTCACCGAACGATTTATAAAAGGAAATATAAAATTAATCTGCCAAAAGATTCTTAAACACGTGCATGTCAACAATTATGATAAAAATTATTTCGATTATTTTTCTTCGCTTCAACATAACTAATAAATATTTTTAAAAAAGCTAACATGCGAGACTATTTTATTGTATGAAATGAAGTATAAATAAAATAAACACTTTTTTCAGTTATTTTCTTTTTCTCTATCACTATCTTACTCGTTTAGCATTTTTGTCGTTTATTAGAACCAAAAAAAACCAAACAAACATTACAATTACCTGAAAAATTCGTTATAGCGAATAAACACCTAATTAAAATACACGAAATACCTTTTCACGAGATTTTCTTCACAATCCTTACACAAATGATGCAGAATACTACATCGAAAATCACATTGTTAAAAGACCCTCGTTTCTTCAAAGTGCATCACAATCATTTTACCCCGTGAGTTTACAAACGACATATCTCATCACTTCACCCCACCCCCTACTCTAAAACAATCACAGAGTGCATCCTCCCTTACTTAACCCCTCTAATTAAAATAAGTAGGGGAGGCAAAAAGAGCAATTCGCCAAAAGAACACGAAAATCTGCCCGTTAGGCGTTTTCTACCCTAATTGACTACCTTAATGCGCAAAGATGTTCATAGGGTTGACAGTTGAAACATCGTTAAGAATGGAGCAGGCAAGTCGGGATGCCATCACGTCTTATAAATGCCGTGACATGAGGAGGGGGGATGAATGGACGATTAGAGTATGGGGGGATGCACAAAAAATGTGTAGCACATTCCCGAGAAGATCATTTTGATGACTCATATGAGAGTTGATTTCATTTTTTTTTTTGGTACTGTGCTGCTGGTACTTTATGAGAAATAAACAGAATGGAAATAAAATCATACTTAACATAACTATATATAATTTAGAAATAGTAATAAATGTATTCATTACCAATTGAAGAAGCTGGTTGAAAAAATACATTACTTTTATATAAAAAAGAGTTCGTGTTAATATTTAATACGGATCATTCACTCAAAATGCGAAGCGTAATAAAACAGCAGTTTGTATTTTCACTTAAGTCCTTAAATTGCTATATTTATCTTAATATAAAACTGTATGAATCTGCATTGTACTTGCCTTTCATTCTGAAGTAGATGCGGTTAATGATTTTTTTCTATTGCTCGATTATTTTAACATCTGATGTTAGTCTCATGAAGTAATTTAAAAAAAAAAAATCGTTTTTTTTCCTCTGAATGATTTTGTTTCTACACAGTTTATATGGTTCTCCGTAGTTCTTAAAATTCATAACACATAATGTTATCGATATATTTAGCTGGAATTTAATGCTTAAAAATATGTATTTCTGCAATTATAACATTTAATAAAAAGTTTCATTTTTCAGATACTTTAATAAAATTAAGGACCTCTAAAAGTTTTATCCCCCCCCCAAAAAAAAAAATAATTTATCCGAATTTTATCCTCATTACAGTAACATAAGAAGATACTAATGAATTTTAAAACATTTTATTAAACTCTTAGTAGCAGATAAGTAAGGAAATACCCTGAAAATCGGAGTTTATGGTTTAAATATGTGATAAGATTTCACTTGACTTAAAATATTTTTATACTGAGAGGATATTTTGTCTGGTTACAGTCATTGAACAACTCCATAGTTTATTTAACACACATAAAGTGATCAACACAAACGGACAAATACGTCAACATCTAAGGAAATACACAAAGGTGTTCTTTGTTTGCTTTGGAAATCTCGTTTTTTATACATTTCGTCGGCCAGAAGCTTTTAGAATCACATGATTTCCAATCAATACTTTTGTGATTGGTCAGAATACGTAGATGATGCAATCATGCATCATCTTGTTTTAAAAACGCGAACGTGGCAGTTTTAAAGAGATAAAATTGTGCTTTAGGCGGGTAAATTAAAAATTAATAACCACGTGAAGTCTTGGGGTGCTCAAGTTTATGAGTTAAATAAAACCCCATGAGAGAAAATTTAAGTGAATTATTACATATATATTGACAAAATTATACTTCTTTTCGAACGCTAATACAAAATTACCAACCACACATACACACACAAACAATCTAATTCTACAATATTGTTTTAAATGGAAACTTGAAATATTCTCGTCAAAGAATCGAAATGATTTCACTTTAGGGGATATTACCATAAATTTTAAAAGTCTTACAATATATTTGCATTTCACCGAAAATGTTGAAATAATTCAATTTCAGCGAGAAATGAGATCAATCGTCTTATATTTGACAAAACTGAACCTGAATAGCACCCAAAACTTCATTAAAGTATTGTAAAGTTGCGTGATTACATTTATTAATTCACAACACTACCAATATATGCTAACTGAATTATTTTAAACGTGATTTCTCTGCATTTCCTATATTTGGAAAAGCTGAGTTGAGATGATAAATATTGTTAAACCACCTAATGAAATCTTCGGAAATAGAATGTTTAATACCTAAGATATAAATAATCTGCATCGAGAGAGCCTACACTCTAGGCTTTTCAGATACGAAATAAATTACTATGATTAACAAGGGAGTTAAGACCGATTTAACACATTAATCTGGCCGTAATCGCCAATATTTGTTAAACATCACGAGCTCAGTGGAATCTGGAGTTACGTGGAAAAGCCGATTACTTCATCATAAGCCATTTATCCCGGGAAAATCTATAGAATCGCTGTACCTTTTCCCTGATGAGCTGTGAGCTTTAAATCTCTGTTTAAATTTACCACAGAGATATGTGGCTTTTACCAGACTGAATAGTTTCATTCCTGTCAGATTTGGCTTGATATGGTAATTGTGGAAATCTCATGCATTAATTTTCTGTTAGAATAACTAATTCGTGAGACAAACAAGATTATTTTAGTTGGAAATGCAATCGAAGTTGCCTATTTTAAATCTTGCATGAAGATTTCAGCAGGGAGACATTTGCAAAGTTTCGATTAATTTATGGAATAATTTGTAGGTAATTCCAAATTATTCAATTGAAATAAACAACTTTGATTAGTAGTAATGTCATTGTTAATCTTATGCATGTATATCATACTATGTATGTTTTTATAATAAATAAAAATAAATATTGTATATTACGGAGTATAGTAACGCATGCTTTTTTAACACAAAAATAGGATCTTAATTTACAGGTACGCGTTACATACTAGGTATAAAAATGATATTTTTAAAAATAAAGAAAAAATGAGCATATAAAAATTAGATTTCTACATATGCATTTGGCTTTCCTTTGTAAATTTTTTTTCGCCTTCTTATACTCACATATTCCACTGTCGTTTTAAATTAACTTTAAATGATTTATTATTTAACACGTTACTCTACTATTAACTATTTTTGTACTACTCTCTCTGCTGTTATTAAAAACTGTTATTATTATTTACTTCAATATGACTACTTTTTTCAATACTGTACTTTTACTGTTATTAGGTACTTCAATGCTATTATTACTACAAATATTCGATATTTTCTCACCACTAAGTACTTCAGTTTTACTACTTTTAAATACTTCAACACCATTAGAAAACCTCGGTATAACTATAACCACAATTACTTCAATAATAAATACTACCAAATTCTTTAATAACTAATATTTTCAAGTCAATAACTAAAACACCACCAAATGTTTCAATAATTATTACTGCCAAATACTTCAATAAATAATACCACCAAGTAATTAAATACTACTTACTCAATACTGTGAAATATTTTTCCACTTTTACCATCAAATACTTCAATGCTATTACTATCAAGTTTCAATGCTATCAAGTATTTCTATTCATTCCTACCAAGTACTTTCTTTCGGTTTTCTCTGCTAAAAGGTATAAAAAATTTTACTTAGAAAAAAAATTGTATCTTTTTCGATTATTTTGAATTAAATATTACAGCATAATTTAATGAAATTGCTTTTCACGTCAGCATGAAAGGAGTCTCATAAATTTAAACTTCCGAACACACTGTTAATGACAACCTCAAAAGTGCTAATATATAATTCTTAGTATTTTCTCACCAAAAATGTCCCCTAGGTTACTTTTATAAAAATGCACCATCTTTTGTTTCACATAACCTGTGTTTTATCAAAACAAACCTATGGTACCACTTTGAATGTTAAATAAATTATGTGAAGAAATGAATTTAATTTAAATTTACATTATTTTATTTACGTGATAAAGAAAATTTTCAAAAAAAGGGACTTGTTTATCAAAAACTTTATTTGATGTTACGATGCATTTTTTACTTCAATTAATTAAAATATCAAAATAAAAAGTTTCCTCATTTAAAAAAATTCTGAATTAAATAATAACTGTTAATTAACTTTATGAGATTCATTTGTTACTTCTTGTACTTTTTTATAATTCTTTCATCTTGAATTTTTATTTTGAGAGAATTCGATAAAAATTTCCTAAAAAATATCTAGTTATTTAAAAGAATTTTTATCATTTGTCTTTTCTTCTTATTTTTGCCTTTGTCTCCACTATCACAACGAAAAAGAACCGATGTTTATTAAAATACGTTTTTACATATAACTTTCAAAAATATTGACTATGTCGTGTGATACAAAATATTTGAATAATCCTGCACAGATGAAAAATAAACATTATTTAAAAGAAACAGAAAAAAAATGGAATTGTAATGAATAACAAGATAAAACTTATTTGGCAAACATTTATTGTGAATATTATCCTTGTCAACAAATATATATTTTTGCAATGACTTCTAAATAACATATCACATTAAAAAAATTCAAAGGCTCATCGTGTAAACTCTATAAAGAATAATGCAAAAAATTCCAATTTATTTGTGAACACTTTTACGATATGTGTTTTCTCTGTAGTATTTTAAAAAAGTAGAGCAAAACAAACAAAAATCCACCCAAAATAAATTTAGCGAACACAATAGCAATGCATTTCCTTTTCCCAGAATGGAAAATATATTTGATCTACTTTCTTATTACAGTCGAGTTCTGACATTATTCAACTAAATTCAAATCCGATATCGAATAGCTAATACATCTTCGATAAATTAAAGCTGCCTACTCCAGCAACTATTCAAATGTTAAAAAAATAAACCTTCCATTAAATAATATCATTATTTTCTAACAGTTAAATCAATATTTTCTAACAGTATATTGTTTTGCAACAGAATATATATATATTCTGTTGCACTGTATCTTCTGTATGTTCTGGTGGCCCAGCCAGTAATAGTCTCGCAAACCTTTTTTACACCAATGAATCAAATCAAAGAAATGAACCATCTTACCTCTTATTAAGATGCATAGATGATTTAATTGTTATAGGGGTCGTGACAGGGAATTTAAACCTAGCATTAATTTTTATCCGGAATCCCTAAAATTAATACAGGACAAATTTTAACTCGAACAAAGTTGAATTTTTAGATTTAGATTTAAATATTATTGACAATATAAACTATTTAGTAATATCTATGATAAAAGAGAAGCATTTAACTTCAATGTCATAAAGATACCGAACTTCAATAGTTGTTTACATGTATCAATATTCAGAAATATAATTTAAAATTTTTTGATGAGAAATAATAATTTAACTACACACTAAATTGATAAATTCAAGAATATCCAGAAATTTATATTTGGTTGCATATACAGAAGGATTATCCCATCAACTTCTTGAGAAAATATATAGATCAAAAATATTTCTTAAAAATCTTTTTAAACTCATAAAATTGGCAAATTTGTGAAGGGTTACGATGGACTTTAGGAAATGCACAAATCCACCACACAACATTAGGTCCACAAAGTCAGCTTGTTAGTGGTCCAGCTGTGAAGAATATGTGCATTCCACACACAGGATACATTTTAATACACACATAGACCAATATTTACACGACTACACTTTAAAATTATTTATGACCAATCAAGCAACTTTTTTGCATGCAATCTGATTTGCATCTAATACCAAATAGTAAAACTCTAATGTTAGAATATGAATCATTTAGATTGACATGGCATTAGTGGGAGTTATGAGCAATATAGGAGTGGTAATTGTTGTAGGAAATATGAGAAATCGTTCAAAAATTGTGAAATGAATTATTGATAGAATGCTTTTGGGTGAGTTTTTAATGATTTACGCTATTCATTTGTGAATATACTGGGTTTTTAATTTGAACTTTCGGATTTTAGATATTTTTTCTTCCTATACAACTATTTTAAAGATGGGTGCATCACCTTTGGTGTTCGATGGTTCACTTATATTAAGCACTTAATTGTCTTAGAATTTTAACATTTTAATGTTATAATATCTTTCAGAATGCGATGGCGAATAGTTTGATTTTTCAAGTTTAATAGTTTAAATTTAACTTTTTAAATTTTTAGAATTGGATATTTCCCGATTAACTTACCAAGTTGCAATAGGGGGGAGGTTGGCGCCATCAAACTAGTTTAACCCCACTTATAGGTCCTAAGTCCGAGGTTGCACTTGGATATTTTATAAATTTTTATTTTTTAATTTTGAAAACGTTGGAATTTTATTTTCTATATTCGCCATTGATATTTTGAAATGGGATTTAGTATTATAAGATTCATATAATTTCAATTTTTTAATTGATTGTGAAGTTGTGATTGATTTATATATATTTAAATTTTAATATATATATATATATATATATAAAATATATATATATATATAGTATATATATATATATTATTATATATATATATATATATATATATATATATTATATATAAAAAGATGATCTGAAAGTTTCCGACCTAACAAAGATTCAAGACATTTTTTTCCTATTTTTTTTTTTTAACATAGTCTCCTTGTAACTCTACACACTTCTCCCAGCGATGCTCTCATCTCTGTAACCCGTCCAAATAGCACTCGGCGTTTTTCTCTGCAAAATAATTGTTCACGAAGGTGATTGCCTCTTCATTCAAAGAAAATCTCTGTCCTCCGAGTGCAATTTTTAAATGAGGGTCGGGATTGCTTGGGGCTAGATCTGATGAGTACGACGGATGGTCAAGCAGTTCAAACCGTAATTCGTGGATTTTCGCCATGGCAACCACTAAGGTGTGAGATGGTGCGTTGTCTTCGTGAAACATGATTTTCTTTTTCTGCAAATGTGGCCGTTTTTCCGCAAGTTCTGCCTTCAGCTTGTCAAGTAATGATGCGTAGTACGCTTGTGTAAGGGTTTTTACCCTTTGAAGACAATCGATTAAAATAACTCAATGACTATCCCAAAAAATAGTCGCCATCACTTTCCCAGCCCAAAAACAGTTTTGCTTTTTTTTGGAGCTGTTCCCCTTGCAATCCACTGTTTGGACTGTATTTTTGTTTTGGGCGTATAGAGGTGTATCCAAGTTTCATATACAGTAATTAATCGGCGCCAAAACTCGATTATGGCGCCTAAACTGCACCAACAGAGCGTTTGAAGTGCTCATTCGAACACGTTTTTGATCTAACGTGAGCAAACGCGGCACCCAACGCGTGGACAGCTTTCCCATGCCTAAATGTTGATTTAATATGTGACAAACGCGTTCTTTCGGCATGTTCATAACCTCTGCTATCTCTCTCACTTTAATTCGGCGTTCGTCTAGCCCCATTTGGTGAACTTTGGCGATGTGTTCCGTCGGTAGTTGCAGTATTTGGACGTCCCGAACGTACAACGTCTCCCAAGCTCTTATGGCCACGTTTAAATTCAGCTGCCCAAAATTTTACTGTGGTAAATGATGGTGTAGAGTCCCCATACACAGAATCTAACTCATCTATGACCTGCGTAGGCGTGTCAAAAAAAATATTTAATGCCAACTCGATACTCTTTTTTGTCCCTTTTCACAAAAACACTCACGTCAACTTACTCAAACGACTGTTACATAACAACTGTGCGTCCAAAATGGCTGAAACTTCGGTGAATAACTGTCAACAGATGAACAACGAAATTCACTAGCTTTTATTGAGAAGTGCTGCTATCTTCAGGTTGAGTTCGGAAACTTTTCAGACCACCCTCGTATATATATATGCTCAATAAAAAAAAAAAATAAGGATTCTTATTTATGGTATTAAATATTGTATGTCTGGTTCTAATATTAAATTATTTCTACTAATAGAAATATTATTATTTATTTATTATTTTCAAGCAGAGATTTTTTTCTGTTAACATTAACCAGCCATAATGGTGATCGGTTTTAGCCTATTATTGGTGTTTTTAATATTTTCAATACTATTTTTTTTAATTTTCTTAAAGATACTATAAGGAAAAACTATTTCAGAAACGAGACACAATATACAAATTACTTAGATATTATATTTTGAATATGAATTGGTAAATGTCCCATTTCAAATTTAACCTTTGCATCATTTTAATCTTTAAGGATTCATACATAAAAAAATTATCAAAAACTAATTGTACTTCATTGAGAAATCCACTCCTTCTTTCAAAAAAAATACATCAAGAGGAAACTGTGCACAGTCTGTGCACTGATAATGAAATGATAAAAAAAAATTTCAAACTCATAAGACTTGCCAATGACTTTCAAATGTGTACTGTATATAAAACCATTAATTAGGAATCTCCTCCCTGGTGATAACACAAGTTTGTATATGTCCATGTAATAATTGATTAAGTTTCCTAATCCCATCTTGTGACATATTCCACTATTTATTGAGACATTTATCTTTTGTTGGTCCTAATCAATGACATTTTGGATGCTCGAACATGGCTGTGTATCATGTCCCATACATATTCAAATTGAGAAAGATTTGGTGATCTTTCTGGTAAAGAAGGAGTTTTAACAGCATTGAGGCATTCTAAAGATAGGCAAGCATATGGAACCTGGCATTACATTGTTGGAAAGGAGCCCCAGGAGGATCTAATTGAAGAATAACGCAAAAGGCCGCCAAATGTTATCAACATGATGTTGAGCTGTTAAGGCTGTACGCAGGATAATTAAAGGTGACCTGTCTCGGAAGAGATAAATCAGCATCATCACGCTAAGGATAATGGCAATATACCTATGTAAAACAAAGGTTGATTTGAACTGCTATACACACATAGATCTAATGGCAATCTGTTCTATGACAGAAATGAGATTCCCATTTGAACACTAAGTGAAACCAGTCTGTTTTTAGCCAGGTTCATCTCTTACAATACCACTTTCAATGACTCAACCGATATCGTATATTTAAACGCGTGTCTTAAAGACCGCTCTGAGAGTAACCCAGACATAGCTTTGTGCCATGAAGTGGTGAAAGGCACGATGAGTAATAAAAAAGAGGCCGTAGCAAGTTAAAATGTAACAGTAAACAAAGTGTGGACTTGTCACACACTCTTCCATTCTCAATACTCAACCTTTTTAGAACCTTCATTCGATTGAGGATTTCCTTGCAGCATCCACTGATGTCAGTACCTTCGCACGCTGTGTGCGTTCGATGCAGATCGCAATGTATTGCTCAGCAGGACATGCCAATTTTACGCATCACCTGTATGCGACCACATTCAAGGAAGTCCAATGGGCTTTAAAGTTTTCGATAAAGAAAATAAGAAACTAAATTGTATGCAAAATTTTGAGATAACCGGATTATTTGGGGGGTTATTTTCTAAAGAGAGCATAAATGTTAGGTGAGGCATCTACATGTTCTCACAGATCATGGTGTGAAAGTTTTAAAAAATGACTGAAGAAATCATCCCTTTTTTATCTGATTTATGAGGTCTAGTCCATCCAGTAATTCTACCGAATAACGCTCGTTTATTGATTAATTCATATATCTATTAATTCTAATTTCATGAAATATAGTTGCCTAAAGAGATAGAGCTACTAAAAACTTTAAACTAACTTGGATTTAAGTATTTTCAAGTGGTTCGATTATTAGAGAAACACATAGCTTAGATGCTACCCTCTCAACTCTTGAATAGGATTCCAAATTACAAGGTTTGTCATCTATAAGACATAGAAGGATGGTAATTGAAATCAATTTTTTGTTCTAATAGGGGATTAAGGCCTCCCAAATACTTTGATTGACATAATAAGAATACTACTTTTTATATTTGAGTAAAAGTAAGATGTTTCCTCTTCTTCAAACGTATGGGTTTGAATTAAAAATATTAAATAAATATCCGGCGGTATTTCTTTTATACTCACGGTAAACTGTAACTGTCCAAAATATATATTTAAACACTGTGTGAGTAATTTACATATCACATTGAAATATATATATATATATATATATATATATATATATATATATATATTCAGAATTAAAACATAATATTAAATTATTTATCTAGCATGAAATTAAGTTATCTTATAAATTCTCTTAAATCGGAATTCATTTCATGTAAATCCTGGGTTTGGAGTTTGAGAGTTGAAAATAATGGGCTAGAACATGGATCAGTTACCTTATAGTTGTGATTTGCCAAGCCAACATACCAATATGATTCAAGGTGCATCGCAGTAGGAAATCTTTGAAGCAATTCGATTCCAGCGGCAACACAAGCAGAGTTAAGGAATAGAAGTCAAGAATACAAATTTTCATTAAATATTAACTATACATCGTTTAAAGATATTTATTGACATCAAAATAAGCGATATAAAGTACAATTATTTCTTCAACATAATGAAAAATTAAAATTTTGTATGCATTACGTATTATGTATCTTAAAAATATTTATTTTAAAATAATAAATAAACAACATAAAATAGAATTCCCTTTCAATTTAGTTAAATAAAAAATAAATATTTTAATGCAAACCTTTTGTCCCTGTAAAGTTCTACATAATATCAAAATACCAGGAGTATAATTTGGGACTTTCAATTTAGCACATGATTCTGATGTTCAGTTGTTAAGGGCTCATAGGACTCTTAAATTGCAAATTTTTCAATTTTCTGAAAAGATATATGCTGTAGCCTCAATATTCCAGAGCATTTTGGTACCAAAATTGTGTTGATACTATGAAAACTTCCGAAGTTACTGAAAAAAAATAATGAAACTTAAATGAAAACCTTATCTCTTTCTTATATTTAACTTCATTTTTCGCAAAACAAAAAATGTTAGCTTCCACGCAGGATTTCTCAGAAACTATTTATGGTATCAATTTGAAATTTTATACACGTGTTCAAAATAAGGCTCTTCATAACTTATACATCAATTTTAAAAAAAAAAATTAATAGAATCTTTTTTATTTGAATTTTAATTAATTTTTTTTAAATTTTAAAATTTTCGTTATAATTGTATTTCAAAAAATTTCTTTAAATTTTTTAAAAGTGAGTATAACTTCAAAAGTGCACATTTTTATACAAAGTAATATTAATTTTGTAAATTTTGATCAATTTTGTACTTCAGATCCTGCGCGGTGTAAAATACTAATTTTCATATTTTTGAAAAATTGTCCAATTTTTATTTATTAATAGCCTTTTAAATTTCTTCTCAAATTCTTTAAAATTTCGAGAAATGATGTATATATGTATGATTATCTTGTTGTAAAAATTTCAAAATATTGTGTTGTTTTATTGCTAAGTTACATTGGTTTGAAGAAGGATGTCCTTTTCGAGAGCACGGATATATGTTAAGAGTCCTGTGAGCCCTTAAATAACTTCTTTGTGAACTCAAAATAAATTTCATATGAGACAAAAATATTCTCATATAAATATGTAGAACCAAAAGTGAAAAGCAGAATTTATGTAATATTCTTTAAACGATTAAATTTGCTCTGACAACGACATAAGCAATTCAAAATAGATGTCCAGTAATAAATAGAGTTATCTTCCACACACAGATCTCTTTTATAATTCTATAAATTTTGCTTTCAATAATTGCGAAGATTTTTTTCACGACTCAACAACAAGTGATACTTCGCTTAGCAAGTATATTACCAATCGTTTGAATTTTAATTGAATATTTAACGCTAAGACGGGCGTCACAATTAAAACATAGTAGTGGTGTTTTCTTACATAAATGACAAAAATACACATAGAAGATTCGGGAGAATTATTTTATGTAATAAATAGCCTTTAAATAAAAATGCGTGAAGCGGTGGAGAGGAGAGACGTAGTGATTTAACTTCACCTAATAAATTAATAGAGTGGTCTAGAGTGCCACTGAGAATTACTCCGCGTGTCACATGTGACATGCGTTCCATAAGTTTCCGATACCTAGGCTAAAAACCCTCAAACTGATTTGAATGGTATTTTATCCTTAAGAAAATCAAAAACCTATTTAAAAAATGCTTAAAAACTTTATATAGTGTCAAGGATTGCATTGATGACATCAATATACGAGTATTAAGGAATATCAATTTCTATCATAGTATATTGTAAGTAATTGAATTTAAAATATAGTATAGTGTAGTTCCTAATATATAATTAGCAAATAAATTTCACTTATGTTGCAAATTTATTTCATATACGTCTTTTTTATGACTTCGAATGAGTGAGTGAATATTAACGTCCCACTGTTCGGCTTCCCGAGAGCTTTTGGTGATGGACCTCGTAATTTTGAACCATGATCAAATGACGAGGACGAAACCTGAGCTGGCAGCCCCTTCTCCTAACTACCACACCACACCAACGGGAGGACATTTGGTATCTCGACAGATTTAACGTGCATCGCTCCTCTACACGTCGGGTCTTTAGTAGTACTGGGCTCGAACTCATGGCACGCCAGCCACGATCCGATACCTTTACCGCTTGGCTACAGTGGGCCCCTTTATAACTTGGAGATAAAAGATGATACTGCAGAATTTTTTGTTAAGCTATAAAACACATGATGGAGACTTTCCAATAAAACAGAAACTTTTAGAAATGTGTTTCATTTTTTTTAATTAAATTTATTATAGTAAATTCATTTTTTTATTTTGTATTAAGAAAAGTAAATGAAATTTATTTGGATGGAAATCGATGAAATATTGCAACATATTTTTATTTTAGAAATAGCAAAAGAAAAGAAACATATTAAATACATATAAATATTAAGTTTTCCAAAGCAAATCTACTATATAAAGTTTGACAAAATTGTTTATTACAGATGCATGTGGAATTGACTAATACTTATTATCAAAATCCAAGTTCATTTCATTTTCATTATCATTTAACTCACATTTAAAATGTATAAAAGTATAATTTAATAAACTTTAAAATGATGTATTTTAATATTAAACTACCCCACATAAACATGCTTTTTCTTTATGAATAAATAGACGTAATACACATTTATAAATACATAATTTCAATTTTGATACTTAAATGTCAATCACATTTTTATGATAATTTAACCATATTTTTACATGTTTCGTTAATTTAAGTTTTTCGGTTTTTCATATAGAAAAAGATGACTTAAAAGTTAGTATGAAGTGAACGTGCAATATGAAAGAATTTTATAATATAAAAATCTTTATTATTTACTTCAAAATTTACAACAAAATTTCAGTCATTTAATAAATTTTCAACAACGTCTTTAATTAATTAACACTAAAAACTATTAAGATGCGCTGTATAATTAATTCAAGTACAGAGATTATTCCTTGAACCTTTCTTAGAATTAGAATTTTTTAAAATACTTTTCTAGTTTTTAATTCCATGCATTTCAAAATTGTTAATTAAGTTATTTAAAAATTAATAGCTTAAAGTTTTGTTTTTGGTGATTTTGAAATTTTACATTACCACATCCTAATTATATATTTAAATACAAAAAAGCGAAATTTCTTTTTTTTTATTTTATTTACTCTCTCTGTAATACCTTCTTTAAAATTTAATCATAAAAGCTTTCTTAATCGGCTTACACTATTTTTTTTTCATTTTTGCATCTTGGTATCTGAAAGAAGAGGCGTAAGAAATTCTTAAGCTGATACAAACTATATTTTTGCTAACGATTTTCCAAACAGTGCGCACGAGTATTATTTTTCGAGATGAAAGAGTCTGATGTTTTAAATCTTATAAGGAAATTTTAAGCTCCTGTTAATACATTAAATTTTAAATCTATTTCTTTAAAAAAAAATATTAAATTATAAAAGATTTTTTTATTATTTTTTATCCTTAAATTTATTAATCAAACTTGGTTTGTTTGCTTTTTTCAGAAAAAAGTATACTTTAGCTCAGAGATACTCAACCTGCGGCCCGCGGGCCACATGTGGCCCACCGAGCCTTTTTAAGGGGCCTGGTCAGTGCCCATTGCTCTGAAAAATTCACTTTTTTAAGAAAAATATATTAAAAATATGGTGTCAAGAAATCAAATGCATCAATTTTGCTTTTCCTGTCAAGTGTCGTACGAGTGCGAATTGATATTCTTTTTTTTATATTTTTAACGGTTAAGGTTATTGATAACAGACAAACGTGGAGTACTAATAGTTTTATGGGTGGAACTAATTTTTAACTATCTTTCATGCCTTGCAAGCGAAAAGTATTCAAGAAAATAGACCGTTTCAAGACGATTGGGAGGTTGACTATTTTGTGGTGAAAAACTAATATGGAATTAGTAATTGTTTGATTTGTCACGAAAGTGCTGTATTTAAAAAATACCAATAAATAGGAATCATTCAATGACACTTTTCCTCGAAAATATCTTTCAAGAGGTAAAAATAGGATTTCTTGAATAAAATCTTTGCAGCAGCAACAAAGTGTTTTATCAGTGGTAATGTCACAGTGGTAACAAGACATCTTATGAAGTTTGTTATATTATTGGTAATCATATGAAACCGTTTACTGATGCATATATTGTGAAGGAGTGTTTCTTAAGGTATCCGACTACGTTCGGAACCGTGCTTTTGCAAAAGCGTATAAATGGATAATATTTACGATATTTAGTGTCACTTAGATTAGAAAATGTATATAAAATTGTTTCAAGAATAGTATTAAAATAAAAAATTATTTTACATTATTTTGACAAGAAATGAACAAAGAATAACCCATTTTCAAAATATTCTCCTTTTGTGAAAAAGGCTTCTATTATAATAATATTTTGCTTATATATAGCTCAAATCTCTGTACAGAGGCTCAATTAGAATTTTTGAAATATATAACTTAGAGTGGGTTTATTCATGAGAACGGAGGGGAGAAATTTTAAGAAAAAAACACCGATAATTATTTCAATGGGTTGTAACTCTGAAAATAATGTAAATTTTTCAAAAATCCTAGTTCAGACTCTCTGGAGAAGTCTTTACTTTATATAAGCGAAATATTATTATTTTAGAAGCATTTCTTATAAAAAGGAGAACATTTTGAAAAAAGATTATTCTAAGTTAGTTTTTTACCAAAGTATTGTATTTAAATAATTTTTTCATCGAAATATCCTTAAAACAATTTTAAACATATATTCTAATCTGACACTAAATATCATGAAAATTATCCATTTATGCGCTTTTTTAAAATCACGATTCTGAAAGTAGTCGGGTACCTTAACGTTAGATACTGAATAAAACTGCATTTGCCTATACTGCTAACATTAATCTCTACAACTTACATACAGATATTGAATACATTTCTTAACCAATTACAGATCTTGTGTATGTATAAACCTAAAATTTGATCAGAACAATACAGAAAAATATAGATTTATCAAACGGTCGTTGAACTGTCATTTGTTGAAAAGATATTCAAACTGAAGGAATGAACTGAATATAAGTTTTCCCGAGAATCCAATGAAACATTCAAACTCTTCATCTACTTTTTTTGTTCCTACCATTTATTCACACTCTCATTATATATTAAAATATAATTTTATATAATAATAATATATAAAATATATATATATATATATATATATATATATATATATTATTTATTATAATATATATATATATTATATAATAATATATATATATATATATATATATATATATATATATTATATATATATATATATATGGCACTTGATGTTAATACAGTTTTCTCAAATATTAATTCATTAATTTTATAATTAATGAATAAATAGTAAAAAACAAAAATAATAGTCCAACACCATGTATAAAAGGAAAATCGTGCTCGTTTGTGTCCCTGTAGCACAATGGATAGCACGTTGGACTTCTAATCTAAAGGTTGTGGGTCCGAATCCCACCTGAGATGGCCTAATTTAGGAGAATGTGTTTTTTTTACCATGCTATTTTATCACAATCATTAAATTTAATCAATGAATAAATAGTGACAAACACAAAAATAATAGTCCAACAGCATATATAAAAAGGAAAATGGACACTTAAATATTGTGATTTTGTCATATGCATATACATATTTATATTAATTGTAATTATTTAATAAAAAGTAACTAAAATAAAAAAATTTTCTTTATTGACCTAAAAAGAATTGACTTTAAAAATATATATTACTTGTTCTTTTGATACACAGATTATTACAATAGAAGTATTGAAGCTCTACTATTTTAATATTTATAAGAATAATAAATTAAAAATAATGCAAAATCTAAAAAAAGCACACACTCTCTCATGAGCATGATAGCAACTTGTAAAAACTATTCAACTTCAAAGTACGACGCCTAATACGGTGTTTCTAAATCGTAAGTCATGATGCATGTGATGTAGCTAATTAAAATAATAATCATCAAATTGAGAAACAAAGAAAAAAAATCCTTCCAAACCACACCTACAAATTCCTATAATAGAAAAAAAATCCAACACCTTTTTTTCCCTTTTATTACACTCAATGAACCTTTTTTTTACGCAGCACAGTATCGTCGTAATATAAAAGTAATGAACGCAAAAACAACGAATGAGGGTAAAAAAAAAAAAGTTTCAGAGGTAAGCTCAGAGTTTTTTTGTGGGGGCCCAATTACCTCGTTAGAGACGCAGGTGCTTTGGGGGAATGCATAACGAATCTGAACTTCCTCTCTTTGGGCAACATGAAATGTGCACGCAGTTACATGGCCGTAAGTCACGGACGTATATTTTCTCTTTGGTTCCTCTCGTTGTCTCGGCACGGAAGACTTTCTTTCCAATTTATGTCCCTGAGTTTCTTCTTTTCTCTCCCCTTTCCTATGATTTTTTCCTCTCTATTTCTGCCGTTTTTCTCATTCCTATCAGCAAAGGGGTGAAATAAAAAAATGTTGCGATTGCGATGAGAGTTTTGGTGTTGAAAAGTGATACAGATTAGGAAATTATTTCTTACTTTGAAGTTGAATGTTGATTTTTCAATTCCTACTATTAGCTCACTCTCTCTCTCTCTCTCTCTGTATATGTATATATATATATACCTTGTTCAAATTTTCACTCTTTAATAAAATAATTTCTATTCATCCATTCAAGCTCAAATACATATTTTTAAACTTGTAGTGTTTGATGTTAATACACTTGTTCTTGTACGCTTGATGTTAATACAGTTTTTTTCAAATACTAATTAATTAATTAAATTAAAAAATGAATAAATAGTAACAAAAATAATATTCCAACAGCATATATAGAAATTAAAATCGTTCGTTGTGTCCCTGTAGTGCAAAAGAATGGTACGGATTTCTAATCCAAAGGTCGTGGGTTCGAATTTCACCTAGAATGGTCTAGTTTCTGAGAAGGTGATTTCTTTTTTACTATACTATTTTTTTAGTGTAATTAAATTTAATGAATGAATAAATAGTAATACAAACAAACAAAAAATAGTCCAACACCATATACAGAAAGGAAAATGGAAAAATAGCTTTCTCTCTATTTTGTCATTTAATATTGTAATTCTGTCATATGTAAATACATATTTATATTAATTGTAACTATTTACTAAAAATAACTGAAATAAAAATTTTCTTTTTTGACCTAAGTAAGAAATGACTTTTAGAAATTGTTTTCTCTCATAATATTTTTTAATGTCTCAAACGGAATTAAACTTCATGTAGGTTATATTTTGCACACAAAAAAATTAAATTTGTTCTAATATTATTTTTAGAGCACTTTAGAAGCATCAAGATTTTAAATTTGGCAATGAAATAGGGTTTTGCATATTTTCATAGAAACATGTTACCCCTCCCTTACCCGTAGAACTTAGTTATCGACAAACAAATTATCCTATACAGCTAATTAGCATAAATATCATCGACATACACAAAAGTCATATTAGATTTTTAAAAAAAGCTTAAGGGCTCACAAAATTAAATAACTTTGATAAAATAAAAAAACATAATACAAATCATATTGCATATTTATGAAACATAAACACTTTTAGGAATTTGTTCTTCTAAATGAAATGTAACATTATCATAACACTGGAACAGTGGGTACCCCATTGAACAATTTAACTTTTTTTTGCGAAAAATCTAATAATTATAAAAAACCAAAACCAGGAAATTAAAAAAAATTATCTTATTTAATTTTTACTTAATTAGTTAGATTATTAACTTGGTAAAAATATAAGGTACTTGCTGTTTTTAGATAGGTCCGAATGAGATAATGGTCCTCCTACTATAATTAATCCTTTGTCATGAAGGATAACAAAGGATTACACACTGATATCCTTTTCAAGTCATTTTATTTCCTAGCAAAACTTATTTTTCTGGTTTTCTAATAAAGTAAAAGTTTCTGCTACTTTCAATTCACGTAAAGAAATTTCCAGTTTTCTGCTTTCAGAATTTTTACAGTAAAAAAAGCCAGTAAGCAAAAAAAATTCTCTTGTGCGCTGTTTTCAAATTGTATCAATAACTACTCTTTTACTGTGATGAATTTTAAAAAAACAATGTGAATAACTTGTTATAAATGTAAAATAAAAATATTTCTAAAAAGTTCTTAAAGAATATGCGTATAGGATTTTAGCAAACAAAAAATAGAAAAAGGGGGGGTTCTGTTTTTTTGAAAAATTTAAATTAAAACGATATCTTCAAACAGGAACAAAAAAAACAATGGAAATTGGAGTTCGCCCACAAAAGCCGATAAAATGTAAGAAAAAAGGGGCGAATATTTGGAATTAGAGGTGGGGGAAATAGTTAACTCAAAAGGGGAAACATACACAATCGGAACTGAAAAATGACAAACGTTAATGAGATTCAACCGGTTTTTATCCAAAATCAATACCTAATTCTTTTGTCTAATTCATCGATCCTGTAGTAAAAACGGCTTTTGTAAGGGTTAAGTATTTTTATACTTAAAACTGTTACTGAAAACAGAGAAGCAAATATGTTGTTCAATTAGTTAAGTCCCAACACAGATTTTGGGGGGAGCCCGGGGGTATGGGGATCGGTGGGGTTGCCCTTTTACGAGTTCAAACCCCGTATCACTAAAAACCCGCCGTGTAGGGGGCGTGCACGTTAAATCTGTGAGTGAACGTCCTCCCGTTGGTGTGGGTGGGAGAAGGGGTGCCAGTCAGGTGTCGTCCACGTCACTTGACCATGGTTCAAAATACGTGGTCCGTCGCCAAAAGCCCTCGTGTAGCTGAACAGTGCGACGTTAATATTCAATCAATCAATCAACCCAACACAGATTACGTGGTAAAAATTGGCGTAAAATATTTTTTAACCAATTTATTCATACAGTTTTGAAATTATTCTTTACATTCAATAACAGAGGTTTCATTCCCTTTAGAATTGTTTACTGTCAATTTTAGTACGTAATTATTTTCGTGCTTTATAAATAATATTGGTTTTTTTTACTAGAGAATAAATTTTTATGGATAGTTCCTAATTTTTCACTTATTCTTCAGTGTAATTTATATACATTTATTTAATTTATTTGCTTCTATATTTGTCTTAGTTAATAATTACTTTAAAGACAAATGCCCTTTAATTTATATGATTCTTAAATTTTTCAATATTGCATTCATACATTTCTTGATTCTAAGACTTAGAATTCCATACAATTATACAGCTTTTAATTATTCAGATTATTACACATATTTATGCGATTGTGCTTGCAAGGAGCCTAAACGTCATATATACCAGTTAATTCTAAACTTAATTCAATTGTCTCTGAGAATCATCACATATATATCTCTCTCTTTATTCAAACATAGATCTGCTCTGTGCACACAACATCGTACAAATAATGATAAACGTTACCGTTCTGCAGATTTCAATGAAGTATAACAATTCCTGTTCCATGAGCTCCCTTCATTTTGAGCATCGAAATAACGCTTCAATGTGGTTGCTTTGCTAGAACACAAAAGAGCACTTGAACAATCTCCAAATACAACCCACAATTCGGGTATATAATGATATTATACGTAACATCTCAGGCATTAGTTTACTCAATATGTTTCAAATATCAATATAGAGTTTTCATAGGCAAATTTAACTAATCATATTTTCCAGTTTATTGAGATATGTGCATAGTTTAAATTATAATATAGCTCACTATCACTTATCTTAGTGAATTAACTGAATATATAACTGTTTATACAGCTCTATATTAAAAGTTAAATATAATTAAACCTATTTAAAAAAACATATTTTTTGATAAAATAATAATTTTTTATAAGAAAATCCCAATTGAAACAAAATTTTTAAAAAATCACATTGTTGCACGAATAAAATATTTAGAACACATTAATAAAGATCATATTAAAAAATACTTTAGGTTGTATTCAGATGCAAAATATTTCGTAACGACTGAAAACATTTTTTAAGTAAATGTAATTTATGTAATCATTAAATATAAGAAACCTATATAAACTTAATACCTATGTATATATGAACAATATTTGGATTAAGATATTTATTGTATGTTGTATCAACGAAAATAATCACTTTTGCTGCCAGTTTTACTGCTTATTAAAAAATTTTAACTGTATCTATGACACGGTTTTTCTATCATTATAAAATCTTACTTTTATAAGAATGAAAAACAAACGGAAAATGTCACATGTCTAAATCTTATTTAGATATATAATATCAAAGAGAATATATCTTTACTGCCAATTTTATATTGTGTTATAAAAGGGACAATGTTCAAACAAAATGACGCCATTTTTATCTGTCGCTTTCAGTTATTAATTTTAAAAATAGTATCAAATATCATAATAAAAACAGAATTTTCATCCTGGAATGCTTAAGAATGCATCCTGGAATGCGGGTATTATGGTATGGGGTGGTATAGGATATCACTCTAGCACTCCTCTAGTCCATTGCTGGTACCTTTTAAACAACCAACTACGTCTCCGAGGTGTTGGAGCCAGTTGTCCTTCCCTACCTTCAGGTCTTTGGGCCCCAGCCATATTTCAACAGGATAATGCGCGACCCACGTGGCACGCATTATCCAAAAATTCTTCGTCAATCACCAGATTGAATTGTTCCCTGGCCGGCTCGCTCTCAGGATCTGTCGCCAATAGAAACATGTGGTCCATGGTTGCTCAACGATTGACTCAGATTACACTCCCAGCTGCCACACCAGATCAACTCTTGGCAACGTGGAAGCTGCTTGCTGTTTTACCCCAAGAACACATCCAAAGTCTCTTTGAATCAATGCCGAGGCGTGTGGCAGCGGTGATCTCCAACAATGGCGGCTACTTTGGCTACTGATTCTGGCAGGAACCACACTTCACAGAAGTCTATAAATTTAATCATTTAATACTTGGTCAACATGTTATCTACAAAATAAATTTTGTTGTGCTATCTCTTGTCTTTCTTGGTGTTGCATTTACGGTGTCCAGCAGTGTATATTGAAATGGGCTTTTTGTAAAAAACTCAAAAATCTATTTTTTACAAATTTTTAATGTGAAAAATGGGTCCAATTTCGCAATGTTTGATAAAATATTTCATAAATTTTTAAAAAATTAAAAATTAGCTAAAAGTTTATTTAAGTATAATGAAAAAGGTGTACTTTAATTATATGAAAAATTTCAAGCATGTACATAAAACAGATTTTAAGAAACGGTACATCGAAAACAGCCAATTTAACATTGTCAGTATACATTGAGAGAAAGGTTTCCAACTCCCCTTAAAAGAATTAAATTCATAACTAATGAAGTATAGAGTTAAAAGTTTAAAAAACGTATGTTAATTAATTAATTAAAAAGTTAATTAATGTATAAAAAAATTGTTAAATAAAATAACCAAACAACACACAATTGATTTTAATAGGAGGGATGAATCTGGTGCTACAATAGCTAATTTTCAAGATTTAGTATCAATTTTGTCAGGTTTAACCTTAAATCTCCTCTGTTAGTAGTGTCCAGTTTCTTTTTTTGTTTTGGAGATTGGTATCAGCGCTGAAACTCCTTTTTACTAGGAAAAACAATTAAAAACTTCCTCACGATATTCCATAATTCGGGACAAATAACAAGTTTGCCTTTTTAAAGCCAAAATTTCTGGCATCCGTTTCTAAACTTTAAAATCTTCATTGGTGCATATTACGATCAATTCCTGTTGTCATGTGACATTTTTTTTTCAATATGACAATATAAATTCATTGCCTACTGTAGTATTACAATAGTCAAAGCATACTCAAACCTGGTTTCAAAATCTGAATAAAAGGCAGTTAAATGTTGAACTTAGGTTAAAACGTGCTGATAGATTGTCTGGATTAATTTGAGAAAATTCCGGACTTCCAGTATTATACTTCTTTAGTTTGACTCAGGAAAGAAACTCTGAAACGGTTCCTGTTTTTAAAAAAATTATACTATCATCTTTTTTGTAAGGGCAAATTAACCTCATTAAATTTAGTAAATAAATCTGCTAAATAAGTAAAATTTGGTTTCCACTTGATTAAATTTTCTTTTAAAATTAAAGTCACGATCTAGTTTAATGAGAGCCAATATCACATAAACCCCCACTTACACCTCATTGACCCCTCAAATTATTTTTTTGCTGACGTGGACCCCTTGCAGGTCGTCATAGACCCCTGGGGGTCTATATAGAACCACTTTAGGAATCACTGTGCTATTGGTAATGCATTCATCCTAATAAATAAGGAATCCTCCTTCGATCCATGAAGTTTGGCTATTTCATTCTAGTCTCGAGATTTGAAGCGAATGAAATAGACAGCTCGATCTCCATATCTTAACTCGATACAGCATCTTTAAGACTATCTTAGCAGACTGATTGATTGATTGAATATTAACGTCGCACTGTTCAGCTCCACGAGGGCTTTTGGCGACGGACCACGTAATTTTGAACCATGGTCAAGTGACGTGGATGACATGACTGGCACTCCCTCTCTTAACTACTACACCACACCAATGGGAGGACGTTTCAGCTCTCGACAATTTAACGTGCGTCGCTTGCCCTACGGCGGGTCTTTAGTGGTAGGGCGAACTCGTGACAAGGCAAGCCACAATCCGATACCTATACCACTCGGCTACTGCGGCCACCTATCTTAGCAGACAGGTGACTGTGTTAAGCTTACGTCTGAGGCTTGATTGATACGATTTTCTGAATATTAACGTAATCTTGGCATAAAAGTAGTAGTCTTGTTGTCATTGTCGAAATCTGTACAAGATTCCTGATCCATTGCGTCTGTCTGATTTTCACTTAAGTAATCTTTAATATTATTAATTAAGACTAACTCGCTCCCATTAGTTAGTTGCAACCGTATTGGATTTTGAATCGACTTAAATAAAAGTTGTTGGATTTTCAATATGTCTCCTTCGACAGCCCATCACCCTAAAGCGAATCTAAGTCCGCAAGTATATACATATATCCTACATTTGCTTACATTACTCGACTTAAGAAAAAAAGAAAATGATGTATGAAAATTTTTTGTCCTCGAAAAATAATTTCTAATAATATACACCAAAATACTATAGCAAAATACAGAAATCTACATACCCAGAAGTAAGTAAGTAAAGCAAAGTTAAAGTGAAAAATTCATTTGTTAAAAACTATACTTCAACTAAAATATTGAGTGAACCCATCAGCAAGAAGCCACTAACAATAGTGACCATAGGAAAGCAAGCAAGAAAAATCTGGACAGTTAAAAATTAAATTTAAAAAATTGATTTTAAAAAGTAATATGTAATAATTAAAAATAAAATTAATTAAAATTAATTAAAAAATGAAATAATCAATAATAAAATAAATTAAAAATAATTTAAATATAAAATATTAATTAATAAAATAAATTAAAAATAATTAAAAATAAAATAAATAATAATAAAATAAATTAAAAATAATTAAAAATAAAATAATTAATAATAAAATAAAGTAAAATTAAATTAATTTAAAAAAAACTAGTTTTTTAACTTTTACTTAGGAACCATATGAAAACCATTTATTACGAAAACCATATAAAAACTAAAAACGTTATTTTTTGGAAAGAAAAGAAAAACATAAAGAAAAATTTAAAAAATAGTATCAAACCATAACATTGAACTTATTACAAATATACAGATAACGAAAATAAAAAAGAAATCCATGTTTTAACCCTTAACTTCGCACTGTTGCATTTCTGCAACATATGATTTATTTTAATTTAACAGACTCAATATTTTTTTAATTACCTACAAAATCACTTATCTGAGAAGAAAAAGTTTACTGCAACGAAATGCATGCTAATTTTGTCACTAGAAGAAAGTACATTTTTTCCAGAAATCACTACAATTATAAAAATCTCTGATGCCTCAAGAACTGTGTTTTGGCGATAAAATAATCCATTATATTTTATGCTTCCTCTTGTTTATTGACGAAATAAATTATCAGGTAAGAAATTTAAACATTTTATCATGATAGTAAAATCCTCATATAAAAAAAGTTTTTTTACAGCACTACGACGCAATGTTGCACTTCTGCAAAAAACAAAAAAATGACTGAAATTCAATTTCAAACTGCTTAATTTTTTTTATATATTTTTCCCTTTTAATATTACTTGAGAACTAGCTGATATAATTTTTTCATAGAAATTTTAAAAATTGTGAAGTTAAGGGTTAAGAAATAGTGTATACGGTTTTTAATATTTTTATGCGCTTTTTATCGCTGCTTTTATTAATTAAAATTGTGTTACATTTGTAAATAATTAAGAATAATATTTCTGTAAATAGAAACATGAATATTACTATTCCAATACGGAACTTTCATAATTTTAAAATGAAAACTTGCTTTTTATCAAAAATATTTTTATTTGTCTTCCATAACATGCAAAGTTGTCTCGAAGTTGTACGTATTAAATGTACTTTATTGTTAGTTTTAATAAAGCTCGAGTAATACATCATAATATTTCAGTTAAATTCGGAAAAAACCCATGAAATTTCTCTGTTACTGAAGCAATTGAAATTATAAAATAAAAAAATAGTAATTAATAAATAGAAAATGGTTAATATTGAATAAATTTATTATCTCGTCTTCTTTATTATTCTAAACAGAAAGTTATATGCTTTTAATTAAATCAATACAAAAAAACATGATTCACTAATCAAAAAAAAGAGTATCTTCTATGAATTACAGCTATTGCATAACTTAATTTCCCTTAACATTTTTTTTTCATTTTGTATTTATTCATTCTATTAACTGGCGTATACGTAATCGATTTAACAGAATGTATAAAAAGATATTCTCACTGACGTCAAACAACATTCTTGGTTTCATATACCTAATTAAATCGCAAATTGCGGGCAATTAATGCTAATTGAAATTTGCTTAATATTCTAAAACCCCTAACCAAAATTACCTCTCGTATTAAAGGCTAATATTAGTACTAGAATATTATTTTATGTAAATATAGATTGCTTTGGTTCTAAATTATCGTGTTAATTTTCAGCTATGGCTGCAGGTTAGTTTCTTTTTTTAACACTAATATTCCCATCAGAACCTTTAATCTGATTAAGAACAATACTAATAACAATTTTAGACGAATATCTAGTTTCATTGAATGGGAATACTTAGAATAAAAATTTAGCATTTACAAAACGGCATGAATTAATTACATATAGTTTTTATATGTAACAAATAATATTTTCACAAAAAATAAAAAAAATCTGTGCTATAAAAATTAAATTTAAATAATAGAATCAATAGTATTTTTAAAATTAAGTGGTTTGTATTATTATAAATTAATTTTTCTTAGTTTTTTTAATGAATTTTTTTGAATAAATTTTTATTATAACACATTATTGGTAATCTATTTGTGTTACCAGTTAAATTTGTGACGAAGTCCTTTTTAACAAATTTACAAAATTATTTATATATTCTCAAAACACAGTTCTTTAATATGTGTTACGAATTAAGTGTTTTTAGAAATAAAAATTGTTTGATTTTATTGAATTTTTAATTTAGTTTCTTATAATTTTTTAATTTTATTTTTTTCGTAATAAATACCCAGAAAATAGTAATAAATATTATTAAAAAATATTTAAAATGTCCAGTAAAATTTTACTTCCTTTTTTACTTTCCTTTTCTCTTAAACTTTATTTTTCTGTAAGAAATTTAACTTAGTATTCGATTGATTCCGAAATTTTAGTACATGTGTGTTTTAAATTAAAATTAAAGCAGTAATTTATTTAATTGGGAATATTATAAAAAATAGATTTTATTTTTTTAATTTAAGATGCTTTTTGCCCTTTTTCTCGGTAAGGATTTTAAATTTTTATTACAAATATTGTCAATATTGACAATATTTGTAATGCTATGTATTAACCCCTTTTATCGATCCAATGTTTTTTCTATGGACATAATTGCCTAATAGATGTTAATTATATGTCTGGTGTATTTCGTACCTCAAATCTGTGATTTTTACTATAATTCCTGTCTGTATTCAAAACCATTATCTATCATTAATATTAAATATTTTTCGATACAATGACTGTACTGACCAAAAAAAATAGCTGTGGAATACTAAAAGTGTCAAAATATTTCTTATAAAATACTAAAAAGAGTGACAGGGAAGGAATGGCTCAAAAATTTAATATCTGAAAGAGAAAAAATGCTGCTAGGAAGTTTTTGACGTGCACTAGTTCCAAAAACTAATATATCAATAAGAAAAATGAATATTTTCGGGGTATTTGATTCAAACTTACGTGCAGATCTGAAACAAAAAAAATCCAGCAATGTCGAACCGTTCCGTTTTCGGCCGGCCCGATCTTTCGAAAAGAAATTTAAATAAAGGGAAAAATGTTTTTGCTCCCTTTGCTTTGTTTCTGTCAAAGGAATATTCTAAAACCTTGAAAAAAATATCTGTTGTAATCTTACATTTTTAACAGCTATATTTTCTGATAAAAGTATTTTTGACATTTTTCAATACATTTGTCTGCTGAACCCCTCTAACACAATGAATCAATCTGTTCCTCATTTTAATCAATCATTTTTTCCATAAAATTCTATAACATACTTGCCAAATTTTTCAAGAATTATTTATTTTTCTTAAAATTTACTTTTAAGAATTATATAAATTGTTTAAAATTGTGAAGAAATTTCATAAAGTTTATAAAATTGAACTTAGATAGATTTTTACATGTAAAAAAGTGAAAAATTGTTTTTTCTACTAGAAAACTTATTTGTATGACAACATTTCAGAAAAAACGCTCTTTTTTTTAATCATATTCTTCTTATTTTTATGATGGACTATGATTTTAATTCAAAAATTGTTATTTTTAAACTTATCCAATCTATGCATTCTCTTCTAAGAAAAAAAAATCGCAGTACTTTAAATTTCAAAACAGTTTCCAAATTTGTTAAGAATTAAAAAATACAATTTTAACCAAAAAGCAATCGACTGATAATTTTTTGAAAATAAATTTTCAGATATAACTGAATCTGATTGATTGAATGTATTATTAACGTCGTACTTTATAGCAACACGAGAGCAAATGGCGATGGATTTCAAAACTCTAAAACACCACCAAGTGTCATGGAGGATATGGTGTATCCCCCTATTCTCCAAATTTCCACCCAACGAGAACATGAGAACTTAAAATCCCGTAAGATTTAAGGTATCCGACTACGTTCGGAACCATGATTTTAAAAAAATTTTATAAATATAATTTTCATGATATTTAGTGTCACTTAGATTAGAATACATGCATAAATTTTTTTAAAGGGACTTTATGAAAAAAAAATTATTTAAATACAATATTTTGGCAAAAAATTAACTTAGAATAACCTTTTTTCCAAGTGTTCTCCTTTTGTAAAAATGCTTATATTGTATTAATATTTTGCCTGTATATAGCTCAGACCTCTGTACAGAGGCTCAACTATGATTTTTGAAACATTCACATTATTTTCGAGGGCAACCAGAAATATTATCGCGTATTTTCTTAAAATTTCTCCTTCTGTTTTCGTAAAACATGGATAAACCGACTTCCAAGTTATGCGTTTCAAAATTTAGTTGAGCCTCTGTACAGAGGTCTGGCTGAAATACAGCAAAATATTAATACAATAAAGCACTTACAAAGGGGAACATTGAAAAAAAGGGTTAAAGTAATGACTAAATAATTTTTAATATATAAAAAATTTTATCATTTTCAAACTAAATGATTCATCAAATCAAATATCCATTTACACGCTTTTGCAAAATCGGTTCCGGCTATCGAAAACTTCATCATAACCTCTTTATAATATTTTTTGGCACCAAAACTCAACGATTCTCAGAAGCAATGCTGACAACTGCTAATTTTCTACAATGATCACATGGCTATCGTAGTTACTCACTGATTTTGAGTGATGACTTCACACTCCAAAGTTATGTGAGGACCATTGGAGAAGGACTTCCTAATTTTGAGTCATGATCAAGTGTGAAAAACAACACCTAAGCTGGCAACCCTTTCCTAACTTCCGCACCACGCCAATGGAAGTATTTTGAGCCTCGGCAGATTTAAAGTGTATCAGCTCCTTTACAGGTGGGTCTTTAGTAGCAGTAAGGCTCCCACTCAAGAAACATAGGCCACGGATTCGTGACTATAACCACTTGACAATTGCGGCCACTGACTGATTTTGAATCTTATGAATAATTTTCTGATACTATTTAAAACTAATTTATAATTAATGCTCTTTTGACTATCATTGCAAAGATTGTGACGGATCTGAGCGCATTCCTTCAATTAATCCTCTTGGGAAATCTTTGGGCTATCAATTCGCGTTATTCTCGACCAACCCTTCGGAAGGAGAGAGAATCGTGATATTTAAATTAACTTACTATATATAGTCAAAGTTTTCTAGCTTGAATAGAGAGTAGGAGAAGAGATATGCTCGAATCAGGTGAGATTGCTACTGAAGATATCATATTTGAATTATCGTGATTAAGAAATCATTAGAAGGAAGTTTTAAAATGACAATTGTTCACTGAGATTAAATTGATATTAGATTAAATCGGATGATAGGTTAGATCCTTTATTAAGTAAGGATCAAGTTTGATAGTCTCCTAATCATTCGTGTTTTACCGTCGCTGTTCCACTTTACAGTTAGCATTGAGACATTCTCTTACTATAATTAGTTGAAATTGTGTCTTTTCATTGTGTGATAAATAGATGATTTGGATCATGTCGAGTGTTTCTTCCCTACCTCCCACACATCAAGCCCTCTCAAGATTTTTTTTATATTGTTTGTAAGTAGTGCACTTTTATAAATAAAATATAATTACATATTGAAATTAGCAAAATAATAATTCATTAAAGATTTTAAAATCTAATTTTGAAACGAAGAGGATTAATAACGTGTTAAGCAAATGTTTCAATAAATAAATAAAGTATTACCATTTCATTTAATTCTATCATAATAGATCATAGTTATTACCATATGTCTAGAAATGACCTTCGGCAATCTTACTATCATCACAATTGAATGTAAAAGCACAGAATTCAGAATTATAAAAAAGGTATTAACGTAATAACTCTCCAAATATTTTAATGAATACAAGATTTGATGAAAAATTTTATTTATTTTATGTTGAAGCTTCTTAAAGAAAAAAGCCTACAAATCTCTTTTAAGAAAAGCAATTTAAATTTATTGAACATATAACAAAAGTCAAATCTCCATACCAATTATACCTATCATCTGGTGCCTTTGTAACAATTCTTACCTTTCCTCAAACTTAAAAGGATAAGAAAAGAAAAAAATTCTTTAATACGAAACTTGGTCTTATTTAGCAATTGAAAAATTTCGATTATCCACGGGAAATCTAACAAACATTTCCTTGCATTTGGGAGGGGGTCTTCGTATTATCCAACAAGTAATCGAAATACTTCTTAAACCCTACTCATCCTCAAGGTGTGAAAGTAGTAGAGGTAAAAAAAGGATTCTGTCACAGTGGCAACATTTACCAGCAACAGGAATGCGAAGAACCCCTTTTCAGAGAAGGGTTACAAAGAGATGACTCATTAGTTCTCTGAATGGGCCCCCTTAACGAATTCTTTCTATAAACACTGTTTTATCCGCGCGGTGCTGGGACTGTGCTGTCCCTTGGGTGTAAAGTCAATTATGCGAACCCTGCGTTGGGGATTGGAACTTCAATCAATACGAAGGTCTGCGAAGGATTGGGAAGAGTATTGAAAGGTGTGGAAGAGATTTCAGTTTGATAGAGTATGCACAGAACTGGATTTCACTTACTCGGAATGGTGCCAAAAAGTAACTTATTGGCTCTAGGTTTTGAGATAGCTACAAAGTATCAAAGTATCTAATCAATTTTGTTTTGCAGTACTTTTAGTTATGACCCTATTTTTCAACTTTTTATATCTCATGTTACACTCTAAGATAAATTCATCGAAAAAACTCAATTTAAAAGCAATATTACTCAGTTGTACTAGTTATACACAATCGGCAATACTGAACTAAATTTTAAAAGAAAAAATACTTTTTATAATTTATTTATTTATATTAACATAGATTTAATACAATTTTAATTTAGAAAACGGTAGTTACAATCAAAAATAACTAAAATATAATTAATATTTTTGTAATAATTAATTATAATTAAATAAAAGGATAAAGACTAAACTAATCCCTAGCTTAAAATGTGTTTATACTTATGCAAACACATTTTTAATTTTATTACTCCCTTGTTTAGTTATTATAAAGAGATACAGGTTGATTCATAATTTGTGTGAAAAATTTTAAAAGCATATAACAATTTATAGTAAATTTTAATCGCTTTATTTACAAGTTTAATTAATAAATGAATCGTTTAAATTACCAATCTAACTACTTTCACTAATGGGAGTAAATAATGACTCCGAAATCAGGTTTTTAAACGCGAAACGAAATTCTAGAGCTTTTGAAGGATGATTGTTCAAATTCTGTTAAAAATAAAGCATTTAAAAATCAGAAAAGACATTTTTTCTAATGAATTATTAGCTAAACTTCGAAAAGAAATAAAATTTGGCTGGCAATCAAAAGCTGCAGGAAAAAAATGTGGATAAAAAGAAGTCCTTGGTGAAGAAGAAAATAAAAAGCTAAAAAGACTTATCACTGTAGTAAATCCTCTGCCTCAACGAACTTTAGCAAAAAATCTACAGAAAACACAATCAACAGTTTGTTGTCAGATGAAGAACATTGGCTATAAAAAAAAGTAAATAAACCAATCTGTCATCAAAAACCGTAGAAAAACGAAGAAAACGCTTTTGCCCTCTGTATTTAACGTTACGCATAGGTAGATACAAAACATGGGTAACTTCTAATGAAGCACTGTTTCGTCTGTCATCTACAACTGGCAAACGAAGATATAATGTATTTCACGTGAAAAGCGTCGCAAAGTCGCAGCTGTTTTTTAAAAGAAAAGTTGGCCGTTGGGTGTTGTGGTATGGATGGGAATGTCTTTTCAAGGCTTAACAATTTTTTTTTGTAGAACAAAAGGCTAAAATTGATGCTAAATACTATCAGAATTACGTTTTAAAAGCACATGATCAAAGAAAGTAAACGTCTTTACCCTCCAGTAAACTTTGCTTTGCCCAAGATTCTGCTCCAAGTCATACTGTAAAATCAACTACAAAATGGCTGAAAGCTAACAAAATAAATTTTCTTCATCCTGAGAAATGGCTATCATCATCCTCTTATTGTGTTCTTTGTGATTAATTTTTATTGGGATACTTAAGAAAGCAGTTAAAAAGACGTAAAGTAAGAACACTTCAAGGGCTTCAAAAAGCAATCAGAGAAAGAAAAATACCCTCAAAAATGATAGAAAAAGCTCTTTTGGCTTGTCTTAAAGGTTCACGTAAAGTGTACAGTTCTTAATTAAACCACAAAAATTTCATGTAAATAACTTAAGGTATGTGACTGCCCAAATTTCGCCGTTTTGGTGAAAAGTTTCGAAATTTCTTTTATGTCTTTTTTTATAGTCCACACATTTAAGATTCCAAAAATACTCTATTTTTTTCCTACGGTATCTAGAAGCAAAGTTATAGCATAATTAGTAAACAGAAAATGGAGTTTACAAAACCGGAAGTACACCGGAAGTCCCTACACAAAATATTTTTAAGTTATTGAATTGAAATTTTCAAAACATGTTTTATTTAGTTCTATCTGTGTTATGAATCAAATCTAATCTCTGTATTTATGTAGTTTATAGCTTTTTATGAAAAAAAATCATTAATTTTTTAAAAAATTATGTTTTTGCATAAAATTTGGCATATTTAAAAAACTTTCAAAAGTATTACAAATCTTTTTAATCTCCAACATATAAAATGTTATACACGTATAGCCTGCAAATATTATTTGAACACATTTATTAGAATTTTACATGTAACAGCAATTTTTCATCAAATTTCGCTAAAACAAACAATTGTTATATGAATCCCATGAAACTCTCCAGAAAACATAAAAGGTTTTTTTTAAAAAAAAATTCCAAATTAGGGTAAGCATGAATTTCAAAAAGATCTTGACCTATATAAATATATGGTGAGTTTAAAAATGTACAATTAGTAGAATATTTTTTTTATACTGTATTAAAATCTTTAAATGCATTTTCTGAGAAACTATGTTTTTCATGTGTTCTTGCTTTACAGTGAAGTTCACTACAAAATTTCTTTTTTAAGATATTGAATTAAAGTTTCGAAAATGATTTATTTAGTTTTATCTCCTGTCTAGACTATAATTTGTGCCTGTTTATGCATATTTTTATTGCACTTTTTTGTGAGAAAATAACATTAGTTTCTTATAAAAAAACTGAGTTCTTGCATAAAAAAAGGCATATTTTAGAAACTTTTCCTGTCAAATCTGATTGCTCTTAACACAGATAATGATATTATTTATGTACTGTATAGATATTATTCAAATGTATTAATTAGAATTTTTTCAATACAAGCTTTACCGTAACTGCAATTTTTCCGCCTAAATTTCCTCAAAATTCCAATATATCCAAAATTATTTTTAATTTTGGGAAGTGTACTTGAATTCCTAGTTTTAAGCCCTATTTCAAATAAAAAAGTGTTTATTTAGTTGAAAATTTATATATTTAAAAAAAAGGTGCTCCGAAGGTAGTCACATACCTTAATTCAATAAGACTGATGATGCTCTGAAATTGGTCACATTATTTTTGAATCAATCTGTATATCTATATTATCAATTAAAAATTCTTCTACCCCTCTTATCTCTATCTTAAAAATATTAACTATTCCTCGTATTGTGCCTTGATATTAATTAAAATAATTTAATTAGCAGCATTTATAAGCTTTCACAACACACTTAGGGATTCTCTCTTGACTCATCAGCACGAGATACACAATTTGAAAATCACTGAACGGAGGAATCAATTACTTTTGATTATAATATCTATATAAGTTTGAGTATAATGATATATAAGTTTCCTTGAAATATTTAAATTAAAATGACACATGTATTAACTTCTGTCTCATTTTGTAGAGAGCTATTTCATGAGGTTTTCCTGTCAAAACTAACTTGGGGTAATATTACTAAAAGTTTTATTGAAAGTTTAACTGCCGCCACTTTACAGAGGAAATGAGATATGCAAATTTACTCTAATATATAAAGTGGTGTGAGAGAGAAAAAAGTTATTTGAGTTTGCTTTACTAGTGTGAGTTTTCATTGATTCTATCAGCTAGTTAGTAACTCCTGACCTAGATTTAAACACTTCCCTGCTTTTGGAGTAATCATCACCGTGAGTGCGTCAGATTCAATTTGTCTATTCAACAGTGGCGCTTCCTCCGTTTGTTTCGATACTCAGCGTCAATGTCTGCCAATCTTTTGAGACTTACAGATAAGTTTATTTTGATTGCTTATTTAATTAATTGATTTGTCCATCATACCTTGAGCTAAGTTAATACTGAATAAACAGTTAAATGGTTATTTCTTAGTACTTTGTGTTATGACATTTACTCCTATCGTTAAATTGAGCGAGTCACAATATTTCGATAAGAGATCCTTCGGAGTTAGAGGACACTGCTGCAATTTTTGTACTTATTCAGAATAATTCCAATTAGTGCTCTTTTTTCATATCTGCATACGTTATATTTATACCATAAAATCCGATGTATAAAGCTCACTTTTAACACGAAAAAATAAGACTGAAACTTATGGGTGTGCGTTATACGCCGGGTATAAAAATGAGAGCTTTAAAAATAAAAAAGAGATGAGAGTAAAAAAATTCTATATATCCTAGGTCTAATTATCAGAATGAGTAACTCCCCAAAATATCGAAATAAGACTTTAAAAGCCTTCTAGTGGAGTATTTTGAAATCTATCCATTAGATTATTTCAAATGTCCTTCAAAAATATCGCTAATTTGATATGAGCATTTGCATTGAAGTAATTACCGTGCATAGCGCAGTAAAAAATAAACAGTTTTTACTAGTTACTGTAAAGTTCATCCAGAAGGAGTTACGCATTCTGATAATGAGGCCGATGATATATCGAAATATTATTTATTTAAGAAAATAACATATACCTAATAAACTCAAATAATTGCAGATCTAGAAGTGTTTTATTTTTTCAAAAGCCTGGGATAATACCTCGAATAAAGGATTTTAAAATATATGAGCATTATGTGCATACATTTCAGATTTCTTCGTAAAAAAAGAGAGAGTGCGCTTTTTACAGCGAATATACCTAAAGATTAAAAAATTGTAGCTAGAAAGTATAAATGAGCGTTTTACGCCGGATTTTATGATACATATATATATCAAATATTTCATATATTTAAAACCGTATTGTTCCTTTCTTTCTTAGAGCCAATTTCAAAAATGAAAATTACTTAACTTTTATATTTACCAATTTTCCCTTATAAAATGTTTCTTAAATTTCTTCCTTAAGGAAAGTTTTTTTTAAATGATTCTTTTTTAATTTTAATGAGGGACTTATTATTTTAACAGGATAAATTATAATTCTTCTAAACGCATACTTTTAAATTATGATTAATATAGAAGTAAGAAATAATATTAATAAAAGTAAAAACACACACAAACTGTTTAAAGTAGTAATAGACAACTTTTCTATGTTATAGGCTAATTTCAAAATTTTTAGTAGGTTGATATAACTTTTATTTCAAAACGTATAAATATTTTTAAAGCTAATATATATTTAGAAAATTATTTAACACTTGTGGGTAAAATATAGATGAGTCTATTTGCTTTTTTATTTTTTAAAATCTAAATATAAAAACAGATAAATTTTAACAATTTTAATTATTTTATTAAATAGAATTCCATTTTTTGCACATGCACAGGATTTTATATCTTTCTACATAAATTATCCTAATTATTCTTTAAATTAGCACAAAAATATTGGAAACACTAATGAAAATTTTCATATATACAAAAAAATTTTAGTCTTTAAATGAACTTTTTAAACAATAAATCGGAAATTTCTATACGACTCTTTTAAAACTTGTGCCAGTCAGCATTTGTCAAACACTGATTTTAAAAAGTGTATGTATCTATGAAGATGATATGCTAAAATATTTTTTAATAGTTATTTTTCTTCCATAAAATATTAGTCTTGAATTATAAGCCCTAGTTACTATTTCTCAAACATCGAGTATAGTTATAAAAACTGATTTACTGTAGGATAGTTAGTAAGACACAGAAGTTAACTTCCTTGTATTAGAATAATTTTCCTCTTTTTACACACTCCAAAATTAAAGTTAGATTAATAACTATTCATACTTTTTGAAAAATAATAATCAAAAGTAGTGATAGGCTATTGTAATATTGTTAGTGAAATTTAAAAAATTATATTTTTTCAGTATATTTAGTGTTATTTATATTTATCCTTTTTCGACGAATCTTCTTTAGATGAGTACTAGTGTCACAATCCCGATGTGCCCTAGTGATCTTTACCTTTTCCCAAGGAGTTTACTGTCTTTAGTAAACGCGATTGTCACGAACCTAGGGTACCCTAGTGATCCTTCTCTATTTTCGACCCTTCTTGTCATTCAACTCATTCTTTTTTTTTTTCTTTTTCCATCGAAACCACAGATATATTTGTAAATATATATTATTAGAATAATAAATTTCTTTATTTTGATTGTATTATATTATTCATTGTTATTAACAGTTTTATTTTCATTTTGTAGTGCATTAATTTGGTTTCATTTTTCTGTTAATTTTATTTCTGATATTAGTATTGTGTTTTAGTAACATCCCATTGGTTTGCCAACCCGCATAATCCCACCAAATCCTATTTACTTTTATCTGTAAAATTGGATTTTTATATTTAATTTGACTTATTTTAAACTATGTTTTAAATTGAACTTTAATATAAGTGCATGTATTTCATATTCATATGTATTTTTAAAATTTTTCTAACAAATGTATTCATGTCAGTAATTTAAAACTTTAACTGTTTTTAAAAATTTTCTAGAAGTTCAAACAAGTGTTTGGCGCAGTATAGCCGAAATCGTCTTTTGCACCAATAAACCCCACAATCACTCACCCGACGGAATTTTGACCAAAAAGGGATTCAAAATGACTCTGTTTCAAGAATATATTGTTTTATCGTTTATTTTAGTTAATAAAATAAACAATAAAAAAGATAGAAGCAATTTTCATTTTTAAAAAGGTTTAAAAAAATAAGCACATTATTAATGTAAGACTATATTATTTCACATGTGTAAAGACTATAATATTACTATAAGTAGAAATATTATAAAGCAAAAAAATCGTTCGCTTATTTAAAACATTAGCAGAATTATATTCATTTAATTCTATGAAAATAGGAAAAGATCATGAAGATCAAAAATGAAATAAAGAATAAAAAGTACGGTTCAAATATGTGTGTATGTAGAATAAATGATAATATTTAATCGCTTAAAAAGTGTGGGATTCACTATTGATTAACTTAATCAACCATCATCAGATTGTATATCCATATTAATAAAATTTCTGAAAAGAATTCATTAAATATTTTCGACAAATGCTTTAATATTCCCTTACATACTAAAAAGACTTCAAATAACCAGTGTAAACAACTTCAAATTAGCACTTTTTTTAAGAGAAAGTAAATAATTACTGGAAACTTAAAAAATTATTTCTCATTCATAACTACTTTTCTTTTCATTGCTATACTCCAACACTTATCTGTTGGCAATTACGGATATTTAATTCTTGACAACATTATTAAATTAAGAACGAAATTCAAAAATTATAATTACCATTTCCATTAAACTTCAATTACAAAAGAATATCGAAATATATTCATTATCTGAAAAAATATATATATTTGTATTCGTGGAGTTCAAATGAAATCTGCAGATACTTTCGTTGTCATGGTAAATCCAGAACTGTTATTTTTGCTTATTACGAACAATTCATTGAATTTAGATTAAAGTAAAACGCGGGTATATAATTTAATTTAGTCGTATCGTAGCAGAATGCCTTTTGCATTAATTACTACTTATAAAAGGATCTTCGTGCACGTAAAAGAATAATAATTAGTTTTAAAACCTTTTCATATGAAGTTTCTCTTCATATTTTGCCAAAAACCATTGATATTCTAATTATAAAATGACGCTTTTTGAATTCTTATTAAATTATATTTAATGTATTCTGAGAGGAAAAAGATCGAAGAAAATTCCAAAGAGAATTAATAATGTTTGCTGAGAACGTATTATTCAGGATGCGAAGACTGACCACATAAAAGGAAATTTTTCATTAAATTCAGAAAATTTTATTCGACTTGTTCCATTTATGTAAAATTAATTCTTTGAAAATTACTTTATGTAAATTATTGCTTGAGATTTCCCTATGAAGCATTATATACCGCAAAATAAATACATTAGTAACACAAAATACTTTAAACTGTATCAAACCGTAATATCTTCTATGTTTAACTATAATCCAAAAATTTCTGTGGTTTATTAATTTTCTTTATAGTTTTTGATTTAAAGCATTTGCATTTACTTTTTAAATATAATTTGCTATTTACATATTTAGTTTTTTAAAAAAAGTTGGAAAAAATAACTACTAGAATTACTTTATATAAAAATGATGTGTTTTATTTTAAGAAAAAATATACATCTTTTTTGAAAGTGTTTATTATAAGTTTAAATGTATTTGATTCGTAATTAATTTTGTACAACTTTACCACTTTTAAATGCTTATACGTTTAGGACATTTAGATTAGAATGAAACTTTTTCATATTTTATTGTATTTTAATAAATATTCTGTTAAGCTTTAAAAAAATCATGCTTGTCTAAAGTGCCCCAAAAGTCTTTAAATGTGGCCCAAACGCAAGGAAAATATTTAAATTTACACATTTTTATTAAAAAAATAAATGTTTGCAATATTTTTCATATATAATCAATACGTTACATTTATTTTTTGAAATAAAAATTTAACTAAAACATCTTATTATTAGGTTTTAGATTCAGCTTTTTTACTTGACTTAACAGAACATTTGAATGATTTAAATTTGAGACTTCAAGGAAGAATCAGCTTATTAATAATATATTCCAATCAATGACAGCGTTTCAAAGAAAGTTGAAATTTTGGCACAATCAGGTAAAAGAAAGATTTGACACATTTCTGAGCTTTGGCTGTACATAAACCTATGAGTTACACAAAATACGCTGCATTAATGTTTGATTTATTCGAGAGTTTGAAAGTAGATTTCAAGATTTTCGAAAAAATGAAGAGTATTTCAGCATACTTTATACCCCATTTCCTCTAGAACTAAATAAATTACCTTTTCAAATCTTCACACACACAAATAGAGTGCACTGAACAAAGTGACCATTCAAATGAAAGAAAAATTTGGGAATGTTTCTTTACTGGAGTTTTATAAAGATTACCAACCCGCGATAAATATCTTAATCATCATAATCCTGATTTATTAATGTCTTCAGCTTTTGGCAGTACGTATATTTGAGAACAGTTATTTCAAGAATGAAGCATACAAAAAACAAAAATAGGACAAAGATAACTGTCAAATACCTTGAAAATGCATTAAAAATTGCAACCTCGTCTATTGCACCCGATATAGATTTGCTTGTTCAACAAAAGTAAATTCAACCATCTCATTAATTTGAAATTCTTCCATCTTTATGAAATTCATACTAAATGAAATGAAACTTTTACAAATTTAAAATAAATTTGTATTTATACATATCTATAACCAAATTTTAAAAAATTATAATAAGAAGAAATTAATTTATTTTAATAAAACTACTTAGAGCTCATTTTTATTTCAATTTGTTCAAAAATATTGTATGTGTGGCCCAGAAATTTTTTTTTCTTGCAATGCAACCCTCAAACGGTCATAGTTTAGACACCCATGCTTTAAATCATTTAATTTTTCCCTTTAGTAATTAAGAATACATAATTGAAAAGATGTATTCTCATTATTTTTAAGCAATCATTTGCTTTTCATTTTGCTTCATACAATTTTAGGCTTCAAAATATTTTGATTGTTCTCGATTTTCGTTAAGCACTAAATTAACTTTGAAGCATTTGCGATATCACTGTGGATCAAATGCGATAATATACCAAATAAAAAATACTAAAAATGTACATTTTATTTTGTTGAAAAAAATATTTTAGCAACAAAACTTGACATACATTTCCTTAAAAAATGCCTGTTGTAAATATCCTTTTAGCAAGACAAAACTTAACATCATATAATCTAGCAAAATAACTATAAAAGTAATTAATATGATTCTTGTCATCACCCACAACAAAATATTAAGTCATGTTGTTCTTTCACAAAGCACATTAATATAATCAAAAAATGCGGAATACTTGTCTTTAAAAAATTAATAAAATTGAGCTTTTCTTAAAAATTTAATGTTTGCTTTAAAATACAACTTTTGAGAATAAAGTTCGGTGAATGAAGTCAGAGCGGACGATCTGGCAACACTGGCGAAACGAAACGCAGCACATGCGTAGCTGCAGGTGTTGACCATCTGCCCCACCATTGTTTAGTTGAGACTCATTTGTGTTCCATGTAAGACTTGTTTTACAAAGTGCTTGTTTAGTTCGTTGATTCTTAACTGAGAACAAGAAAATGAACGAACAAAAGATCAGTTTAAAGTTTTATTTTAAGCTTGGCAAAACACCAAAAGAAACTTATGAGATGCTGATACGTGTTTATGAAGATCAAGCACTACCCATGAAGTGTGGGTACGAGTGATTCATCCGTTTTCGAGAAGGTCGGGAAAGTGTTTCTGACAACCTCCCTAGCGGAAGACTGGCAACATTCGTCAGTGACGAAAACAGTGAGAAAGAGAGGAAATTAATCACTAAGGATCGTCAACTAACTGCGCGCATGATAGTTGTTGAACTGCAGATTAACCGTGAATCCGTGCGACAAATCGTTACTCACAATTTAGGGATGAGAAAAATGTGTTATCGATATTGACGATACTCCAAACATCTTTTGGTGAGGCTTTTGAACTCCATCCCAAATGAAGACTTCTTGCAAAGTTTCAAGGACATGTATAACAGATCTCTGCGGTGCATAGTCATGGGAGGTGACTATCTCAAAGAACAGTAAAGTAACTTTCGTTAATATTTTATCTACGTTAATGTTACAGGACTATTCACCGAACTTTATTGTCAGAGGTTGTAGAATTTCTTTTTCCTTTCCCCACCCCTTACCAAAGCTGTGTCAGAGACTCTTAATTTTACGGAAATGTTAATAATGAATGTCATTTTGTTACAAATTGGTGTATCAGAAAACATTTTAGCGGATAATATCTTTGCAAAAATCTGTGAACTGAATATCATCTGCTTCAATAGTCCGTTTCTTCCAAAGGTACACAAAAATTTATTTTTACCCAATTATAATTCAACATTTTATTATGCTCCAGATATTTTGTATGGCACACGTACATTTTCCTTTACTAGAAAATTAAAAACGAATTTTTTGGTAAAGTGACCCTCAGACAGGAAAATGTTTCCTCAGATAAAATCCAGTATTTCTTAATTTTCATAAAATCGTTCTAAAATTATAACTGTTTTATTATAATTTTAACACATAATCTTACCAGATGTGGCTTCATCTCTTCATCTGTACATTTTTTCAATATATTTTGAATTTATGTGGCGAAATTTCTTTAGAAGAAATTATAAAAATAATATTTACGTTATTATTATTAGAGCATTTTATTCTATAGTAATTTCAAAACATATTTCTCCCTTGTTTTTAATTGTCTTTAAGCAGGTATCCAGAAACTTCCATGAATTTAGACTCATTTTTAAGACTAAGTTTATTTACCTAACACATTTTTTGTAGTTATAATCATTATAAAAATTTAATTTCACATATAAATGAAATAGTAAAAAAAGGAAGAAAAAAATACTCTCAAATCTATAATATGTGTTTTTGACCCAACAACCAAATCTGTAACAAATTTTTTTCCTGACTAAAGTAAATTTTAATGAAATACCTCCTAGCTCTTTCTATTAATTCCTCTATCTCCTTCTCTAAAATTCAGATAATCAGATCACTACGAAACGGATTTTTAATCCATGTGTACTCATTAAATATTTCTTTCTGTAGAAATAAATATTAGGAGTACGAATGTTTTCTACCGAAAAATTCCATCGAATCTGAAATTAAGTACTTATGTGCAGTTTTTCGTTCCCAATAGCAAAAATTTCACGTATAAAACGGATCATTATCAAATACACACACACACAAATCATACATACAGTATTTCCATTTAATTAAAAACCCAAATATTATACCATGCCTAGTTCAAATTCCCTCTTGCATGGGACATGAAAAAGATGAAGGGGGGAAAAAACCTTTTCACAAACCCGAAGTATTCAATCTCAAACATTTTAACTGCCTTTCAAGCATAGAAGTAAAAGATAACGGTAACATTGAAGTTTTTCGATCGTAATACCATCATTTGAGGAATAGAAAAGATAGAATGTAGCGATTGGATTACATCACCCTTTTCTTCTGTGGAAATAAATCACTGAAGCAATCGATCTTCCCAGGAATTGAATCATTGAAATAACAGAAATGAACCCTGAATTTTTCTAAAGAGAATAGAAAGTTATCTGCCTATGCCTAAATTCTCTAAAATGAATTTCTGGTTTATTCTGGTATTCAGTTTTTTATTATGTCAATCACTGTTCTCTTCAAATGATAAATCATTCATTTTCGACCACCACAGCTAATTGATCTTGAAAGGTTCGGGGTGTTTTTTTTAGTTTATAAGAGTTGCCTAAATCAATTTTCTTCCATTTCTAATCATATTACAATTATTAAATACTTTCTTATCGAATAATTCAGTGCTTCTCAAACTTTCAATATTTGCCACACAATATTCAATCATAGTTTTCCTCGTCCCTCTTCTATACAAATAACAATGCAGAAATTCGATAATACTATACCTTAACGCTAAATCTACAATACGACTTTAACCTCTTAAGTACCACCGGCGTATATATACGTCTCGCTCAACCGGTGCATTAATGTCCCCAGACGTATGTATACATCTTTCCGAAGTACGATCTTTTCTGTGCACTGCTATCCATAAAATTATTCCGAAGGCTTTGGAATTCAATAAAAGGACCTTGACAGTGTTTGCGAAAGTTTTACTTATATCAGAGGATTTTTTACTTATTCATTTTCTTCCCCACCCCAATACATCACATGCGTGTTCCCACGTGGAAAACGGAGGCATTGGAGAGCGAATCGCGTAACTTTTAATCGGCAGTTAAGGGATTATATATAAACGGTACAAAAAAAATTATCAAGATAATTGTTAGTTTTTGAGTATAATTTTATATATGACAAGCCCATGGGTAATTATTAAACATGTTCTTAACTTATTATTTTCTTAAATTAGTTATAAAATACATTGGGAAGTACTGATACATTTATAAGTGTATTACATCACTAAAAATGCTAATTGTATTTTTATGATGTCAGAATGTATTTTGTTTGCTTACTTTCATTAAACTAATAATTTTTTAAAATAATATTTTGTTCAAGAGATATCACTTCCCCCTAGGTGGGCGCTCCCCACAGTTTGAGAAGCACTGGTATAATTACTTGTTTATATTGCTCCATGAAATGCGCATTGCCCTTTCAAAAAGTTTAAATTTTCGTCCTCGAATATCATTGAGTTAATTAAATTGTACTACCTTAAATGAAAATTTGTATTATTAAGCGAAAGTTTCTGAAATTTTTTATATGATTTATTGTTTTTTGAATCTCAAAAGCCGTGATCTGTCATTCTTTTGTTTTAATCATATTTATTTCTCAACTTCATAAATCATTGTTTAAATAAAGTTTGTGTTTCCTCCAAGTGTTTCAGCGTAAACAAGGAAGTGCACATACATACATTGTGACTCAACATCACGTATAAAAATTTAGTCCGAATTTCATATCTTTTTCATCTCTATGACGAAATCTGATTAATGTATTAAGTATAACAACGAAAGACAAACACTTTCACTCGTTATTCAGAATCACTCTTTAGTAGAGGATACTATACCAGAAAAGGTGCCTTCCTTTGACTTCCAAACCGTGCCTGGATCTTGTTCCATTTAATGAGAAATAGCCCCAATTATTCCCCGAAGTAGCTTCTTGGTAAAGGTAAGATTTAAGTCAATGCTTTAGCTTGAGAATTTTTTATTACCAAGTTCTCATCCTTAACCACCGTGTTACCTCAGCCTTACTAAATAAGATTCGTTAATAATAATGCAAAAATGAATGTGAAATAATTGGTGTGTTTAGTCTTTTCTATGCTTATATTAAATGTAAAATATAAAATGTGTATTAAATATTTTATATATATACACCATATTTCAAATATGCATTTTTTCTTTTATTCTAGTATTCATATTTTTATTAAAATTTAATTCTTTTAAATATTTTTTTAAAAAAACTCCTTGTAGCATGTTTGTATTATTTTTCCTGGTAAAAGACTTAAACATTAATTTTAAAAACAGTAGCTTTTTAAAAAGATTTCAAGACAAAATATGTTTAACTTTCAAAAGAATAGTGTATTTTTAAACAGTAATTGAAGCTTAATTACTTGAATAATGATTCTTCCCTCAGATTTAAATGATTTTACATTTCAGTTTATAACTGTAGGTTTTCCTTAGTAAAATTATTATAACTTTGTCAATTTACTGTACAGATATATGCTTTATTATGAAATAGATTTAATAGAAAATATCATAGATTTTCATATGTGTTAGTGGTGTATTTTATTATAAAAAGCTAAAAACATCCAAAAAAAATTTAATCATGCAAAAATACCAACAGAACAAGTTTCAGCTCACGGTATTATCCATGTTTCTATTAAGGAATAAGATTCTCCACAGCTACAAAAATAGTTCTGTGTTCCCCTGACTAAGCTTCCCGAACTTAAAGCCAGCTTATTTCAAAAATAACTACTTGAAGGCATAAATCCATCTTCTTGTCTCCAATGGTATGACCCGGGCGATGAGGAAAATTGCGTTTACAGCAGGACACTCAAACCAATCAGTTTCTTCGTACTCCCTCTTCACTCCTAGGGCTTATCTCCTTCTCCAAACAATTCAGTGTTCTATAAGGGACGTAATACTTTTATTTTTTTCTCCGGGACTTCCCTAGTGTCAAATTCGATAGACAGACAATTTGTCGGAGTATTCAAAACTTCAATGTCAATTGAAATCCCTGAGAGTTCTTTTATTTTTTCCTCAGTCTTTAGCGGTATACATATAAAGTAAATATGAGTTCAACTGAAAATAGGGACATTTACTTCATTTGTTTTACTGTTTTCGCATTAATGTTAGAGGATAAAACTTGCACTGGAAATATTTTTCAGTTAAAAGCATTGTCGAATTTAATGTTCTTAAATAAAGAACTATGCCTCCTTAATGTACAGAAGGGTAGAGATTTTAACTTACTACTCATATTTTTGTTTAAATCAATGTTTTCTTAAGCATTGATGATGATAATATGTGTGTGTGCTTCATAATTTATCTTCCGAATAAACGATTGTGGCATACCACCGGTTGGAACGAAAAGGATTTATCTATGACACGCTTAAAAATTGGGATTAAATTACACCAGTAAAAATTTATTATAAGCCATAAGGGAATAATTAATTCTGAAAATTGTTTAATTCTAACACAATGAAAAAGTTGTGATGTTTGCTCGATTGTTTAAGATTGCATAAAAGTAAATAAGTATATTTTAATGTCTGATGCATAATGTTTAAGGATTTTGTCCCAGTTTTCTTACAAAATCAAGAGCTCAAGTATTTTTTGCATAAATTCTCAAAAATACATTTTATATATACAAAACTTTCCAATTTCTATGAAGATGTTCGTATATACAAGAAACGAAACTCACTCTTTAATTATTTTTTTAAACATTCAAACCGATAATTTTTATATGACTGTTTCTTAATCTGTGTCGGGCCCGTTAGTACTCTAGAAAAGTTGTCTCTCACGAATCACTAATTTAAACTCTCCAGTAACAAAACCTTCAGGTCTTTAAAGAAAATCCCCAGTCCTTATCAGCCCTAAAAAACTAAACATATCAGGAGGAGCGGTCATTCCCACTGATATGTTGCTCTATATTGTACGGGTACAATACTGCAACTGTGCAGTCAATATTAAATTTTTTGAAAATAAAATTTTTTGGTTTGCAGTTGAATTCTTTTAAAAAAAAGTTTCCCAAATAAAATCCTTTTTAAAAAAAAACAAAAAGTTTTTTTAATTTCAGAAAATTTCCTCGTCCCCAAAACCCGGGAAACAGGTTTAAATTTTACCTTTTTAAAAATTTTTTCCCTTTAGTTTTTTTTTAAAATTAAATATTTTTTAAGTTATTTGGTTTTTGTTCCATTTAAAAAACCCAAAACCCCCTTTAATTTAAAAGGTTTTTTAATTTAAATACAATTTTGGAAAGGGGAAGAGCCCTTTAAAATTTTCAAAAAATAGAGTAAAATCATTATCTTTTAAAAATTTTATTTTTTTTTAAAGCATTTAAAAGTTTTTCTGAACACAAATTCTTTTAAAGGCCTTTTTCCTTTTCTAAAATTTTTTAAAACACGTGAAATACTTTTTTTAAACGTTTTCCCAAAATAAAATTTCCTTTTTTAAAGGGCCCTTTTAAAAAAATTTACAGAATGAAAAGTGTTCAAAAAATTTTACCTAACACCCCTAAAAAATGTTATTTTTCCCGCTTGAATAATATTTCATAAGGTCATTAAGTTAAATAACATCTGTAATCTATAAAGATAAAACCGCATAACATAATAACAACCTTAACCTGTAACAAAGTGAAAATAATCAGATGGTCTGCTGTATGGAGCAACGTGCAATAAATAAATAAAAATGAATGACTAAAATTGAAAAAGCAGAAACCGAATTAATTCCCCACGTTACAAAGATATAATTTTAAAATTACCCCAAATTACCCCCTCCCCCAAAACAAAAGGGGCAAAAATAAAATGAATAAACGAATCTATTGCGCAAACGATCTTTTATACTCGTACCTCGAGCCTCTTTCAGCATCTTCTTCGGTCGAAACTAAGGCACAATAGAAGACTAAATCATCGATCAGTTTTTTTCCCGTGAATTTTATTTGAATTTCGAACCCCTTTAAGGGGAAAAATTTATCGAAAAATGCCGACGTTTGGTTACGAGAAAGCAATTATCGGGAATCGCCGCTCAAATTACCCTCCATTAAGTAAATAATACCACCGCAATCTGGCAACCGGAAACGAACGTCGAATGTTGCTGCTCCTAAAAGTTCGCTGATAATGATGGAAGCTTTCATAATTCGCTACTATTTAAACTGCCTTAAGTAATTTTTATTAGGCTATGGGAAGAAAAATTCTTTGAAAGATATCATTTAAATTAAACTGGTATTATTATGGAAAACCAAATATTAATTTTAGTGCTTTTATTTCTAAATAGTGGATAATTGATTTTAATTTTTAAAAATATATATATATATAGTCTTTTTCCCCAAAAAAGGAAAAAGTTTCAACAACGAAAAAAAAAACATAGACAGGAAAATCACACAATGAAGGACACATGGGCAAAAAGAGATTAAAAAATTTTAAAAATGGGGTTGGGTTTTTAAAATTTTGTTTTTCGAAATAAAAAAAAGGGGTTTTTAATAAAAGGGGGAATATGTTTTTTGGCCAGCCAATATATATATATATATATATATATATATATATATATATATATATTTTAAAAAAAGGTTTCAAAACAATTTAACTTTACATTAGTCTTACAGTATCATTATGTGCTTATTTTCCCAGAAATGTATTATTATTACTATTATAAAACAAATGTGTTGTAACGAATAAACTTGTTATATTGCTCCTTTGTTCTTTAATTTAGCATGTGGTAGCCATTAAAACTCGGCGATACATGTACCACCAAGTTTTAAAGGTTGAAAAAATTTTAGAATAAAGAAACATTTTATTAAAAACTAATTAAAAAAAAACTTCTTTGTTTTATTTTATTTGTGTGTGTGTTTTAAAAAGTCGCCCTCTTTATAAGAATTCAATTAATTGTTGATTCTTTTTAAATTTAAAGGCAGATGAAAAATAATTTTGAAAAAAAAACCTAAATCTTAGAAAAGAGTTATACAGCAAAAGGTTGGTTATGGAAAACTAAATGATTCTCTTCATTCAAATATGGTTAATATCAATCATCTAAAATTAAATCAAAGTGATATAATCTTAAAGTATTGTGTAAATTGTATGTATAACTCCTACTAAGCTGATAATGCTCATGAAAATTTTTTAAGAAATGTTCGAAATGTGAAAAACAGAATCCTTTTATTTATTTATTATTTTTACACTGCACTATATTTGATTTATTTATTTAAATTACAGTAATAAATTTTATATCAATAAAGAATTAATGGTAGATTTAGAGTAAGGGGAAAGGTGTTCTCATTCAAAATTACTAGATTGTAGGGAAATTATTAAATAATAATAACAAATAAATTTTTAGTTTTATTCCCTCATACGTCACCTATATATACACGAAAAAAAACTGAGGGGTACTAGCTCAAACAGTCTTTCTGAAACTTTGTGAAAAATGCTTAATTCCATTTCAAGTTTGCTAACCGTTAGAGTATATGAACAATTTTTGCAATAAACTGTCGAATTTATTATAATTTTTTCAGTTAAAATAACCAATGTGTGTGGTGTTACTTTGTCAATTGCGTAGATGAGGGTTCTTCGGTCTTTCACGCTCAAAGGCCAAAATAAATTTATAATGATTCTCAGGTTACATCAATAAATTCACAGTGATCCACAAGCCACACGACTGTTAAAAAAATATCGCAGTCAGAAAATTTATATAAAAAAGAGAGGTTTGTATTACAAGACAGATGCTAACAGATTTGTATAAATACCTGTTAAAGATAAGATTCCATCTTTTTTCCGAAAATTTCTGGGATTTTATGCATAGCCAGATTTTTTGCAATTAAAATTTTTTAAGATACATTGAAATTTTTGAAAAATTCCTTATTTCAGAAATTTTTATCTCAAATGGAAATCAGCCATATCAATGAAATATTTTAAATATCAAGATTAACAGAAGAAAATGGCGTTTTTTTTAATAATAAAAAGGCAAGGCAATTTTTTTAAATTGCTTTAAATTCAAATTACTAAAATGCCTTCAGCTGGCCACAGGTTGAAGATTCCTATCGTGGATGATTTTGCACTACATTTTTAAACTTTTATCTCATATACGAAATAAATTTTTTGACATAAGAAGAACAATTTCTTGTGTAAACCACAATATTTTATTTATTTTCCTTTTTCTTTATTATGAATAATAAGAGCTATCAAACTCTTTCTTTTAAAATAGTTATTTTTGAAAAAAATTTAGTAATGATTGTAAGTAGTAAAAAGTTTCAGTTAGAAATATATAAAGCAGTTTTCCCAAAACATCAAATCCTAATAGAAAATTCATGTACATTAAATTGAAAATTTATTCTAAATCTTTTCTTTTCCTACAAAAATAAATGGAAATATTTATTATATAAAGGGAAATTCTAAAAGCAATATTTTATGACAATGTACATGAATTATTTATAATTCTCTTTATTTGAATAAAAGATATTTCTAATATAAATTCAGAAAGTAATTTCCTGCCTTAAATTCCGACAAGTTAAAATGCTATGCAAAAAAAATTTCAAAATTTTATACTCGCAATCTAAAATATTGTTCAGCTGCTGAATATTTTAAATTCTTTTAAGGTTGTGGAAGAGTTGGTTATTAAAATGTTGAAAAACATTATTATAATGCGTGTTTTTAAATCTTTTATACCTATTCATAAAACTTTTGAATAGGTGAAAATATGGCTACTTTGTTTACCATGTTTCAAACCCAGGAAAGTTCCACGAAATTAACAATTAAATTCTTTCGGAGTAAATCCTTATCTATTTTGGAACTCTTTTATAATAGTAATAATCATAGTAGATTTTCTTCAAATAGACAACAATTAACCCACACATATAAATCTACAATGACACACGTTCAAAGTTTGCATGAATATAGAGCCCGGCAATCGAAATCCATAATCACAATTTCGTATCATGCAAAGAAAACGCTAAGTTGCTATCCAATAATTGACTACTATGTTCCTTCTCTGCAACATTCCTATACATGTAAGGAAGAACCTTCTAGAGGCTTCTAAAATTTTCTGGAGTTTTCTAGGGCATCCATTTTTGTCCCAATATTTGGCAAATTAGCACATTTGGTGACCAAATTTGTCACCAAATTCAAAATTAATGAAATGTATTCTTTCTTGGCCTAAAGTGATCTTTCTAGCCACAATAATCTTTCGGCAGAAAAGTGAACAAAGTTCGAACGTTCCACAACACTGTAAAAATATTTGTCTACTTTAGAGCAATACACGAAATCTGTATCAGCTTCTCCATGCTGATTCTTAAAAAAAAATTAATTAATTATTGTTAATGCATTGTCTGTACAATACATAATTTGCAAGTTCACTAGATTATCATTACGGATTATTTATGAATCATAACACAAATTACTAAGTCTTGAGCATTGTTTTAGATACACTTATGTTTTAATGATAATATTAGTTTATTTCATTATGAATATATGAATTAACTTACATACAATAGTTTTTAAAATTAAAAATATTTAAAAAGTATAAAACCTAAAATATATATTTTAATTTTGTATTTTAAAATACATAATAGGTACAAAATTAAATACGTTAAGCTCTTAGTTTTAAAAAAAACATTGATACAGTTATGTATTTCATTTGATTTTTATTAACTTCACACTCTAACTCAACGCGAGAGCTATTGGCAACGGACCCCGCAATTATAAACGACGGATCAAGTGGTGAGGACGATACCTGAGCTAGTATCCTACACTCTAAATGTCCCCACCATGCCAACGTAAGGATTTTGAGCCTCGACGGATTTAACGCACATCAACCCTATACGTGACGGGTCTTCAACGGCGCCAGGACTTAAACCTACCACCGGAAACACAGGTCATGAGTTTGTGACCATAACCCAGTGATATCTATAAATGCATACGAGAGAGCAATGTATTATATTGTCGACATGATGTGGAAATCAAATATATACATTGCTGGCCAATAAAATTGCAAAACCTCGCAGGAAAGCCAATAATTAAACTTTACTTATTGTATGCATGCAGCATGATAGAAAAGAAACATAATTAAATTTGTAAGCAATTTCCTGTACACATGGACCAAAATTAGTACACGTAACCACAGCCTCTGCAGCTAAAATGGCTTGAACTGGGTTTGGATGACATATTCAGTCAAGTCATTACATATTGCTCAAGTCTGTGTTCCCACTTCGTCAATCGTGATTCGAAAACCAGGCCCAGTTTCTCAGCAACCCATGACCAGATGTCTTAGATTGGTGAGAGATCTGGAAAACGTGCTGACAGTCGAACACATTCACTGTGGTAGAGTTGGCGCTATCTTGTCAAAATTGACCCATGTGATGCCTTGAAAATAGGGCATATTCACCACACTTAAAATCTGAGAAATGAAACTAACCTAAGTATAAACGACATAAATAAAAGGTTTTAACATGTACCAGTTAGCTGTCCTTTGATCACAATAGGATAGCCCATATGGCGATGTCGAATACTAACAGGCCACATACATTCTCATCAGTGCCTCTAGAGGTGGATACGCCTATCATGATGTTGCAACCAAAGAGAGAGCCAGAACTCGTCTGAACTGTACCTTGATAATATCTGTATCCAGTTTTGTTGGGTGCAGTCATCGTGCGGTTTAATAATTCTGCTCCACTCTTCGCTGCACTGCCCTTGTGCATGCGTGATATAACACAATCCCTCTTTTCTACTCACTGTCCGTGATATGGCAGTTCCATCTTGCAAGTCAACCTTAGTGTAGGGAGGCTGCTGAGATCTTGCTTGGAGTCGGTCGAACTCATAAATGTTCTCGAAGGCCACTTGTATTTTCTTCGAAGCATATGGAAGCTCATGACACAGAAGAACCGCCTGTAAAAGCAATCCCAGTACTTCAAAACAGCATTCTATTTGTAGTGTTACAGGCACCCATTATGTGCACCTGCGCTGAAACGCTATTTTTTTCCATATCCCATCACAGTGAAAATTCATGTGATTCCATTGCTTCTTTCCTAGAGTTGAACTTTGAAGTGCTTGCGATGCGTCAATGCCTTATTGGCAATCCAAGTTTATTATCAGGTTTCAGATACCCCACTAGTGCCGATGTAGGCATCAAAATGTAGAGGAAAAGAATCAAAGATCAAACGAATTGTAACTTAAAGAATGGGAGCTCTTCCTTTCCCAGTTCGTGACAACGCATTCAGAAGTCAATATGTCAACTAATAACACTATAATTGTTCTCAATGTATGAACACCAGGAGGCACAGGTGGCCAAAGATGTATCTATATGTCTGGTGAGTTCTATCCTATGAATGCTAGCATTATGCAGTCCCTGAAGGAAAGGTAGGTAGGTCACAGCACATCCTTCGTATATTCTTAATCCGTCGAAGTGTCACAAATACGGATTAGGAGGTCAGGGGCTACCTCAGACCATGGACACGATAATTAAAACCACATTGTCGGGTAATGGGGTGTTCAAACTGGGCCTACCCGTTACCACGACCACGTTGATACCATATGCACACAGCAATTGCCAATGCTGAAAGAGAAGTATAAATCATTGGAGAACCCATTGATATGCCCTTCCGTCAATCAAGGTCTAATTCAACTTATATATATATATATATATATATATATATATATATATATATACTGATTTTTGAAAGGTTAGAATCATCTTTGTTAGCTAACCTTTCCTCTTCTGCTTACAGTTCTCGCAGCAAAATCCTAAGAATTATAATAGATAGATCTGAATTCATTATTTTTTTATCCAGGTTCTTTGTATGTAGATTCTTTGTATGGATTTTCTGGAGATGTATGAATAAAATAATGGGTTGCAGTCTTGATTCCACCCCCAAATCATTGCTTGAAATAATAGAAACAGCTGCATACTAATTGGGCTTAAAATTATTTAAGTGGGGAATTGTTAAAATTATTCAGAGAAAACTACTAAACTGAAGTGTCATCCTCATTACATGGTAAATACGAGGTCCGCACAGCATTAATCATCAATTAACTTTATTAAGTTCTCTACTTAGATTAATTCGAACCAACAGAGCCAAAACTGTCAAGCAGTTTGAAACCCATATTTCACAGCTGTAAGTGTAAAATTCTATAGAGGAAATATAAATGAAAAATCATCTATAATAAGGAATAAAATTTTGGCTACCTAACTAGAAGAATTAGTTGTATGTATAACTTTCATTTATGGTAATCAGCTAATGAACTAAATATTTTCTTCTTCTGTCCTTCTGATAAAATCATTTTAATGAACCTATTTGAATGTAAATGAAAAAAGAAAATATTTTACCTAACTATTTTGAAAACAGGTACTCTTAAGTAATGGGCTGAGTAATTGAATCAAAATTCGAATATAAAATATGGAAATGAATGCTTCTGTTATTAAATAAATATGCTCGTGGTATTTATAATTTTGAATTTTATTTCACGAGAGAAAGAATATCACAAACCTTTTTTTTTTATTTAAGACAATTTCCCATGTTTTATTATTAGTATCATAGATTATTTTTACGAGAAGCCCTTAGAGTATTTTTCCAGTTCTTAAAAGTTTTCAAATGTACAATTACTCATAACTTTTAATGTTATTATAAAAGCAAAAAATTATGTCGGTTGTTAAAAATAGAATAAAATAGCCCATGAAAATGCTGTGATTGCAATTAAAATAAATAAAATGTCAACTTATATATTTATTGTATGATATATATTTGATTGAAAGATTTCTGATAAGTCATTTCTTAAAGCAATACATAAGATAAGAAATATAAAAAAGGAAAAACATAGATGTAAAATGAGTATGAAACAGGGAAAATAAATTATAAAATAAAAATTTTGTATTTTTTCATATGGTTAGAAAATTACAAAAAAAAAATTTAGTGAAATTTTCAATATGCTCTAAGGCTTTCTTTGACTTCAATATACATTTTCCGTTTTTTTTCTCTCTCTCTCTTCTTTCATTAAAAGAACTTACCTTCTCTGATTCTTTCTTTCATATAAATATGTTTATACATGAATATGCCAATAGTTTTCATGAATAGAAGTTCAAAATTATTTTTCAAGAAAAAAAATCTGTAAAACTTCAAAAGTGTGGAAAATTTGACTTATTTTCTGAAAGTTATACGGATTTCATAGGAAAGTTTTGAACAATATGACAGCAGACCGACATAATCCCTGAATTTTATTAATTTAAAATTCTATCCTTTTTTTATTGTTGTTGTCATTACTTGTTATTGAGTTGTAGTCACGATGCATTTATATTTTCCTGCCAAAAAGATTCCTTACATTTTAATTTTGATTTTTTTAATAGATTTGTATAAATTTATATCTAGTTTTTTTCACTTTCTGCTTACTTATTAGCTGACGTTAACGTCAAAAATTCTAACGCTGGCGTCAAGAAATGTGTAGACAGAGTACATTTTCTCACATTTGAGAACTGTTACCAAATTTTATTTTCTACACTGGCTGCTCGCAGCACCTTTGACAATCATTGTAACTTTTCCTTTCCTTCGTTGATTAATGAAAGAATAGTTGGTTGTCAGTTTTCCAGCGTAGTTGGAAGGAAACCCAATTAGTATACCAAGACAGGCGTTAAAAGTTATTCCGAACTGACCTGACACCTCAATGTGAACACAATGACAAATGGCGTAGCCTGTGTTCATTCTTCTGTGTTTTCATTGATTTCTCCCATCCCGTCTCTGCCTTTTTTTCTCTTTTTCTGATTCTCTTCTGTAACATAAAGACTTTTCCGATTACGTACCTTTATCAAAACTAATATTTCAACATTGTAATCTCCCTTTGAAGTGAATGATTGAAAATTTTGTTTTCGTTTTTGAAAGAAAATTAATTTGGGACTCGTTTGGAATTTTACAAAATTCCTTTCAAAGTCAGAGGAGTTTATTTTTAAAATTTGACGTGCATGTGGCTCAGAATAAAGAAATGTTTTATTTGATGGTTCGTTTAGATGTACATTGAATTTAGGGGCCTTTTCAACAAAAATCATCTCCTTTTGTCTATGAAATATTTCTTGTAATGTTCTATTCGGAATCATTTATGATCAAGGGACAATAATTTTTTATTAAAATTCCTTTAATTTTTTTTAAAAAAAAGTGACAGTCTGTATTGCTTAAAAAACAAAATATTCATAATTTTTCTCTAGTGAAATATTTTTTATATAGTAACGAAACCAAAAACATACATAAAATGAAATTTAAAAAAATTAAATAAGCTTTCGTCTTTAACCTGAGTCAATAATAAGCTTCAAAATGTTTTTTTCAGCCTATTATCTTTCATTAAAATAGAATGCATTAAAAGGTTTTATTGAATTTTACTGGGATTTATAAAAACATTAAGAATATATTTTAAAATAACCAGAATTATAAATGTATAGCATATTTTGAAAATAAGAACTAATGATAACCCAAGCAAAGAAAGTATTTAAATACATAGTTCAATATTTGAAACTAAAGAAAATAGCTCCTAAAAACGTAAAAATTACCTGAAATTTATGACAATTATTTATAAGTTTTAATCTTGCGATTAATTTGTAGCAAAAAAATATCTGAATTTGTAACATAAGTGGATTTAAAAGCATCTTTCTTGTCATACTTAGGAGTTAATAATCATGCTAAAGGATTAATATCGACGTTAACTATTTATTTAGAATGCTTATACGTATTTTGAATTGATTGATTGTTTGATTAGCGTCTCTCTTCGAAACGACACGAGAAGTCTTGGTGACAAAGCCTCAAAATTCTGAGTCACGTTCAACTGATGAGGATTACACCTAAGCTATCCCACCAATTTTTAAACTTCTGTGGGCAAACAAAATGACTTTCAGCCTCGACAGATTTACCGGGCATCAGACCCTCTACAGAAGAGGTTCCCAAACTTTTCTGTCTCATAGACCCCTTGACAGATTTTTCAGTTTTGGGTAGACCCCAACTTATCTAACATTAAATTTTTGCAAATTTATCAACTTAAATGTCTTTTTGGCTGCTTATACGGCGCTACTTAAAAAAGTTTTATGTCTCTAACTGTAGTGTTTAAAGTTAAGAAACACATGTTAATTAATTAAAACGCTTTTTAATTAATACGTAAAATAACTGGGCAACAAACAAATGTTTTTAATGTGTGGGAAGAATCTGGTGCTTTAATGACAAATTTTCACCTTTAGGCACTAATCTTGTCAGGTTTAACCCTAAATCTCCTCAGTTAGGAGTATTCAATATTTCTTCTCTTTTTTTCCTGTTTTTGTTTTGAAGATTGGTAACCACGTTGAAATTCCTTCTCTCTTGGAAAAGCAATTAAAGACTTTCTCAAAATGTTCCATAATGCTCAATTCCCTTTTAACTTTATTCAGGCAAGATACACTGAAATGATGGTCCTTTTTTAATAAGATTTTTGATGTTGCCTTGTAACTGCCATTCAACCTCATTAAATTTAGTAAATAAACTTTTAAATAGATAAATCTGATTTCCCTTTTGATTAAATTTTCTTTTAAAATTAAGACTACGATTTGGTTTAATGTGAGCCACTGTCGTATGCCCCATTTACACCTCATGGATCCCCAAATTATTTTTCGCTTATATGGACCCCTTGAATGTCGTCATAGACCCTGGGGTTGGTATAGACGACTTTGAGAATCACTACTTTACAGGATGGTCTTTAGGAAATAAGTCCATGTCTCGACAAAAAAAGCAAGCTACGAGTTCGAGACTTTCCACATTTTTTCTAAGAAATAGTGTTATCAAAGTAAAAATTTAGTGCTTATTTAATTTAAGAGAAAACATTACTTGTGTAGAATATCCGCATACGTTTAATATTTTTCCACAACGTTGTTTCAAATTAGAATTTTAACTAAGAGTCCAGATGGAAAAAATAAATACATTAGAACCCATGTTATATTTTAAAAGTACAGAAGAATAGTGTGATGATTTTATTTTTGTTACAGTAGAATAAGTATGTGAGCCCCAACAATATCACCTAAAATTAAATACACCAAGTTATATTCAAGATTTTTCTTTTATTCTTAAGTAAACGTAGCTAAGAACTCTAGAATATAATTGAAAGAAGAAAATCAGCATACATAGTTGTTTACAAAGATAAGATCACTGCCTTCATGTAGCATCTTAATAGAAACCTGAGCACAGCAAACTCTCCTTTATCTAGAGCACTTAATCCTTATCTAGAAACAAGCCACTGCCATTTTCTAGCCACTTAAGCATAAATCGTGTAACAGGCGGAAGAAGTTTCCTTTTGAAAGGAACAAACGATATGACACCACTGATGTTTGAAAACTGATTACAATGCGATGTTGAAGATGTCTGAAAAGTGTTATCGAAAACAAATTTGAAAGAGATTACATAAAGATGCAATCTCGTACCTTACACAATTTTACGATGATGATTATATGAAAGCAGGAAGAAAATTGCTGCAAACAAAATATTTAACTAATCATCTCTTCAAGCTCAGGAATCTTTAAATTTTATTATGTTTAATATTTCCATTTAATTGGATTTAAAAGATCAGTTTTAACAACAAACATTGCTCTATTTATTCGCATAAAAAAGCTAAAATATCAAAATTAATTTTTATTATTTTTTAAAAAGATCAATTTTTTTCGGAAATTATCCAATAAAGTAACTTAGTAATTTAACAAAAATTTTACTTTTAAATAAAATTTATCTTAAATTATTTAAAAGGTTAAAATACAATAATTATCCATACATTGGAAAACAATTTTATTTTCTGTTATAAAAATATAAACATATCAATATTTATGACAAAAGGGATTAATTTAAATTCAATATTATTAAAGTACCTCACTGGGAAAGTAATGTACAAAAATCAGTATTCAGAAATCCTACTATTAATTACATGCAACGGTAACAAATCTTTTAGGTACTTACAATCTTAGGAACAACAATCAATTAGGTAACTACATATTATACCGTCGACCAATTCATCAAATGAAGAGACGTTGCAAAATGATACAATATGCAGACAATACTGGAAAACTGTTCTCCCATAAGTACAAAAACAATAATCTTAAACAAAACAATAACAGTATAATGCGTAAGTACCAACTTTTATTGTTCTTATCATCACCATGTTAAATTTTTAAAAATGTAAAATCTTTTTACACATAATAAGGTTGTAATACAAACACCAATGGGGGTGACAATTGCTCTTTTACAATACTCTACAAAGAGTTAACAAGCGTTTCTCAAATTGTGGGGCGTGCCCTCCTAGGGGCGCGTGATAACCCCAAAACAAAAGATTTAAAAATATTATAAATTTACTGAAAGGAAGCAAAACAAAATACATTCTGACGTAATAAAATTAAAATACACACTTACACTGATATCATTCACTTATAAATGTATCAGCACTGCACATTGTATTTAATAATTAATTTAACAACACTAAGTTAAAAACAAGTTTAATAATTAACCGTGACCCCATTGCGACATGGCCATCTGTCGATAGCTATGTCTTGGGGTTTCCGCGTAAGTTAGAGGTGTGGGATTATCGGAAGGATATGAGACATTCTATAATTTTAATATGACTTTTATTAAGAATTTAACTTAAATACTTAGATATCGAACAAACTTATATTAAGTGAGAATAAACCAAAGTACGCCGATTTAATTAACTCAGATCGCGCAATTAGATCACTTATCAATATAAATATCTTATATCTGCCTAATCTCGATCTCAATTTTATACTAGCGTTCAGAATATAATCCTCCTACCTTGGTTGAATACTCAACAGTTCAATTAACTTCAGATATTCAGGTTAGGCTCGAGTGCAATAGTATGCACCTTGTACAACTGGCGGGATCTCCGTGATTCCTTGGTAGGCCTTCTAATTACACTTCCACCTTTTCCGAACTAAGCTTTCTCTAAATTGCCATCCTTGCTCACTAAACTTTCTATCCTTTTAAAGGTTATCTTATTTGCATTTTTGCTTCATTTTTACTTCTTGGATTTGGGTTGGAAAAGTTTTGCCATTAATCGTGGCCGTCAAAGAACGTAGGAGTTATGTTAGAAGAAGAACGCGAGAGATGTCACACCATGAGCTTGTCATGTATAAAATTTCGTACAAAATTTAATACTTATCTTGATCATTTGTACGGTTTAGATAAAATTAGTATTAAAACTTTAGAGTCTAAGTGCATTATTATTGAATTCAATACATTGTTTTTGTATGGAAAGGAAAAGGAAAGAAAAGGATGTGAGGAAAATTAGAATTGAAAATTGGGTCTCAAATAATGAAAGTTTGGAGTAAACAAAAACATAGAGTCCAAACACTGGAAGCAGTTATCTTGTAGCAATTCGAAAGTACATACTTCTCTAAAAATAAGCATACTAGTTAAAGTAATTATTTTTCAATTTCTACTATTCTCACGATCTCTATATATTTATTTATTTATTTATCTTGATGGAATTTTCAATTGTTAATAAAATACATTTTAAAGCGCTCAATTAAGCTGAAATTTTATATACATGCTTATTTTGGATGACGATACAGTAATTTAATTATAATTAATAAAAATTAATTGATTAAAACTAATTATTTAAAGAATTACAAATACAGCCACATTGGCATCATTTTTGGCGACTTGTGTCAAAACTTGAAAAGGTTTTTTCTCACGTTTTAAAGCATTCAGTTGAACTGAAATTTTATGTACACGATTGTTTTGGATGACAATACGATACTTTAATGATAATTAATAAAAATTAATTATTACTTAATATTGCGGTTCTACCATATGTATATATATTTATATTAATTGTAATTATTTAATAAAAAGTAGCTAAAAAATAAAATTTTTCTTTGTTGATCTAAGTAGGAATTGACTAAAAAAATTTTTTTATATTACTTGTTATATATTGTATTACAGTTTTATGTTGTATTAGTTTCAGCTAAAATGCCGCTATGTGAAGACAGTCAGATTCTTTTCATTTCATCAAATATGTAATTTTAATAGTGCAATAAAGTTGTTTTTTTTATTGGTGAAAAAAAATAAATTTTTATGTTTAAGATGCTCCTGTAAGTCGATACTACACAAACCTTGATTCTCATTACCTCTAGTAATTTCTTTTCTAAAGTACAAAAATTTTTTTAATGAAAAAGTGCTAAAAGTTAAATTTATAAAACATATATCATTTATTTTATAGTAAACAGAATCTTAGTTTGTCTGATTTTTTTACATTTTAAAAATGTCTTCGACCGTTATAGCTACGGAATGGATACCGTTTAGAGGAACAGTAACTTAGTAGGAAAATTCAGTTCTTGTTCACAATGCTATTACAATATTAAATTATTTTTATAACACTTTTGATGTATCAATACTCAATATCCCTTCATATCCTAAAGTCGTTCTAAATGCGAGTATTTACAATCAATTTTTCCAGTCCTAAAATTGGTTTACATTCACTGCATATGATTTTTTGGTTTATCGAAAATCACTGATATCTGAATTCCCTTTTGTTGTCAATAAAATTATCTTATTCATTTGGAACCATTAATAGTACATGTGTAACATTCCTTCGATCAAAAAAGTTTGATTAATTCCATTCAAATTTAGGTCAATCAAAATTTATTACTGGAATACATAATTAACGGAAAATCACACCGAATGGTTTTGCAAAAATATATGACGGGATTTTACGCACTATCTAACCAGTTTATTTTGCCGTAGCAATAAAAAAAATGGAATTTATATATAAGCAATATAATAATTAATATATTTACATAATGAGGAGTTGAGGTATGGAATAACATATAAGTCCACTTTTTAAGAGAACCCATTAATCTACTCCATTTTAAAAACTGGTCTGATAATACCACGAAAATATCAAGATTGGTTCCTGAACCAGTACGAATCGTCTATATTCCATTACTAGTTGATTTGTACGTACTGTTGTTCCTATTATGTACGTATAGGATACATTTACCTGTTGGATGGGATAGCCTAGTGGTCAAGGTAACGGACTCATGTTCACAGTGTGTCATGAATTCGCTGAAAACCCACCGTGCAGAGGGGGTCGTTGCACGTTAAATATATCGAGGCTCAAACATCCTCCTGTTGGTGTGGGAGCGCCAGCTCAGGTGTCATCCTCATCACTTGACCATGGTTCAAAATGACGAGCTCCGTCACCAAAAGCCCTCGAGCAGCTGAACAAAGAGATACTAATATTCATTCACTCTGTTTTACATGATACAGTGAAATATGTTTAACGCGAAAACGCTTAAGACGAAATATCGGTTAACACGAAATAATATAACGGTACGTATTTTCGTGCATCTTTTTTTTTCTCTTAATACGAAACGAAAACCACTTAACACGAAAAGATTTTCCTTCTGGGAATGAACAAAATACAAAAAACACCAGCCATGCAAGTTCATCATCGGAAGAATTCGTTGCAGTAGATGATGATAATGTGTGTACGGCCCTAATTATGGCAGACAAAGATATTTTGGAGTTCGTTCAAAGTTCAAAAAATATCATTGATGCAGATTCCGACGACGAAAAGGAAATGAATAATGCAATTCCTGTTCCAACGTTATCCGAAATAAAGAACATCATGAAAATACGGAACTCCAAAATAAGGTTTTAGACACACATTCGAATGGTGAAATGAATAATAAAATGGACGACATCTAACAATTTGTTGACAATTGGATGCTAAAAAAGGCAATTCAAAAAAAAATATCAGATTATTTTCCAAGAACGCAATAAAGGTTTTGTTTTTCAAAAAACTTGAAAGTTTTGTATTAACTTTCATTAAGTTCTTGTGAATGCTTTTATTTCATTTATTTTTATTAAGTTTGTGCAATTGTACATACCTGTAGGAATAAAATGTTCTATAAACTTAATTTCGTTGAATATATGTTGGGGTTTGTTTTTTTGCAATACCCTTTAACACGAAAAAATATTTCAGTCCCCTCAGTTTCGTGTTAAACGACTTTTACTGTATAATAATCATTTATTTCATTAAGAAAGTCAAAATTGCTAATAAAAACCATGACTTTCTTGAAACAAGTTTCAAAATACTTGATGTTAAATTAAATGATAAATATCTGCTCACACACAATTTAGAGAAGTACATTGCTTTCGTTTAAACTATCTTGCATAAAAATGTATTTTCAATTGCTCTTTCATCTTCTAGTATGCAACAAATGGTTCTTTTTAAATTTATTTTACATAAATTCTCCTAGTGGTTGTAATGTTAAGCTCTTTAAATCAATATGTGCACTTTCTCTTACAATTTTACCCAATAATTGATTTTTCCCCCTCTAACTTTCTATTCAGCAAAAAAAAATCTCCTCTTCCAGGACTTCGTGTGCTATTTCTATCTTATTTACTTATATTGAATATTCAAAAACGTATTCTTTTTCAAACCCTTTCCGAAATAATATTCTTCTGCAGAATTCTCTAGTTCTATGCATGGAGATGTTTTCCTATTTCAGACAGTCATCCTTTGCACACGCAACTGAAGCATCTTTCTTCCACGGACTAGAAGACAATGACACTCCACTTTGCTGATATACGGAAATATTGAACATTGTGTAAGTAGGTTTATACGGTTATGTGGAAAAGTCACGAATTCGTTATTTCAAGAAGAAAAAAGAAAAGCTATCGAAAGAAAGAAATTTTACTATGTATTCTTACAACATAAAATCTATGAGCACGATGTTCTACAAGTACTTTATGAATTTTTGAGCGAACATATGAGTAACAGTCAGTTGACTTTAATTGTTGTCAATTAAAGTCAACTGAAATTTATATTTCATAGAGAAATATATGCAAAAAAATGTAACATTTCGAAAAATTTATTGCTAAAATTTGTTGTTAGTGGATGAAAAATTAACTTTTAAATTATTCACATACTTCTAGAAAATTAATTGGAAACCTTGTGATGGATGGGTTGTCCCATCCATCAGTGTACGAGAGTTAAAAGGAAGATTAGCCATAGTCAAAACAAATACAGTTTATTAACGATTCTCAACAATCTAACTAATCTCAACAATCCAAGTTAGGAAATGCAGTTTTAGATAAATATGGGAGCAAAAGCGAGGTAGACAAGATAATTATTATTTTAATTATAATTTGAATCACTTACTCTTCGAACTTAGAAAATACACTCCAAATAATCGAAGTTGCGTTCTAAGTTAATCTACTTCAAGCCAACACTAATCCAATTTAACTATCTAATTGACCAAATCGTCAATCCTAAATAATAAGCAGATCATCTACGAATCACTCTCGACTAACTTTCTGTTACTTTGCATTAATCACTAACTTCTATCATTTAGCTCCTAACCTCTCCTCTCATCGACTCTGAAAGTTAATGCTTAAATATAAACCTTGATTTGCATAATTCACGTCTTCTTCTTCCGGAGAAAGTTTTCAATAGAATAATATTTAAAGAAACAGTTTTTCCCAAGAAGATTAGTAAGAGATGCGCGAATAGACCCATTACAACCTCTTTTTAATTGCTTCCAGTAATTATGTTTTTTGGAAAATTTTTGGGGAAAAACACTTTTTGGGGTAAATTGTTTTTTAAATTGAAAAAAAACTTAAAAAGAAAATTTCCAATTTTTTTCTCAAAAATTACATTTTCCCAGGTTTTGTGCCCCCCCATCGAAGGGAGTTCTTTCCTGAAATTTTTAAAAAGGTATTGCCAGAAATTAAAATTAATTTTATTTGTTTTAAAAATATTCCTTTTAGAAATTTTGGAATAATTTTTTCCAAAATGTTTAAAAAAATTTTTTGGCCCTTAAAATTCTTTAAAAAAAGTCTTCAATTTTTTTCTTAATTTTTTTTTTAATTTATCAATAACCTTTTTGCAATTTTGAATTTAAATTAAAAAAAAAAAAATTTTTAAAATTAAAATTTTCTTGTTTTTTAATTTTCCAGGGTTAAAAAAAACTTTTTTCTAATTAAAAAACTTTAATAAAAATTTAAAACTTTTTTTTTTTTTTAAAAATAATTAAAAAGAATTTTTGGAATTCCAAAAATACTTTGGAAAAAAATTTTGTTTTTTTTCCTTTTTTCAAAATTTTTTTTTAAAACTTTTTAAAATTAAAACCCTTTTTTTTTTTTGTTGGAAATGCTTTTTAATTTTAATTTTTTCCACAAAAATTTGAATGGGAAAAAATTAAAATTTAAGTCTTCGTGGGGTTTTGGTTGAATTTTAAAAAAAAAAATTAAATTTCCTTTTTTAAAATTTTAAAATGGGCTTTTTTTTGGAAAGCAATTTGGAAAATTCAAAAGCTAAAAAGGGGTATTTTGTTTAATTTTAAGTTTTAAAAGCAAAAAAGTTTTGGGCTTAAAAATTTTTTTAAAAATTTTAAAAAAGGAGGGGCAAAATTTTTTTTTTCAAAAAAAATTTTAATTTTGGGGGCCCCTGGAAAACCTTAACCAACTTAATTTTATGGTTTGGGTTTTTATGTTTTTGATATTGATGTAATGATAAAATTACATATTATTTTTATGTTTACATTTTGATTTATTGATAAAATAATATATATATGGTGAATTATTTAAAATAAATTTGTGATAATGACTAATTTTGTTAGGTTATAACAATATTAATTTTTTAATGCTAAAGGATTTCCGTTTTAAATTACTAAAACATTCGTAGACACAACAAAAAGCATGTTATGTTTTGCTGAAAAATAATCTCGCACGCAATATTTTACCAGTTTTTAGAAAAAAGAATGAACCCTTCTATAAAAAATACACATTGCCTCAAACATATTTTCCTCGTGTATCAGTAACTCAAATATATTTTAAACCAAATCTCTATTCACTGAACTGAATGATTAACACTCTCGGGTGTTTTTTACATATCCTTCGAGATAAATTTCCCGTTTTTTTTCCCTTTTTCATTTTTTAAAATACAAGATTTTTAATGAATATAATTTCATTTTTTTTGATTTTTTTTTTAAATAAAAAGAAAATTTTTTTTTTTTTTTTAAAAAATTTTCATTTTTTATTTTTATTATTCCGATTATTATTATTATATATATACATATATATTTTTATTTATTTATTTATTTTTACATATTTAGTGTTTTACTGTGACAACATTTTGAAAAATTTTTTTTTGCTTTTTTTGGCCTTTAAATTTCTTTTTTAAAAAAATTTTTTTCACTTCAAAAAAAACAAAAATTTGTAAAAAAAAACCTCATGGAAATACTGATTTAAAATCTTCCCAAATTTATTTTACTTAATTTTGGTTTATTAATTAAGCCCTTTTGATGAATAGAAAATTAATTTGAGGTGCGATAATAATAATTCAAAATTTTTGTCGCCACTAACGACTTTTATTTTATAGTATTTATAATCGAAGAAAATTTTCATCAGAATAATTTTTGGAATGCAAACTTTCTTTAATTAATAACGTTCATTATTGAGTACGATTTAAAATAAACACGGATAATTATATGAATATTGGATATTTATGTTTTTTGCAAACAATTGGAATTTACATTGAGTAAAAAATTTGATGAGTTCATTAAAAATAATAATTTCTTTTTAACAGATTTTTTGGCCCCGATCAAAAAAAGGGCAAAAAAGTGTAGTAAAAAAGGGGTACAGTTTAATTAGGTTCACTAAGACATTTTCTTAAAATTCCATTCCAAAAGTTAAGCCTTTTTTATAAAATTTTAATGAGGTATTTTTGTCAAAAGAATATTAAGAAAAGAAAATATCGAAAGATATTGCCTCTCATTGTCGTTTAAGTCTCAAATATTTTTTAGCTTGTGACTGCTTTTATTTCAGTAAGCGCTTCGAAATTTTTCTGAAGAAAATTTTGTAAGCAGAAAGTAGGGAATCATTAATTTTTAAAAATTATTTTTATTAAAAAAAAATGGTTAAATTAAGCATTCTATTAAACTTTAAAAATTCTCTGAACAAAAATATTTGTATAAAAATATAGCTATGTGTTTATGGAATGATGAATCCCGATGTTGAAGATATCTCAAAAAGGAGAAAGAAATTCTAAAATTTACTATATATAAATAAGAAGAAAAAAAGAAAATTCTAAAAGCTTTTTAAATGAATGATGATGAAATTGCTTTCAATAAACATGTTTCTGCACTGAAAGAAATTTTAATGATTATTGTAGATAGTAAAAAATTTTTAATCTGGAATTTCAAGTCTTAGTAAATTAGAACGAATATAAATCATATATATGTGTGTATTACATCGTACAATATACATCAATATATTTTTTCTCAGCAGCATGATACGAAATTTTGTACAAACCTAGACAGTGGGAAGAATTCATAGGTATTAGTAACATAAATAACTGTAGATCTCTTAAGAATACTATAAGAAAACAAGAAAATATATCAGAGCCATTTTTATAAATGGCCAAGTCCTCATACTGTTTGGTAAATCTTCCATTCAGGCATTGCCTGCATAGCTCACATACCATACTACAATAAATCTACCTACAATGCCAACATCTTAGATAGCATCACAAAAAGCAAAAAACATTCAATATAAGGCTTAAATGGCCAAAATAAAGAAAAAAGAACACTAAATTCCCGCTCTAATATTTTTATACATCCTTCAAAAAATAAAAATAAGCATCTAATACTTTTTTTAAAAAAAAGGTCATGTATAAAAAAAAATTTTCAGTCATTTTTTGCTATCTTTTTGCTTATGATTTATGTTTAATACATAAAAATGCTGAATCAAATTGTTTCAAGAATTAATTCATGAAACAATCCCTGCAGATATCATTGTTGGTTTATTACCATTTTATGCAATCATGATGTGAATCCTTTCATTATAAGTAAGAGTTAAAGATTTTATTATTTTTTTATCGAACTATACATCAGGTCTCAAAAATGTAATAAATTGAATGAAAGATAGCACAATAAAATTTCCTTATATCCCCGTCTAATACTTTTAATGACTAAACCCTTTATGGAATAGATATTGTATACCTACTCATAGATATTGTATAATAACCATACAATTTTTATTAGGGTACTAAAAGATTAATATTGTCTATGAAAATCCAAAATGCATTTATAGTATACTAGAATAAGTTCAAACTACGTGAAAGTTTAATTCTAGGATTAATAAAAATATTAAAAAAATACAAGAGCTTTTAATTTAATTTTTTTTTCTAAAAATATTTCAAAATTTCTTAGATTTTTAAAACGTTAAGAAAAAAAACGGAGGGTAAAATGAAAAGCCTTTAAAGTGCTATATACATCAAATCATTTTATTTTTAATATATACTTCCGTTTCAAAATTACAAATAACAACTTAAAAAAAAGCATCATTTATAACACTCTTACTCAAAATGTTGTCAACCACTAAATATTCCTTTTCTCTCTCTCTCTCTCTCTCTCTCTCTTTCTCTCTCTCTCTCTCTTCTTTCTTTTTTTGAATAAAATTTCATCCGAGAAGCATAGTTTAATATAATTACTTATCTCTCCAGGTATTTCGCATTTACTTTGTGTTAAGGAAAAGATTATTAATACATCCCCTGTACATGATGCATTAAGGCTGTTTTCGGTTACTGTTAAAGAATAGGACCCGAATTTGGAACATTTTTTTTAGATATAAAAGAAATGAAAAATTAATATGATATTCTGGCTTCACTATCCTTTAAAGAGCAGTATTTTTTATCATACTTCCCATTTTTAACAGAGTTGATTCATTTTTTCTGGTATAAAATGTGTTTCGTGTTTTTTCTCCTATATCGTAATGTTAAATGGACTACGCCTTCATGAATTAAAACGAAAAAAAAATATTCATAGAATATTTTGAAATTTTTAAAAATACTATATTATTAACAGAGGTATGAGCTATAAGGTATTTCAAATTTTCATGGAAATTGAGGCATTTTTCTGTCTGAAAATGTGCTTCGCGTTTAGTTCATGCTCTCGTACTTTTACCGAAGACAGCCTTAATGTAAAACAATGATAATCTGTAAAACAATGATTAACACTCATTTTCTTCACCAGCTGGGCGGCGTAGTTGATTAGGAACTGGCCTTATACACCCAAATTTGTGGGTTCGACCCTGGCCCAAATCGGTGGATTTTCATAATGCAAAATATAGACAGCGTCTATGTCGTATGATTATGCGGCATGTTTAAGATTTCTTAAGTGCTATCTGTAAAATTAAATTCTTAGTAAGGTTTCGCATATGCAGAGCTCATGTGCCTCTTTCTGGGTAGGAAACGGAAACTGTGCGTCAAAATCACATTGGGGAAATCGGTATCCACCTATATGGTGCCACAATAAAAAAAGTGAGACCACCTCCCGGGGAATGTACTAGGTCTGCAATGGTAATTACCAATCCGTAGCCCCATTTAAAAGGGGAAAAATCATTTTCCTTATTACTTTCATTCTTATAATCTTTTGATTTGTTAATGGCATTGCTTTCTTTCTATTTACATAAAATTCATCAGGTATGCTCTTATCCACGTACGATATGCACAGAATATTGTAATACATAATTGTAGATGCATTTACACGTTGATGAAATGGTGTGTGATCTTGTTTAAAACATTTATTGATTCGAATACAGAACACAAAGCAATGTCTTACAGAAGGACTTTCCATAGAGTTTGTAAGTTTGCTAACGTTTCTTTTGTTCTATCCTGGCGTGATTTCCGACAGTTAATCGAACAAAGGGAATGTTCCTGCCTTTTTTTAACTTGCTTCTTTCTATTCTTAATGCGTTTTTTCGTCTTCTGCATGAATTTTACAAGAGCTTTTCCTGTTTCCAGTTATATGTCTGGAAGAATCTCTCATTTCTTTCTTCGGCAGTAGAAGTGTGTAGACCACTGTTTACGTAGAACATTCCAGTCTTTCATTTCGTTCGAAGACTTGGAGAATGATGTGGTACCGAATTACTTTCTTTCAAATTAAATTACGTCCTCTACAACATACTTCTTTGATTATATATATCTTTTTTTTTCTTCGTAAAAGAGATGTGTTTTTATTTAAATTATTAAAAGCGTCTCTAAATATAGTTCCTAAAATTTTACTTTTTCAAACAAACATTTCTTACAGAAAAATATTTGAAGCAGAATTACTTTTATTTTTGTGTTTAGAATTTAAAAAAAGAAATCAATAAAACACTTTTTATAGTTTTATTCTGAGTCGAGAGGTCGAAGTTAAATGAAATTAAAGAGTCTTCGGATTCCAAAGGAGTTAAAATATTTATTTTCTGGAGATAATTAAAACTTTATGAAAAAAGTTAAGATGACTGACTACGTTCGCAACCGTGATTCAGAAAAAGAGTATAAATGAATAATTTCATTAAAACATTTAGTGTCGGTTAAATTAGAATATACATACAAATTTGTTTAAGAATATTAACACAAGAAAAATCACTTAAATTCAATTTTTTGGCAAATCAAATTAGAAAAATGACACATTTTCAAAACATTATCTTTTTATGGAAAATCCTTCTATGATAATAATATTTTGCCTATGTATAGATTAAACTTTTGTACATAGCCTGAACTAAGATTTTTGAAATGCGTAATTTAAAAGTGGATTTATTTACATATTATTATATCGAAGCAGAGAAATTTTAACAAGAAACACTAGTTGTTATTTTAATTGATCATGACTTTGAAAATAATGTGAATTTTTCAAAAATCTTGTTTCAGGCTCTGTATTGAAGTCCTAGCTAAATATACCCAAAATATTGTTAAAAAAGAAGCATTTTTATAAAAGATAATGTTTTGAAAATATATCATTTTTTTCTTCATTTTCTTGCCGAAAAATTACATTTAAATAATTTTTTCTTATAATAATATTCTTAAAACAATTTTATGTGTGTATTCTCTATTTCACACAGCTGACACTAAATATCAAAATAAATTATCCATTTATACGTTTTTTCTAAATCATATTGTAACGGGTCTATCCGCGTTCTTTCCACTACTAATTCTCTTGGGGAATTTTGGGTCTTTAAAAATTATTCTATTATAAACCATCCTCCGAAGAAGAGGATGTGATTATGTAATTATGTAAATTAAGACTTGTATATAAAGATTAAACTTTCGAGTTAGAGAGAGAGAGGTTAGACTGTTAACGAATAGCAGTCATTGCTTAACGGGAAGTGAGGCGTGAGTACTTCGTAGAGATTTGTGTAAGGTTAAAATTGACGCTTTGGTCAATTAAGATTTAAATTGAATTAGGTCGCTTGAGGAATTAGAAGATGCATTGCCTGGACGTAAGTGATCCGATTAATTAAGTCTTCTAGTATCTCGTCTACTTCGCTATTGCTTTCCATACTTAGTAATTGGTGCATTTCTTATCTTGGGCTATAGAAATTGTGTTTGGGTTCATAACTGTGAATAAATAGTAGTTATTCTGAATATGGCTAATCTTCTTTCCGATTCTCCCGCACTAAAGGACGCAGAGCGTCCATTACAATAGTTACGAACGCAGTCACTTTAAATAAAGAGACTTCCAGAATTCTTATAAGGACAATAAATTTCTAAACGAGCTTCCATAAATCTTATATGCTTTTAAGTAAACAACGGATCATCAAAATAACCCTGACAGCTTAGAAAATTGGTATAATGTAATCTTAATGATTGGATATCTTAGATAATACTTCTTGACTACTTTTTCTTCTTTTTCGAACATTCTTAATAAGGATGCGTATAAATAACGACTAATGGAAAGCTTTCTTACATTAAAATTCCTGTCATGTGTATATTAGACTGAAATTTTTGTTCCTCTCTTGCAGTTAAAAACTTTCAGTTAGTAGCTGAATACTTCTATAATAGTTTTAAAGAATAAACTAATTTTCTGTAAAAAAATATTCACTGGTGATTTAATAATTTTTAAGCTTTAGTAATTAGTCCTTTAATTAATTTATCTCAAATTTTACGCTAAGAATATTGTACAAACTTTTGACTCTAAGGTAAATTTTTTTAAAAAATAATTTATTAACCGTTAGAATATTTTAAATGACTACTCAACTTATTAAGTTAATGATAAATTATTACCTGTTATGATAGTTATTGCATGTTCAGACCAAGTACTCATGTATCATATCTAGTTTCTCTAAGCAAGCGGGGTTTTTTTCCCCCTAGAATAATTTAAAGGAAATGAAATCGTGGGAACAGAAAGTCATTTTATTCACCACTTTGGTATTTTTCTAATTGTTTCTCAGTGAAATCTGTTTCCATCATTTTGAGCAAAAGCCGTTACTTCGGAACTCGTCAAACATCTAATTTTTGTTCGGAACAAAAAAATTTTGAAGGAAGTTCGGATAATTGAAAAGTTGGATACTTAATTAACAAGAGAATATATCATTTTGCACAGAATTAAACAGAAAAAGAGATCTAGTGGTGAGTTTGCTATTTGGAAGACTATACGAAGCTGTAGTTTTGGAAATTTGCCATCCAGAAAAACAATAAACGTATTAAGAATACTTTGTAAACTTTTCAATGTTTGTAATAAATAAGAAATTCGATTGCATAACTATAAGTTTGCTGGAAACTAATTTTTAAGAAAAGAAACTCCATTTCAGAAGATTGATTTCATTTACGTGGATTTATAACAGCAGATCATATACTGTTACAATGTTCAAAATCAAGCACTAGAGAAATATATTTTTTTAAATAGCTCATGGCAATGTTTCGATGAATAATCATGTTAGACTTTTCTTCATTAGTTTTCAAATGTAAATGGATCAAAAATTCTAAACATTTAGTCGATGTGATAAAAAAAATAAATATATATAGAGCATTTTACACTTTTGTTGTAATTATTGTGAATCTTTTGAATTTTAGGATGTTTAGTTAATTATGACTTGTTCCACATGTTAATAAGCAGTAATTTAAATAACATTTTATAAGTTGAAATAAGATTAAACATTTAAAGTTTTAGCAAACAATAAATTAAAAAAAAATATCATGTTATAAATTCCCTTGTCTCGTATAATATTAAGATATGTAAAATGTGTTAGAGAAGTATTCTCAAGTCGTTAAATATATATATATACATATATATCTTTTGAATTAGTAAATAACACTATTCAATTGTTTTTCTTCAGCTACTCAGAACTTACCTTCAAAAAAAACTAATTCTTATTTTTTTAATTTAAAAAAAATTGAATCATAATAGAACATTTTTGAAATATTACAATAAAGTTTAAAAAATATTATATGTATTTAATAAGCATATAATTTAATTTTATCACACGTAAAGTGAAAACAGTTTAATGAGTAACGATGATTTAGACATTAAAAAATACACCAAAAATTATTCAGATTTTAATAAAAGCAGTTTAAAAATTTATTTCTCAGTTTAATATTAGTTTTAACAGTGTTTCAATTGGAAAATTCTCAAACATTCAATTATGAGCAAAACATTTTTTATGCATCACCTTCGTTTTCAAAAACTAACATCACTCTATCCACCCAAGCCTCTTATACCATAAGATAATGCCAATGAGCATTCCATTAAGTTGTAAGTGATCAACAGCTAATGACAGAATTCTGATTTAACCTCATTCCGTTTGAGACAGCTGTGATTGAAGATCCATACTGAAATCGACAGACTATCTCTGTATAAATATTTAAGCAGCAGCTCAAGTAACCACCGTTAATGACAATAGATGGCGTGTGTTTCCATAATGATAAACACCGTTGAATTCCAAATGCGTCTATGCATTATTAAAATCGTCAACTCAACTCCACATCGGCCAATGTATCAACCCGAGTCAATTTTGTTCTCTCTAAGCGAATTATGGAGCCATTTATGGGTATAAAATCGTCATTTGATTGACAGGTGGAGTGAAAAGTCTGGTGGAAATTTAATATTTTAGTGGACGAGTGAAGGCTTTTGAGAATATTCGGAACACTTTGTTCGGTGCGCTATTTTTCAGAACAATAAGTGAAGTAAACTTAAAAGTGTTGTGAGTTTGGAAGTTTTTCTTGAAATATTGATGAAGTAGAAAGTTTCTACTTGATATTATAAGATGAAATTTGAAACTGAGACCATGTTGATATTGGTTGTGTGGCTGGCTATACATTTAAGAATCTTATTTAATATTTTAATTAAGTAAGTAAATTATAGAAATAATTATAACCTTGAAACTTTTTTTCCAAAAATATTTTTGCGTGAATGATCTTTTCATCACTGGTTACGATTGCTTTGAAATATGTACATTTGGAATGCAAGAATTAAAACATATTTGGGCTTCTATTTTCACATTAAATTGTAGTCGGCGTAGTCGAGTCGAGGGTTTGAGTCCTGGTGCCCCTGAAGACCAACCATATAGAGCAGTGCTTCTCAAAGTTGCAATACTCGCGACCCAATATTCAATCATTATTTTCATCGCGCCTCCCCCCTCCCCATACAATAACAATGCTGAATTCAATAATACTATACTTTTGACATTCAAACACATTGATACGACTTTAACCTCTTAAGCGCCCTCATGTATATAAACGTCTCTCTAAGCCCAAAGCCTTTATTTCTCCAGACATTATATATACGTCTTTCAGAAGATACGATTCTTTTCCTGTTGCTGCTATCCTTAAAATTATTCCAAGACTTTTGGAATGCAATAAAAGGACCTTGACAATGTTTGCGAAGAGTTTACTTATTCCAGATTATTTTTGTTCCTTTATTCCTCCCTTTCCTGGCATCACATACGCGTGCCCTGCATTGGAAAAACGGTTAGCATTGAAGTAGCAAGCGAATCGCGGAAACATGATCGGCAGTCAAGGTTGAATTATAAACTGTACAAAAATTATCAAGATAAGTGTTAATTTTTGTTATAAATTATACATATGACAAACCCGTAGGGTCACTGGTAATTAATAAATTTGTTTTAACTTAGAATTGTTAAATTAATTATAAAATATATTGTGTAGCACTGATATATTTATAAGTGGTATATATATATCTGTGTAAATGTGTATTTTATTTTTTATTATGTCAGAAAAGAATGTATTTTGATTGTTTACTTTCAGTAAATTAAAAAAATTTTTTAAATAATCTTTTGTTCTCGACTTTTCAATAGGCTCGCGCCCCCCTTGTACGGTTGTCACGCCCCCCAAGGGGGGCTCGCCCCACAGTTTGAGAAACACTGATATAGAGAGTAGGATGTGCTCGTTAAATCTGCTACCCATTACGATTGTAACACCAGGAAAAAAGGAAGTAAGTAAACTTCACTTATTGCAGTTATAACGGAATAATAGGAAGGAAATGTGAATAGATTTGTAAGAAAGTTGGCTGAATATTAGATTTCAAAATTAGTAAACACAGCTACTGCCCCTGGCATCTAAAACGGCTCAAATCCTATTAAGAATCGAATCGCACTAAGCTTGGAAGATACGGGCAAGCTATTTCATTCTGCTACAAAAACTCTATGTCACAGTTCAGCAATAGAAGTGGCTGGAAAGTATCTCTCAGCAACCTATGACCAGATGTATTCACTGGGTGAGAGATCAGTTGAACCTATTAGTCAGAACAACAAACACCCTCTGTGTCGAGGAGGGTCAGGACACGACGGGCAACATGCAGTCTTGTGTTATCTTATTCAAAGATGAAATATCCGAGGCTTCGAAGATATGCCATAGCCAATGGTTTTAAGATATGAGACATATAACTTGTCTATTCAGATTACCAACGACGTAAACAAAGGTTTTAGTGACGTGTACCAAATGGCTGCCCATACCGTCACACCAGGTGCAAGCCCATATGACGATATCAAATACAAACAGACCACGCGTGATCTTCTAGATGCCTCAAGACACAGGTATGTTCATCGTGATGCTGCCTGCTAAGCTGGGATACGTCTGAAAAAATAACAGTATCCAGTTCTGTTATTGGGCACACCGTTACCAAATCGCGCCTCCATACTGCAGTATCGAAGTAGGCCGCAATAATGGTCCTGGTATAGATTGTCCATGCTGCTCTAGATCGTCGCAGTGTCCGTGAAAATACTTGTTGTGCTGCAAAACAGAAACACTACAATAAATCTTCCCTTATATGACTGTACAATTCTGCAAGTCCAGCCTCACAATATTTAAACAGTTTTGATTATTAATAGTGGGAAGCCATAGAGATCCTGCATGGTAATTCTTATGACCCCCTGCACACACAGATTTCATATTCCCGTAATAGCCGTTGGATTGCGACTAATGCGAGCAGTATGGACAATATCGTTGAGCGATAAACGGTGCTCTCGGATACACTGCTATCGAGTTCCGACACGCCCTAGTACAGGGATGGCGAACCAGTGGCACGCGTGCCATTGATGGCACGTGACACAATATTTTTGGCACGTCAGGGATCCAAATGGCTTGCATTTTATTTTTCAAAATTTCAAAGTACGCTATAAAGTATTACGAACAAACGCAAGTGATCGGGAAGACGCTTGGCGCGGAAAAGTATAAAGTTTGTCTACGAATAGCACAGGTGAATTTCCATTGACACAACTGAATTTTAAATTTACCTGTATTTTACTTATTTACGATTTTTATAACTGTTGTTTGGCAGCTAAGTTAGCAAAAAGGAACACAAAATTAAGTTAATGGTGTGTAGAGAATTTCAAATTTGGTGGACCAAGAAACATATGGCATTATTAGTACAAGGCGACAAAGCGGTATGTTGACATGTGAATTTCTGGAATAGTGGTATGGAGAGCATCGTCTGCAAACTCTATTTTGAAACAAATCCTAAAACCTTCTTGCATTCAAAAATTGAACACACAAGAAAACCAATTAATTGCTAAAACCGTTTGGCGGTGGAAACCAAATTCAGCATGTATTCCACAAAAAGTAACATCTTGCAGTTCTAGTATAAGTTATTTGTCATCCTATCTGCAATATTTTTTTTCGTAGTAAATAGAGTTTTGTGTTATTAGCGTATTTAGTTTTATTATTTTCCCATAATCACGTCAAAGTTATTTGACTGCACGTCTATACGTCATTAGACACTTCTTTGGAAAAAAATGGCACGTTGATCCATAAAGGTTCGCCACCCCTGCCCTAGTAGAACGTTTCTTTTTATAAGAGGCATACACATAACAAGGTTTTATCACAATAATTAACATTCAAGGGCGATTTCCGAATGAGAAACCCGTTGAATATCCATCATTTTACGAAGGGTTTGAGATGTCATTTATCTCTTCTCCGCCATTCGATTGATCTTAAATTCCAATCACTTGCATATACCAACATCTTGTTCCTTCCATGCGAATATGGCCTTTGTATCATCTCTCTTTCATGATATTGCAATTTGAATGGCCAGCAATGTACATAAAAATCTATTATTACGCTATATTTTCCTTTAGAAATGTTTAAGGAACCAAATTTTTCAAAAGTAAAAACCTGAATGGTTAATATTTTTATGTAATGAATTTTTATTTAAAGAGAGAAAATTAAAGTGAAAATTTTGAGCGATTTTGTAAAACATGACATTTTACATACTTATAAGAGTCCTTCATGAAACAAAAGACACATAACAAAAAATAAACTACAATGGACACTGTACAGTTAGTTCTTACACAATCTCCCTTTTTACCTTTTTTTCTGTCAAAGTAATCATAAATTCAAATGGCATTTTGCAAGATTGAGAAGAAGTATGAAAGACAAAGAGATAAATCCTTTTTCTAAAAACGAGAAAAATATGAACAAACAGTTGAATATTTTCAAATAGAATGCGTCCTAGTCATATTTTTCTACAACAAAGATGGCTCGATAATAGCAACTTTTGATAATACTCATTAAAGAATAATAACACAAAACTTAAGACTTCATTTTTACGGTACTTCTTTTGAAAAAATCACAGAAGAAACTACTTCAAAGCAATTTTTTAAAAAAACAAACAAATCCAGAAACTGAAAACAAGTGAAGTGAAGAGAGAGAGAATATAAAAAAAATAATAAAAAAGTAAAAGCTCATCCGAGTAGGCAGTTATGAACATTATCTGTTGGACAGGTGTTGCATTTCACGAAACAAGAAAGCGAGCACTCCGCACGAAGAGTTCTCGAAATTGCATCGTTTAAAAAGACCGCCAACTCCAGTACTACACAAAAAGAAAGGAAAATGTCTAAAAACGGAAAAAAGATAGAATGATTCATTATCACTTTGCTTCTTTCCAGTCTTCGTGCTCTATACGAAAGCACATTGCCAAAGCTATTTGCAGAACATTCGATTTAATTTTCCGGCTTCCATATGTTTATTCGTAGTTTTAAGATGAATCTTTTCTGAAGTTTATTCTTTCTTAGATAAAAGCAGACTCTTGGAGAGAAATAAATACAAAATATAAAAAATACATTCCGTCTGTGCTTTGGAACTTTTCTTTGTTTACAGGCACGCAATGTAGTGTTCCACATGATTACTCGCATTGCCATAAAACAACTTCAGCATATTCTTATCTGGGGGAATACCATCAAAGTGCAAGAGAGTAGGGACGAGGCGTTTAAATATATGCATGAAATCGCTTTTGGAGCATGGGCGTTTTTTGCTGTAATAAAGCATGGAGCAAGAGGGATAGACGAAGGGAAAAAAAACAGCGGCAGGTAGCAAGTCATAAGGGACCATAAAAATGCAACATGAATTTCGTGCAACGAAAAAACTTAATAAAAAAAAGTAAAAAAATATATATGATTATTCACTGCTTCCTTTGAGATAAAATTGAGAAAATAAAATTTTTAAGAAGATTAGTACCAACTAGAAACTCTACTTTGAAAATTACTGGAAAAAAGAAAAGTATATATATATATAATCAGTTTTATTTCAATTAGATACTTAAGGAAGTTATGAAAAAATTTATTAAAGGAAAATTTATTTATTGATTTTTTTTTTTACTTAAATTTTATAACGACTAAAAAAAATTGTGAAATTATAGTTTGTCTTTCCCAGTTAAGATATATTATCTTCTTGTACAGATAATTTTTTATAAATAATACATTAACTTCAGAATTTTTTAAGATATTTTCTTTAAATATGCAATAGAAATTTGCAGCCTAAAATTTTTAAGTATATGCATGGCAAAGATTCTATACTGAAATTCATAGATTTCTGTTTTTTTGGGGGGACCCAAAATTAAAAATCAACGCTTTTCAATTAAAAAGACATTTTTTCCTTTTCATTTTGTAAAAGTCAATTTATTTTTATCAAAAAGTAGTAGAAATCCAAGTTTTGAGTGGAAATAAAGTATTTTTGAAAAACGAATATACCAATTTTTGATAAAGGCTTTTTTTAATTTCCGTTTGCTTTAAATCCTAACCCCTTTTTTAAATTGATTAAAAAACATTTTATGAATTTGTTTTCATGAACTATTTTAATTATATTTAAAATACACATTTATGGATTTCTTCAAAGAAATATTTTTTTAATTTAATTTTTGAAAAATATAAAAAAAATTAGAAAATAAAAGAAGTTTTGGGCCGTTATTGCATCAGTTGTGGAAGTTTATGAATAAATAATAGTTATTTTATGTTTAAAAACTAATTTTACTTTATACTGTCTCTTACATTTATACTTAATATTCATTTATTCAATGTTAGCTACTGATGAAATTGAAATAAAATTGAATATAATTTTTACTTAACATTTTATAACCAGGGCCGGTCCTAGCATGTGTGCAGCGCGTGCACCGCACGCGGGCGACAATGTCAAGAGGCGGCCGCAGGCCGTATATGGTTCGATCAATCAAACAAATTTTTTTAAGAATTTCTTAAAATAAAACTTGTAATAAATCGAATATATATGCTGAATTTTGAAATGTGTTATTGAAAAATCAAGTCCCGATAAATACATGTATAGTTTGGTTATTAAGAAAAATTAGAATGTTAGTGTATAGTGTTGTAGATTTTACATAAATGTCTACTACTCTTTACTAACATCCTCCTGACAGCAAAATTCATGTTGAGCCGATAGCTCGCATTAAAAAGGTGTGGGGGTTTTTTCTGTTTATTAGCTTAATAGCTGCACTGGCAGTGCACTGTGGTTTGATACTTAATAAAGGCATCACAAAAAGTGATTTTTTCTAAAATTGCTTTACGAAAATATTTAAAAATGTTTAAATTCCTCAATATGAATTTGGGGAAATTGAAGTTTTAATTTATCAATAACCTTCCAATTTCGAAAAACAAAATCGGGGAAAGAAGAGATTTTTGTCTATGGTTTTGTAACGCTTATAAACAATGCTTGTTTTCCTTTTTTAGCAAGATATACCCCTCTATCAAAAAGGTAGTTTTTTTTTTGTGGAAGTTTTATTTGGTATTATAAGCGAAAGAATCTTGTAGCTTCTTGACTTTTTGAGGAATGATTTTCATTACAAAAGCCTGTTTTGTGTGTGTGTGTGTGAAAACACTTCAATATTCCATAGTATTATTATTAATGCTAGCGAAATTTAAATTTAATTTGCGTTGCAGTATCTTAATGGTACTTTTAGGAACTAGTGTGTTAAAAAATAATACTTGCTTTATATTTTAAAAGTCTAATTGCAAACTAGATGCCATATAATCAAAACAGGCGAATCAAGTGATTCACAAATACGTATGCTAAAATAAGTAGAGCCAAAAAAGAAAATAAAATTAAAAGCTAATCATGATCTATATATATGTATTCGCTCGCTAACATGTATATACCCTATTTGGAGAGTAATTTTACATGATTTGATTCACTTATCCCTTACCGTGCTTACTTATTATCTCTATGTTGGCAGCAGGAGATCTAAGGCTGGAAAACTGGCTGTATGTCTATAAGTGGCAAATTTTGTGAAATGAAAGAGCATTTGCAATTGAATTTGAAAATACTTTTTTTCGTTACGAAATAGGTATGAAAATTATTTTTTGAAATATCATTATTTATATACTTGGAAATCTGGTACCTTATTTAAATACTCGAATTTTTATTTTTAGACTCAATTCGAAATGTGAACTGCAAACTTTGTAACGACTATATCGTTTTGAATAAAAATTACATTGCATGGCGATTTGTTGTAGTAAGTATATGCGCCCCCGACCTCGGGTGAGTGAGTGAGTATTAACGTAAGTAATCTTCGTCTTTAACTACATGAATGAGGGATTTTGAAGACGGATTCTTAATTTTGAACCATGTATCATGACGAGGACGACATCTACCCCTGGCACCCCCTCTCCTAATCCATCACACCACACCTTCAACGGGAGTGACGCGTTTGAGATCCTTTATTTAACATGCATCGCTCCCTTACACGGCGGGTCTTTAGTGGTACTGGGCTTGAGCTCGCGACATGCCAGCCACGATCCAATACCTTGACCACAAGGCTACTGTGGCCACCCCCGACCTCGGGATACAGGTACAAACGATTATCTTTTGTACATGGTAATACTACCTTAAGCTTCTTGGGATAAATACCGTGCACACAAACAGTATTTAGCTTCGAGCAGTTGTCTGGTAAATTGCAATTCTTGAAAATTCTGCTTTTATGTAGAATTAAAAATTATTTTTGTTAAAAAGTTATTGTGTTCACTTTTCTAATTTATAAATATCTCTATAAAAAAAATTACTTGCAATTACATTCCCATTTAAAACATAATGTCTGTAAATACAAAAATAACAAAACACAAGTTCCACACTACTTAGGACAGCATTTTCAAACTGAAATAATTACTATTTTAGCCGAATCTATTCGTAATGAGATAACACGCATTATCAAAAAAATCAAAATTTACACTATAATTGACTCTACACCAGAAATTAGTCACACAGAACAAATAAAGTTTGTTATTAAATGTGTGAGCATAACTGATGGTAAGGTATATATTTTAGAATTTTTTTCTATGAGTTTTTAGGAATACTACACAAGAAAGGCTGTCACATATGGACACATACTTTATTGAATCCAAAGTCTCATTGATTTCACCAAAATTATTGACAAATTTGATTTCTAGAGGACCAAAAAAGTTACTTTATAATTAATTATTAAGTAGTTTTTGTAGAAGGACTGAGAGAGAGAGAGAGAGATTTACATACTTTTCGTTTCACGAGATTTATGTGCTTTAGTACTTTTTATTAAATTATATTTTCTGAGTAAATACTGTTGTATGCGTTTTGCTTTTCGAATTATGAAGAGTCTATTTTTATTTCAAAGGTAATATTTTTGCTTGTTTTTTATTTTGTTAAAGTATTTTGTCGCGATCATAACCCATTAGCTGATCAAAAAATAAAGTTTTGCTCTTCAAATTTTATTTATCTTTTTATTAATGTTTTACGTTTTACTCTTCGACAGGTAGATGAGTTTATAACCTCAATATATAAGTATTAAATAAGTAATTATATATTAATTATACATAATTATTGTAAAATAAGCAAGTAAATATATAAGTATATCTTAATATAAGTAATTAAATGTATAATTAATGCATTAAGTAATTAAATGTATAAGTATTGCAATAAGTAATTTAATATATAAATATTATAATAAGTAAGTAAATATTTAAGTATTATAATAAGTAATTCAATATATAAGTATTATAACAAGTAAGTAAATATGTAAGTACCATAATAAGTAATTAAATATATAAGTATTATAACAAGTAAATAAATATGTAAGTTCTATAATAAGTAGTTAAATATATAAGTATTATAATAAGTAATTAAATATATAAGTATTATAATAAGTAATTAAATATATAAGTGTTAGTAAAAATATGAAAAATTCTCTAGAGGGGCGGCACATTAAGTCTTCGCACGCGGGCGGCCAACACCCTAGGATCGGCCCTGTTTATAACATCAAAATTATAGAATATAACAGTATTTCGCCAAGGACGTTAATTTGTCAAAAAGTCATAAAAAATATGTTTAGATCTTTTCTTTCACTATAAAAAGGTCAGGGCGCTTTTTAAAAATTCAAAGCATGTAATTTAATTTGCATCAGAAAATCCTTTCATGCAAAATTCAATATTATGATGAGAAAATAATGATTTCGGAATGACTTTGAAATGAAAAAAAAATTCAAGAAAAACATTTAAAAACTACGAAACGTTATGCGATCAGTCGTTATCAACTTCGAGAATCTGAAAAAAGTTATTCTAATTTATGCAGTGTTCTGCTATTATAATTTGCATTTGAGCATTTGGCAGCCACGTCAAAGCTCCAAAGCGTATATGTTCTATTATACATCTAATATTTCAATGGTTACCATGAAAATACTCATATATGCTGGTATTTGAACGTACTAATTAAGCTGCCTTCGAAGTACAATAAGGGCTGATTGAGCTTAACCGCCAAGCACTTACTATATCAAACAGGTATATCACAGTTAGAGATAGAATTTATATAAGCTTATATATTCACTCTGATTCGGTTGCGATAAACCTGTTTTAAGCTAATTAAAGCTAACTAAAGGGTCATAACCTGATTAATTAAAATTATTACTGCATAGGATATAATTTATTTAACTTAATTATTTATTTCATTTTACGTATCCTGTTGTTGAGAAGCTTTGAGATTTAATTCTTACTTTCAACCTAATTTAAATATAATTTTAATTCTGTTTAGATTACTTCGATTATAGTTTAGTCTTAAGAAGAAAGTTAATTGATTATATCTTTTGAATTTTTTTTTTGTTGCAGCAAATTTAATTATTAATTATTGAATATTCTTTTACCATTAAATAATGGCAACAAAAATACCAATAAGATTATTGCTTCTCTTAGAAATAATTTAAAGTTTCAGAAGCAAATCGCACTTAAGAATCCATGCTTTGTATGAAATATCATCTTAGAAACCATCATTTCATAATTTCGAAGAGAGAAAAAAGGTTACTGAACTCCGTAAATTAATTTCATTTTTATAAGAAAATGTATTTAGCTTGTGCTCAAATTGGTCTTCATTTATCGTTACCAGTCTTTCTGAAAAAAAAATTTTAAAGTCATTCAAATACATTAACAAAATTAACGATGAAAAATATATAAACAAAAAATTATTAGATTTACAAAAATAATTATTTAGTCGAATAATAATCCTGATTTTTTTTTTAAATCTATATGTTTTATGAAACATGAAATAGTAATGATGTTATTCTGAGTATTTTATATATATATATATATATTTAGGATTTTAAAGATGATTTAAGATGTATTCCTCCTGGAAAAATTCCAAAATTAATTAATTTTTCAAAATGAATTCTAAAACATTTCTCTTCCCCTCTCCTTTCTATCCTTCCAATTTTTTTTTGTCGGCCTCTAAAATACCGTTTAATTTTCTGACACAAGTTCTTTTTCTTGAATTGCTACTTTCATCCCACTTGATTATTTAGCGCGGGAATGAAAAAAAAATGGAACATAAAACATGGAATTAATTATGAGAAACTCCAAACGATAACTTCGTTGTGCGAATATTTATTTCTAAAAATGCGTTTCGCTTCTTTTTTTCTTTTTCTTTTTTCCCTTTCCACAAATAAAGCAGACGATACAGGGGAAAAAAATTATTTTCATTTTTCATTATTCATATGCATCGTACAAATTCGGTAATAGGATTAACAGGTATAAAAGGAAGCCGTCCTCTTTACGAAGATTGCTGCTTTCCAAGAAAGTGGGGGGAGGGGTACACAGTTTAAAAATTCGATCTTTCCTTTCATCTCAAAATTTCGTGCGTGTTGTGCGGATTAGGAGAGCGGTTACCACGAGGGTGGTTTTAAGTCACGAAACCACCATGATGAAAATGTCGCTATACGTAGCATATAGCCACGGGACAGAGCAACGTGCCTTGCCGGGAAGAAGGGGAAGGGGAAAAAAATGAAAGAATTCTAATAAAAAAAAAAAATAGGAGAGAAAAGCGGCATTTTAATGAAGTTAAAGTAGCTCTCAAAAATCGATGGGAAAAAACTTTCCTTCTGCTACATATAAATTGTTACGATTCCAAAAAAAGAAAGAAAAAGGGAAGTTGGTAGTTTTAGATCATTCTGAAACATTTTATGAAATTTTAAGAAACCCCTGCTATTTTTTTTAATAAAATTTATGAGTCTTCATTGAAGAAAGTCCCTACAATGTTATTTGAAAAATATTTTGACGAGATGCTCTTAAAAATATTGTTTTTCTTAAATATTGATAGTTTTGGAAATTAGAACAACTTTTATAGATATTAAGTTATTATATTACAAGAAAGAATTTATCTTTTGATAAATTTTGAGAATATACCCAAAGATCGTCATATTTTTGGAAAACATTGCACTTTATAGCATTTTTTCTGTACATATAAAAAAAATTATCACTAAATTAATCTTGTTAAGGTATATCGAAGCAAAGAAATGAAAATAAATTGAAAAAAGTCCTCTGATTTATCATAAAGTGTCAAAAAGAAACACATTAGTCATGTTCTTCAATGAAATGAGCTCTCCAAAACTTCTGTACACTGGAAAATAGATAATTCTAACTCTTGAAATTTTACTGATTTCCATGTGTTTCTATTCTTTTGACTGTATCAGATAAAACGAGAATTCTTTAGAAAAAAAAAATTCTTATATATTACAACTTATTCTTAATAACAACAGAAAGTTATTTTTAGCTTTAAGGCTGTCTTCACATAATATTAAAGAATAGGATCAAAATTGAAATACTTTCTTGTACCGAACAATGTTCCAACATTATTATTGTATTATGGCCACTTTTCTATAAAAAGCAGCTTATTTTAATATATTATTCAATTTCATTTACATTGATCTATTTTTTCTGCTACAAAAAACATGTTCTCCACCCTAGTTTCCTACAACGTAATGCTAATGGAGTTTTGCTCTTTACATGTTTAAGAGTAAGAACTGCTTTTTAATGGAATATTATCAAATTTTAAAAGTGCCGCATTATAAACAGATATAAATATGGTGAAATATTTTGAATTCGCATCGAGGCATTTTTCTAACTGAACATTTTGTTCCGAGTTTTGTTGAATCTTTTTTTTACATTTGGTGAAGAAAGCTTTAAAAAGTTTTTTTCTAATCTTGTAATGTTATTTTATTTAAGTAACATTTTCTTCTTTCTTCTTAACAACAGTTAATTGATTAAAAAGCATTATATTTGACTTTCCCTTTTTTTTTTTCTATACATAGAAACGTTACTGTTAAATCCAAATCACCGATTATCCAATCTCTGAATATTAATCTTTATGATATTTATTAACAATTTTTATCGTTTTAATCAGCAATAATTTTTCCTAAATAAAAAAAGCGAATAGTATATAGAAAATGTTCTTTAATATCAAGATTTTTTTTGCGATGTGAGAACAGCTTTGAGAGAATGGGGAAATACATTCATGACAATATTTGAAACATACATATGAAAAAAAAATTTCATAAGTTTGATAAATATAAGCAATTATTAGTTGGCCACAAAAATAGTGAATGCATCTTTAGCTATTCTTTTAATAAATAATTTCTCACTGAAAACACAATTTTTTAAGCCATATTCAAACAAAAACATAAGCATATGATACGTCATGATAAAGTTTAAATGCAACTAGAATCCAAATAGAAATTGCTGATGTTTAACTGCAGCTAATTATCAGAAAAAAATGTTTCATCAAATTTCCTTTACTTTTTAATTATTTTCTCTTTATTTCATTTTTAATTAATTACCAAACTGAAAAGAAATAACTATTTGATGCTGATATAAGTATTCAAGATTTGTATGATGAAATTCAGTAACATTAAATTTATTATATAAACAAGTAATATAAAAAAAAAACTTTTGTGAGTCAATTCCTATTAAGGTCAACAAATAAAAATTTTATTTTATTTACTTTTTATTAAGTAGTTACAATTAATATTCATATGTATATGCATATGACAGAATTAAAATATTCAGTGGCAAAATAGAAAGCGATTTTCCTAGCCATTTTCCATTTTCCTTTCTATATATAGTGTTGGACTATTTTTTTGTTATTATTTACTCATTAATTAAATTTGATTATTCTAATAAAACAGTATAGTAAAAAAGGAATTGCATTCTCAGAAATTAGGCCATCCTAAGTGGGATTCGAACCCACGACTTTTGGATTAGAAGTCCATTGCGCTACAGGTACGCAACGAACGATTTTTCTTTCTATATATGCTATTGGACTATTACTTATGTTTGTTATTATTCATTCCTTTTTTTATTTAATTAATGAATTAATATTTGAAAAAACTGTATGAACATCAAGTGCTCTCCACTACAAGTTTAAAAAAATGTATTTGAACTTGAATGGATGAACAAAAAGTATTTTATTAGCGATTGAAAATTTGAACATATATGTAGTCTAATTCTCTACAAACGAGAGATAATCAATCAATCACATTCGAAAAACACAAAGACGGTAGGAAAATCACACAATGAAGGACACATGAGCAATCGAAATTAAAATTAAAAAATGGATACTGCAGTATTATAAACATTGCTGACTTAGGACAGATAATATATAAAATAATTTATATAAAAGTGGGGTTGAACATGTTTTTTGGCCAGCCAACCGTCCCCTTATATATACAGTGGGCCACAAAAGTGTTCGTACACTTGCAATTTCTTATAAAATTTAATGTTTTCGACTAATAAAAATTAATATATTGTAAATGTAATTTTTTACGCGATATCTGCAACTTGTTCTTAATCGAATGACATAATTAATTTTTTTAAAAATAGTATAACTATTTTTTTAAAAAATTAATAATCAAAAAGCTACTAAAAAATTACGCCACAAAAGGTCTTCGTACACTTAACAAAAGTCTCAACATTGCTTAAATATTGTATTTCTTTTTTTAATTTAGTATTAGTGGATATCTTTAGTGTTACACAATTAAGCGTCTTTAAAATTTAATCGTTTTTTGTATTTTTATCATTTTTCCTCCATTCTTTTGTTGATTTTTTTACTTCCATTTGTGTTTATTTGTCATTTTTCGTTTGTTTTACATCATCTCGCCAGATATGTTCCCCTGGGCTAATAAAGTGTGAGAGTTATTTTCAAATTTGGGGGACATTTGAGACCCAGTCCATTTTAGCAGTGCCTTGTCATTCTTAAAAATTAAGTGTTTCCATTTTTCCAAATTGGGGATATTTAAACCCTTTTTAAAAAAGATCATATTCCTTCAAAATACCAATGTTTAATTTACACCCCACGCCAGAACATTCCAATGCTGAAACATGGTGGTGGAGGAATTTTGTTCAAATAAATTCATGAGATTAAACTCCTTATTTTTCATTTTGAGCCATTATAGGCCCATAGGGAAACCAAAAATGTTGAATTATCTGCCATCCCAATAAATTTGCTTTTTCAATTTTGAATTTTCTGAAACTTAATCCCAAGAATCTGGGTTTGGGACAATAAAACATGGAGGTGGAAGTGTTCTTGCGGGGGGGGTGTAAATTGGGCCCCGGGAATTAGGCAAGGTTTTTGATGGCAGGTCGGCTTTTAAAAAAAAAGGTTTTTTTTCCCCCTCTTTTTGGGATTGGGAACATTTTTTTAAAACAGGGCAATGACCCCCTGCTAAGGGGCCCAGGGCCATAACAGCCCCACCCCAGTGTATCTGGGGTTTTTGGCCAAAACAAAAACAGGGTTTCCAAAAATGGCAAAACAAAGGGAAAAATCTTTTCCCGAAAATCAAAAGGACTTATTGTTTTAACCAAAAAAGAACCCAACTTTAAATTAAAAAAAATAAAAATTTTAAAACTAAATGAATTTTTGTTAAAAAATTTTTTGCAAAATTTTAACGATTTTTAAATTTTTTAAAAATACATACTATTTTTAAAAAAATTTTTTTATGTCTTTCCCTTTTAAGAACAAGTTATAGGTATCAAAAAAAATTACAATTACTATATATTAATTTTTTTTAGTCAAAACAAAAATTTTTTAAAATTCAAGAAAAGAACACTTTTTTCCCATTATAAAAAAGAAGTGAAATAATAGTAGGAATTGAAAAATAACTTTTTCAAAATAATTAGCAATGTTTATTTGTAAAAACAGAAAATGTCCAAGTTAGGAAACCAGAAAGTAAAAAAAAAATAGCAAGAATAGAATTAAGTAATCTGTTTAAGTATACATTTAGAAAGGCATTTCATTTTTACATTTTTTTAAAAGTTTTCAAATATTAAAAACTTCCAATTTTTAGAAGTTTTTTCCCAAAGAAATTTTTTCAAAAAGTTTTTTAAAAATTAATTGCCGGTTATTTTTAGGAAAAATTTTCCCCAAAAAGGTTTCATTTGAATAAAAGGGTTAGCTGCAAAAAAACTTTTTTGAAGAATTAATCACAATGAGAATATTAATGACTTTTGTTAGCGAAGTATTTAGAGGATATAATGCTTTTTTTTTTTTTACAGTGGCAACTTTTGAAGGCTCAGAAAATTACGAATGTGTACAAAAAATTTCATAAAACTGTTTTAATCTAGAAGAGACATTAAGCCCTTTACACAATTCTCCTGAAGATAACTTAGGTAAGATTACATTTTTGCTTAAAATCTGCGAAGTATAAAAATAATTTGAAATTTCTAGTGTAATATATATGCTCTATTTATATATTTTGAGATGAAAAAATTAAAATTGAGCATTATTTAAAATTTATACTTAAATCTAACATTTTGTTTCAAATATTCTAATATATTGCAAAATAAAAATTTAAACAGTATATTAAATGGGCTGTTTTAAAACGTTTTATCTTATTCACTAAAATAATATGTTAATGGAAGATCAAGAGGAAAAAAACAATATCATTTTTTTAAAAAAAAAAATGTTTTGTGTGTTATAAAAGAAAAGAAATGTAAAAATTGCTAGACCTTTTTTTTTCCTTGTACATAGAATATTGGATTTAAAAAAATGGCTCTTTTCGCCCTTTTTCTATGAAAAAATTTTAGTAAAAAATTGGGTTTTTAATATTTTTACCATTAGTAAAGAAATTATATTTTTTTTTTTTTGAAACAAAGCTTTTAGATAACAGTAAAAAACGCTAATGTAAAAAAAAAAATCTAAAAATCCTTTTTTTTTTTAACTAAATCTACACAAAACAACTTTTGCTGTTTTTAAAAAAATTAGTTTTAAAAATATTTATTTTATGTAAAAAGGTGTAACCACATAAATATGAAATAAATTACGAATTATTCAAAACAAAAATGTCCTATTTATCATTTGCCTTCATAACGTGTGAGGTAATTTCTTATAACTACACGCAAATGTCTTTAATGGTTAATTTCCAATAATTTTCGAAAACTATTCCAGTTTAATATATATATATAATTCAAAACTTTACGCTAATTATAATGCACTGCTAAAATGAATAGTATTTTTCTTCACATTAAGAATGCCAGTTAATAAACTAAAATGAGGTTGCTCGTAAATATTTAATCAGACAAGGGATAATTTTTCAAAATAACTTCAATAATGATAATTTTTAATACAAATTAGCAACTTCCAAATGCTTCAACAAAGGTTCTAAGCATTATTTTTTTTTAATATACGTGATGAGACAATATTATTTCTTCATAAAATTTCATCAACAATATAATTAAAAGAAAAAAAATTGTGACACGGAGAGACTCTTTTTAACATTTAACCAAAAGTAACTGGTGTCTCGTTGTCTAAAATTCATACATGAAAAAAATGACTTAGGAATATTTTATATCCAAAGTAATCTTTGGAATACAGTTTCTGTATGTCAGTTAAGAATTAGAAATCGTGTGAGTGCGTGCGTGAGTGAGAGAGTGAGGGAGAGATAATTATTTATAGTATTTTTTTCTAATTTGTTTAGATCTAGTTAATAAATATTCGATATTATAAACATTTCACATAAAATAAATATTGGTGTTTTGATGGTTTCCCATGTAAAGTTAATCAGATACATCATTACAACAGAAATATTATGCCAAACTCTAATTTTATGAATATATTTATTTCACAATGAATATTGAAACTATTGCCTGGCTTTTTGATAACATATTGCGCACTTTAATGCAACCATATACTATTCTTACAATGACGCAATTAAATTTGTAGACATAGATATGTAATGTGCATATGTAAGTAGGTGTTCTGTAGATCATTGAATAGCCCATACAAATAAAATATTTATTATCACGATCGAGGCAAAATTAAGTCGCTCAATAGTTCATAACATTATCATTTGATGCAGTATGAATAGTGAAACAGCATACTGGAACAATGAACTCGGAGCATATTAACGCATTCCTGCAGATATTAATCAGATGCATCACTCGTAAAGGATCGCAAAAAGAAAATCCTCTGCAGCCAATCTTTAATAATACTATTATATTGCAGACCTTTATTTTCGTGAATGCTATTTCAACTACAATATATTTTGAAATTTTTTAATTAATAATAAAAAGAACAATTTACTGGTTCTGATTTGTCATCGTTTTTAATTTGATGAGAACGGTGACAAAAAACAAGATGCCTCTTTAAATATTCTACTAGTACTTCGAAATAATTTAATTTTTTAAAAAAAATTATCTGTTCTCTTTTTGGTATAATAATTTTGAAACTCTTAATTTTTTTTTTTTTTAAAACTCACGCACATTTCAAAAATTGGAATGCGATTTTCAAACAAATTCAGAAATAATTGATATAGTTAAATAAATAATGTAATTTTCAAGCTTGGTTTAAAAAATTTTATTATTACAAAAACTTATTTTTTCATTTCGTGTGTAATTTCCGATTAAAATAATTCTAAAAACTCTTCAAAAATATAATAATAAATTATCTAAGATACATTGACTGAAATAATTACACTTGTTCTAGAGATTTGTATTAAAAGTATAACATTCATAAGAATTATACTATTAATAACAATTAAACACAATCTTATGTTAAGATAGTTTTAAATCATATTAAGCAATCATCTCGTATATTTAAAATCGTATAAATTAAAACGCATAAATCATTTATATAGAGAAAGAAAGAAACTTGGCTATTTATTTTGGCTCAGAAACATGAAACAAACCTGAAGAACAAGAGAAAAATTAAGAAAACATTTTCAAAAAGCTGTTAAGCTTCTGAAATTCGCATAATAAACACATCTTTAGCTCATAACGGCCGAAATAAATAATCTACCATTTTCTAACTTCCTAATTAATTTTCATAAGTTTCATTTAAATATACATGGCGAAATTTCTGACATTTTAAACTTTTCAGTGTGGCTTTCAACCATAATATTTTATCACAAAAACTTCCATAAATAGCTTTCCCCATTTCTGTGGAATGTGCTTCAAAAAGTTTAGATGAGGCATAACATTAAAAAGACAATAACGGGCCCTTATACCGACATTATTTTATGAAGATGAGAAAGAAGTAGCTATTAAAATTTCCATTCATCTCGAGTGGAAACATTATGGCGGTTCTAATTTAAAATCGTCTGCGTTATTCCACGTTCCAAAGCACAGTCGTTCTAGGTATATGGAGAGTCATTGTATTCTAAAGGTTCCCCACTTTTAGAAAAAATTTTAGGGGCATTAAACGCTGTGGTAAAAAATTTCATAGTAGGGTCAAATTTTTTTTTTTTTTTTCCCCCAAAGTCATTCCCAAACCCCCGGTTCCAAAAAACAGAATTAAAATTTTTTTCAAAAAAAATTAAAAAAAAAAAATTATCGGGGGTTGTTTTTAAAAAATCTTTTAGTTATTTTCGTTTTGTTGGATGAATTATGGTTATATGAGGGGAGGGATATCTCTCTATAGTTACTTTCATCACTTTTGTAAGGGGTTTCGGAGTAGACACAATAAGGAAATGTTAATTATATGAAAGATATTAAATATAGTTTAAATCTAAAACTTTATGAATGTATAAGGTATTCACAAATGTAAAATGGTCACAAAAAATATATGACTCTCAAAGATATTGAAACTCCGTCGTATTTTTTTTATCGGAAATTGAATTCATTAAAAATTAAAATTCAACACTTTTATACACAGCTTTTGTGATAATTTTAATGATTGTATTTTAGTATTCCCAAAGCATTTTAAAATGTGTGTTTTTATTCATGCATTTTAAAATTTACAATATTCCGTTTTTGACTGTATTTGAAAATAAGCTTTTAAAAAGGTTCAGCCACATTTTATGATACATAATTACTTTAATTCATAAAAAGCACTTAAAAAAATTTTTTTTTGAAATTTTAGTTTTATTTATTCATTTCTATAAGGTATATTCGACTGTCATAGAAGAAAAACAATTTCTCAATTCATTGTTATTTCAAAGCAATCAACTCTTATAGTGTGTTAGTTTAAAATCACAAAAGTTCTTGATACTTAAAAGGAATTAATGACGATCACTGTGCCCTTCATTGTTTACAGAAGATGGATTCTTAATCATAAGTTAATGGAAAAATTTCAGGAAAAGTTCCTGAGTTTAAATCGGAAAGAAAACTAAATAGTTTCCTTTTCCGTTGTTGTTAGCAACAAATTACAATAATATTGGTTGCACTCGCCGTAAGAGTGCACTCATACTGGTTTAATGATTAAAAAAACCAATAGCCTTCAAATAACTTTTCAATGAAAAATTTTTATTTAAAAAAATTTTATGTTTTAAAATTAATATCAATTGTTCCTTTGGTACGACTCGTTCGGAACCGTGATTTTAAAAAGCATAAATGGATAATTTTCATGATATTTAGTGCCCCGGGAAGAATACATGTATAAAATTTTTTTTTAAGGACATTTTGTCAAAAAAATTTTTTAAATACAATATTTTGGAAAAAAAATTAATTTAGAAAAACCCTTTTTTTTCAAAATGTTCATTTTTTGAAAAATGCTTCTATTATAATAATATTTTTTTTCATAACCCCCAGGCTCAACTAGAGAGAAAATTTTTTTAAATATATAATTTAAAAAAAGAAATTTATTCATAACGAAAACGGGGAGAATTTTAAAAAAAACGCCAATAATTATTTCAATTGGTAGAAATTTGAAAATAATGTAATTTTTCAAAACCCTAGTTGACTTGGAAAGGTCTGAGCTATATGGGGCACCAAAATATTATTTTAATGAAACTTTTTCAAAAGAAACATTTTAAAAGATTATTTAAGTTAATTTTTACCCATATTATTAAAAATTTTTTTTTTTTTGTCAAAATGTTTAAAAAAAGTGCATGGTTTAAAACAGTGACCAAATATCATAAAAAATTCCATTATCAAAAATCACAGTTCCGAACGTAGTCGGATACCTTAATGTACAACATTATATGTATATTTTTTATTATGTTGATACTTTGTCAAAATAAAACCTACTAATAACTTTGAAGATTTATATATTACTTTTATATATATAAACTACTACGAAAAACGATTTATAGTCTTCAAATTATTAGGAAATGAGCTTTAAGAATAAAATATTTAAAGTTTTGGTCTTGTGAAATATCTAAAACAACCGATAAAAATGTACTAACCAGCCTTTTAAAATTTTTCATCGTCAGGGGCAACACACGAGCCCTTCTTTATTAGCTTGAATAAGTTACACGTTATACAAGATTAATAACAAATTTCGTGAAGATTAAGGAACAAATGAAATAGCAAAAAGAAATTCGGGGGATGAGGGGGGGAGTAAATGTATCTAATTTTTTTTTTTCAAAAAAAAGTTTGAATTTTGGAAAACGAATCATAATCCCCGAACTTACCAATGGTGGGGATTTATCAAACAGCATTAGTCGGGCTATAATATTGACCTGAACTCAGTGGCGCAACAGCCGATGAGAGCCAAGGCTTACTGCACCTATCTCAGTTTACATGACCTTAGGCGCTGGGGTACATGTGCAAATGTTTCGATCAAGTGGTCAGTCTGACGCGAAACCCCCAGTGTTCAGTTCCCCAACAAGCTTGGTACTCATTTTTCGACACTCTGAAGGGATGAAATTCTGAGAAGGGTGTAATTTCGCATATAAATACGTATAAATTATTTTTGCTTGAGGGAGGAGATGAAAGAAAATACTAATTTAGAAATTACGACAGCTTTTAAATCGGATGAGCCAACCATCCCTAGCTTTAAACTCATCTTTAGCCATTCCTCCAACACACACCCACACACATCCTCTTTGAATCTCTCAAAAATCAGCTTAGCTTGAGAGCATAACTGTTCTGATCAACAGGACAATTTTTCTCACTTATCTGAATATCAACCATAATTTTAACATAGTTTCCATTTCACCGATAATACCGTGATACTTACGAACGATGGTTGAGTTTAAAGACTGACCATTTTTCACAGCGTCGAGAATTTTTTTTTCCTTTACTTTTTATAATTGATCTGACCGTCGATTCCTTTAAAATATACTCCTTTGCTAATTCACAATTTTTTATTTTTGTATCGAAGTCTGTAATGTTATGTTTACATTACGAAAATACATTTCTTCTTTTCTTGTATGGAGCAGAAGAATCAGTTTTGCTTCCATTGGATGACAAAGCCGTCTCTTAAATCTGAGTAGACACGATAATAAACACTATATAACAACTATAACATACAGGGTCCAGGCTTAAAGTATCAAAAGTTATGACTTGTTATTACGGAACTACCCATCGGAATGTAATTAACTGTTCATCCTTGGATTGGAAACTACTCCAAGAACTTTAGAGTCTAGTTCGATCGGCCGCACGTGAGCGCGTTATTTGGCAATCGCACGTGGTAAACTTGTTACACTGACCTTATTAGTAAATATGCGGACGCCACATCAAAAGGTACAGTGCGTACTTTGGTTAACGGAATTTAAATCAGTCACGCATGTAGCGACGTGTTCGAACAGAATGGAATGTCGATCCTCCGTCATCAAAATCTATCCACCAATGGGAAAGAACTGTAAAGGAGACGGGAACTTTGGTATCTCAAACTGGTAAGTATCCTTAAGTTTTCGTGCGTGATTCATTTTGTAGGAGTCCTGATAAGTCTATTAGGCAAGCCAGTAACAGCATTCCATTCTGTTCGAACACGTCACTGAACATGCGTGAATGATTTAAATTCCGTTAACCAACGTACGCACTGCACCTTTTGCCGTGGCGTCCACATCTTTATTAATGACGTCAGTGTAACAAGTTTATCATTTGCGATTGCCGAATAATGCGCGCACTTGCAGCCGATCGAACTAGACCCAAAAATTCTTGGAGGGGTTCCAATCCACGGATGAACAGTTTATTATATTCCGATGGGTAGTTCCGTAATAATAAGCCATAACTTTTGGATACTTTAAGCCCGGACACCCCTGTATAAAACGAACACACTCCGTACATAAGAAATAAATAACCCGGACATGTACATTAGTAAAACAGGAAGCGGGAGGGTGAGTAATTTAGTTAGGTAGCATTCAAACAAAAGACGAATCGACGAAATTTGAAAACCGCGTTACCCAGGGTTCGCGCGTAAATCGGAGTAGTGTAAGTCGAAGTATTGCTGTATTAGAAAGTCACAGTGTGATGAGGAAAAAATCTAATCGATACTTAAACGATTTTCTGAATAATGAAAAGTCAGATCAAGAGAAAGTATATAATTGTTTATTGAAGATGCACAAAAGATATACAGTAGAACGTCGTTTATCCAAATCAATTGGGACCGAATACCGTTCGGATACGTGATTGTTCGGATAACCGAATGCGATCCATGCAGTATAAGAAACTGGACACTACACGAATATTGAAAATCATCACATGTGGGGAACGTGCTTGAAGAAAAAGCCAAATATCGCAATTTTACCTTTATTGAGGAAAATAATCATTAATTTTTCGCTGTACCATTGTACACCTTCGTTTTTTCGCTGCAAGGTCTCTGATTCTCTTGAGCAGCAGTAGTTGAATAGGACAGCACTCTGTTGTTCGTACCACTCCATAGATGTCTCTAACGCAGAAAACGCGTCAGCATTTGATGGACCCTTGCTACTTTCGTTGTTGTTGTCCTCGTCTTCATCCGTTTCATCGTCGACAGGGTAGGATTCTTCTAGCACGGAAGTCACAATCTCGTCATCATTTAGCATTTGAAATCCACAGTCTTCTGCATCATATGCCATCCCGGTTTCTACATCTTCTTCACATTCTTGAAATCCTGGGATCAATGTTTCGGCAGATGTTTATCAAATCACACAACTGAAATTCCCCAAATATCCCTGACCTTGGGTTTTCCCGTCACTTTTGGCCTCACACGAAACAACTGTTGAGCATTCCACTGTTTGAAAACGTACTCATATACAGTACATGTAATTGGCAAAAAACCTGTCCGGATATTTGACGCTCCGGATAATAAACGTTCGGATAAATGACATTCTACAGTATTTTTAAAACCCAAAGGGAATATAAATGTTATTTGTAAAACAAAATGTTAAGTATACCACATATTTCTGTGGAAAATATTTACATTTCAAACATTAATTTGTCTTTCTTCAAATGCATCACAAAATTTAAAAGTCAAGAAATATTTTAATCCTTACAATTATAAATTTGAGAAATGACAATTTCTTAAAAAAACAAATAGGTGATATCATTTAATACATATTTCATTTAAACTGAATACTTCTTGCAATTTGCAAACTGTTTTTGAGTACATAATAAATGATTTACGTACAAAAAAAAAATGTTTTTGTGCAAGTCCTTTAAATTAATGTAGTTTTTGATCTACAATAATTTAAAGGACCGACACAAAATTTAGAATCACTGTTCATTAATTTGAATAAACAAGAATAAACATTTCATTTTCCCCTTATCAAGAATATATAAATCAAAATGAAATGAGTAACAATAATTCGATTTTGATTTCTTCATAATTATTATTATTGGACCCAAAAGACCAAGAGCCTTGGAAAGCCATCGGAAACTGGCCACTGTGGGCCCAATCCCGACTTTCCAACCCACTTTCGCCTAACCATCGGACATGACTTTTTGGGAGTATACTTTCACTGGCCTGGCCTGGTTGCTAACAAGGCCTGCCCACTATGCGGCCATGCCAGAATGGATAGCGACCACCAGCTCCAATGCATTGGACTCGATGAATACCCGACTGACGACATCGTCAGTCGGTACTGGGAAGCTCGACGTCAAATGGTCAAGAAGTCAAGCACGGGCGTTGGATAAATAAAATATAATTAATTAATTAATTAATCCTTTACTTCGAAACTTATTCGAATAAATAATATAAAGAACAATTAAATACGAAATTTACAACATATTTATTATTATTATCACTTATCCTAAAACAAACAATTTTTGAAAAAATAATTTTAATGTGGAATAAAGGGAATATATACATACAAAAAAAGCCATTTGTTCAAGATTTTTCTGTAATATAGGAAAAGTATATTTTAAAAAGTAAATTACATCTGGTGAGCAAATGTTATAAAACAAATACATTTTCCTAGACTTTTCAAAAATACTAAATCGTTTTTATTAAAAATTGGTAAACAAAAAAAAATGTACTTTTTTTAATTATCTCAATTCGAATTCGATTTATCTCCTTTATTTTATACAAATTAAGAAAACTGATCAGACGAGTACTCTGCGCGGTATAAGCTCAAGTTTCAGAAGGCTTGCTGTTATATTGGGAACTTTTACAAACAATGGCACAAAAACAACGTCTGGATGAGGGGTTACGATGAAGAGCAGTTGGGAGATTGGAGGCAGGCCAATCCGCAGCGGAATCAGCAAGATAACTAACTCAATGTGTCACGAAATGTTATTTCCAGATTATGGAACCAGTTCCAGGAGACCAGAACTATATCCAAAAGTTCACGACAACCTGAAGTCCAGCCCAAGAACCATTGTTACTTGGATCAACAGCAAGACGCACAGCAATAGCTCTACTCGATCCGTAAATTAGTTATCCTATACTTCTGACACTTCATATTCGAAGTATAATGTTTACTGTAGGCTTAATGAGGCAAGGATTTATGACAGGAGACCAATAGTCTATGTCCCATTCACTTCAGGTCAGAAATAAACTCGCCTGGCATGGTGTATACATCATCCTTGACCTTGGGAGCAGAATGGACATTCTTCTAACTAACGAGTCAAAATTCAGTCTGAACACCGGATTCTCGACGTGTATACATATGGAGAAACCCCAGTACTATCCCGTCGACTTCATAGATAGGGACTCTTAAAATGATGGTGCGAACCGTCATGATGTTGAACTGACGCATAAACTGCATATCTTCAGGGAGATATAGGAATGAGATCTTAGAACCTCGTATAAAGCTTTTCAGAGAGGCAACTGACAACCAGTTCCCTTTTATGGATGATAAAGCTCATTCATACAGGTCTGGTCATTGAATATCTGGAGACTGATGATATACAGAGGATGAAGTGACAAGCCAGATCTCCAGATCTGAATCCTATAGATTTGAGATTTCCAAACATTTTTGTCGCATAGACCCCTTGCCGTGTTTTTTGGTTAGGGGTAGACCCCTGCTTACCTAATATTGAATTATTGCAAATTTATCAACTTAAATATCTTTTTGGCAGCTGGCATGGAACAACTTTAAAAGATTTAAATTTCTAATTATAGTAAAGTATAATGTTTGAAACTTAAAATACACATGCTAATTAATTAAATGAAAATTTAACTGATACATGAAATAACTGAGCAGCAAACAAATGTTTTTAATGGAAGGGATGAATCTGGTGTTTCAATGACAAATTTTCAATTTTTGGCATCAATCTTTCAGGTTTAACTCTAAATCTCCTTGATTAGTAGTGTCCAGTCTTATTTATTTTTGAGATTGGTAATCATTCTGAAACTCCTCTCTCATTAGGAAAAGCAATTAAAAACTTTTTCAAGATATTCCATAATTCGGGATAAAAAAACAGGTATAACGCTGAAATGATGATCCTTATTTTAATTAAACTTATGATGTCACCTGCAACTGCAAATTAAACATTAAATTTAATAGGTAATCTGTTAAATAGGTAAAATCTGGTTTTCACTTGATTAAATTTTCTTTTAAAATTAAAGTCACGATCGGGTTAAAGGAGATATTCTGTTGTGGACCCCTATTTATACCTCAAAGACCTCTAAATTATTTTTTTGCTGATGTAGACCCCTTGCAGGTCGTCATAGACCCCTGGGGGGTCTATATAGACCACTTTGGGAATCACTGCTATAGATCGACGGTGTAGATCATGTCTGGAATGCTCTTGGCGGAGCAAAAGCACCTTACCAGCTCCCTCTCAAAATTCTCGGAGCTAAGGGCCTTAGTGAAGGATTATTGTCCCAAAACCACATAAACAGCATAAAAATTCTTTGTGAGAGTTGCATTGTTGTCAGGAACGATTGTACTTCCATATTAAGCCCTCCATAAGTGCCACCTTGCGACATATCATTCATGGATTGTCATGCTTTCATGAGGATAAATCAGGATCATGAACGAACATCATTGATTTTTACTATCAACTTTTTAATAATATTTTTAGGTATTTTCAGGCTATATTTCACTTGAATTGATGCAGTAATTCTTGAAAAACCACAAGAATGTGTTTGTGTCTTAGCTTTTGTACATTGGTGTATTATTTCATGAGTAATTATTGCAAAATTATGTATGAAATATTTCATTTGAAAAAATCAATCAACCAAAATAGAAATAAATTGTTATGTAATGCGAAATAAAAGGAAAAACTCATTATTTTAAAAAGATATGTTTTAATTATTTCAGCACAAAATACATATAAATTTTATAATCCGATGATCAACCAATCAAAAATCTTACACTTACTGGCAAGTAAGCATATAACACAATTTTCTCTTTGTACTATGCAGTATAAAAACTACTAAAACGTTGTTTTAGAATAGCAGCTCTCTTAAGTACTGAACATTTTCAAAAATATTACAAGAAAAGCTGACTTCCACATTTTGGAAAACATTGTACAATCATGAGAATAAGAAAAAAATTCTAAATTTCTCATTTAATCTGTTTATCAATGCAAAAACATCCAAATTTAAAAACAAAAAAAAGGCAAACATGTGTTACCTTAAAAAAAAAAAAACTACACATCAAATGACACATAAAACATGATTTTTGGCAAATTAAAGCACCAACTTTAATAATGACTTCTGTTACTTATATAGAAATATATATTTTTAATCTGCTATTTTACAAACAGTTAACATGTTTAAACAACTTATACAATAAAAAAAAATTATAGCTTTTGAGTTTATTTAACAGGTGATAATTTGTTAAATAGCTATATATATTGCATTGCTAACAATTACAGTCATTTCGATGTATCAAATACACATATTCTGTGAACTTAAAACATAAATAATCAAAGTTTGTCTTGTAACATGAATTTAAAAGAAGTTAATAAATAAGAGTAGAAAGATTTTTTTTTAAAAATTCAGAGAAATACAATATAAAATATTTTTAAAAGTTCTTGTACCATGCAAAACAGACATAACTATCTACATTTTCTGCTCATCTTTGGTTGCAAAATACAGATATAAATGGCACATTCTGTTTAATATGACTTTTTAAAGTAACTGCATTAGTATGTGTGCTACTTTTGTATTTGGTCTCAATAGAAAATAAGGCAGATGTTGAAGAACTGAATTTTTTCTAATTGAAAATTTAGTTTTTTTTAATGTAAAGAAAGCCTTTAACACTGGCATGTTAATTATTTTTAAAAAAATTATTATTAAAAGTAAGCAAGTTTATTTTTTACCTTTGGGTTAATTTTAAAAAATGCTGCTTTCTCCTTGTTCATTTTAAGTCGATCAAATTTAAATATGATGTATTCATGATTATATAACAAGTTTTCATAAATATAATTTCATTTCAATATTTTTAATATGTTTATATCATCAAATATTTAAGCTTATATTTTAAATTTAAACTAATTCTTTTCACACAAAATTATTTCAATCATACATAAATTATACATAGTAAATAATGAATTAATTCATATTTATTTTGTTAATGTTGTGCATATTTCATACGCAAGCAAATTTTATAACACAATTTTAAATTGCCAATGCAAAATAAACAATTTGCATTAACACAGTTCAACAAATCATTTTGAAACAAGTATAATCATATAAACTTATATATTTAATCAATATTTTTAAATATAAATGTATTTTTAAAAAATTACTATAATAATTCCTAAAATGAGAAAAAAATCAGTTTTCCAATTTTTTTTAAATAAGAATATACAATAATAAAAATTTAAATAATATTATTAGATCAAACATAAAGAACTGAAGTAAAGAATGTTACAATATTAAATACTATGACAATTTGTTTTAAAAATATTCTGAACTAAAGCACTTAATAACACAAGAAAATGATAGAAACAATTTTCCTGCATTCTTCAGATAAAGATAAAAAATAATTAAATTGTGAAATTTTTAAAGAATAATCAGCATGTCATAGTATTTTTACTTAAGCTATCCCTTCCCTAACATCCCTATCTTCAGTTCTTAAATAAAAAAAAAAAGGATTCAACATACCTTATAATACATTCTCTTTCACAGCAATGATTCATATATTACTTTCTATAGGCTCTGACACATTTTTACATTAAATAATGAATTAAATTAATTAAATCCTTCAAAATGTTTTAAATGTATTCTTTTTCTATGCAGCATTAGTATTATTTTAACTTATTGATATGTAAATACATTTTAATCTAAGCAATAATATACCAAAAGGTTTATTACAAGCATTTCAAAAACTAATAAAGCACACTAAAAATAATATTCATTAAAAAAAATTTTAAAAAACAGCTGGTCGCTTCTAAATGGATGTCAATAGATCATTTAGATTTTATGCATATCTTATAAAATAACATATGCAACATATATTTATATATATATAAATAACCTAAATATCTAACTATTTTTATTTTATATATTTTCTTTTAAAAACACTTTTCAAAATAACTCATACATGGTTATACATAATTACATATTGCTAATAAAAATATGATTTCCATGACTTACTTTTTTTCTCATTAATAATTGTACATATTATACAAAAAAATAATTATCATATAATGCTGCACTTGAAAAAAGTTCATGAAAACAGTTGTATAATTTTCAAATTTAAATAAAAAATAAGCATTTTTTTCAAAAAAATTCTAAACTAAAGCGCATTTTATAAAATACATCCATTACATTATTCTATTAATTAAATAAAATAAGCTCCACAGAAAATTAGGAAACAATATTAAACATTACTATACTTACATCTAGTTATTTTTCAGATAAAATTTCTGTTTGTCTTCAAAGGATTCAAACAATTTCATCCTTATTAAATCTATCAAGAATGTACAGAAAGCTTTTTTTTTCATATAAAAATAGTTTTATTGTAACTGTATATCATGTAGCTATAATTCTAAAGGGAATTAAATAATTAAACCTTTCTTTTTTTACAAAACCGAATTTAAAAGTAAAAATAGACAAAAACATAAAATTATCTCATTGTGTATAAAAATATTCTCTAAATTATTTTCAAAACAAAAGTTAAAATGTTTAGCAATATTGCTTTGAAATGTTAGATATATTGAAAAATATAAATTTTAAAATTTATTAGTCTTCTTTTATACCTTTTATACATGTCTTCCCCCCCCCCTTTTTTTTTTAAAACATCAAGTAATTAGCTATTAGAAATTTTCTGTTAATATTTCTAGCACTTCAATAATTCATAAAAATAATAAATTAACTCCAAAAAAAGCTTTAAATTTGGGTAAAGTAGAAATTCTTTAACGAATGAAACTTAATTTTATACATGCAAAATAAAAACTTTCTATTTGTTCAAACTTCCTTTCTTAAGCATTATTTTGCCATTTCTTTAAATTATATTCAGTTCTCATTACTGAAATTGTTTATTGTAATTCTCTGTATTTCTTGATATATTCCCTTTTATTTTCTCTTTATTAATAAGATTTACTTTTAAAAATTTAAAAATTCAAATATATATTTTAGACTATTACTTTTACTTATAATTTTATACTTTTTTGTTACAAAAATATTCTCCCTCCTAAACTAATTCTAGTATGCATTAATACCCTTATGAAACATGAACAGTTTATTAACTGAAATCTGAGCATTCATCACCACACCTTTCTCACCACAGCTGGTTTTCAACCATATACAAATTCTGGCATCAATTATCTTGGGCTATGATATAAAGAAATTCATGAATATACTGGGCCTGATCTTGAATTTTAAAAAAATTAAAATAATTTATCCTTGGTGTTGCAAAAGTTATAAAAAAAAATATTCAAAATAAGAAAATACAATTTTAATGTTTTTAAATAGATCAAATATAAATAGATACTTGTTTCCACTTTTTCTCCAGCAGCAAAAAACTAGCATAATGAAATTAACTTCCAACATCAAAGGTTATAATATAGTATTATACCAAGATCATGAACAGAGCAGTAAACAAGCATGAATGCATTCTAAATCAGATCATTTTAAATATCTACAATTTAAATATCTCTAGAAAACGTTTTTGATAAATTTTGATACAATTTGTAATAAAAACTACAAAATTAAAACTTTACTATGTGCATTGAATATAATTATGTATTTAATGTTTCAAACTTACAAACAACTTCAAAATGTATCCTATAATTCATTGCAATTAAATATAAAATTCTTAAAATAGTCAAATTAGTTTTATTCTAAGAGAAAAAAGTTAAAAATTGAAAAAGAGAAAAGTAATGTTACTCTTAAAATCATGAATAATGACTAAAAGTCTGAACGGAAGAAAAATACTTTTTAATTTCTATTTAAAATTTTAACACGATGTAACTAATGTTTTAAGTAGTTATTTTAAATTAGGAAAAATACTTTTCTTTGGGACTTTTTTTTATCAGTTATGTTGTGCAATACATTTTTTCTAAGTCCCTTTTTTCAAAAAAAAACTGTTTTGTTCATAGTCTTACAGAAACAATTTAATTGGACTTAGTTTTAATGAAATGTATTACCAAAAACTGAGTTATACTCAATTAGGGTATATTCTTTATATTTAATAATTTATATATATTTTTAAGCTTAAGTGGATGCAGTTTACTCTCAAAAATTACACAAGCAATAAATATTTCAAAACCCTTAAATTTTACAATACTGTCAGGAAAATTGACATTAAAAGATATTTTTACATAAACCATAATTGAATAGAAAATCTTCATGTGCATATAATTTGTTAAGTGCAAACTTTAAACTTTAGGTACATATAATTAATTCCAATTTGTGTTTTTATGAATAAAAATAGAAATTATTTATATTATGAAATTAAAAGTTCAAAATAATTTATATTGTATCTCAATATATTTTTAAAAAATGTATTTTTATTTCAAAAACAGATTCAAATAAAATACAGAAAATCTTATTTATTACAAATTACGAGCACAAATTATCATTAAGTTCTTAAAAACACTTTTATTTCACTGATTTAGATATTTTTGTAAAATGGCAGTTTCAATAGACCCAATATATGTAGACTTTTCAGTTGCACAAAAAAGTTATAGGTTAAAATAAACTGATAGGAAGTAATATACTTTTTACAATATTATAAAGATAATCATCATTACGAAATCCTTATTTTTCAATCTCATACTAAACAGATATTTTATTACATTAAAAATATTTTGTTGACAACCATCAAATTATCAATCTTAATAAATATAGTAAGCATGAATTCATTTTAAAATATATTGAATTACAGTTAAACATAAAATATAACAAAGAAGGAAAATATTCAATCTTTTCTTAAAACAAGTGTGTACTTTAGAAAATATATATATTACTGATATTAAAGCAACATGATTTAAAAGAAATTTGCAAAACTCAAAATAAAACTATTCAATGCATGAAACTTGTGATTACAAAGACAAATAAAATCATTTGTAAAATAATCCCTTAAATAAATGATAGATGAAATGTAGAATATAACCGAAACGAAATCACAATCTTTTTATGTTGGCTTCATACAGTTGATATAAAATCAAACTGAAATTAAAATAAAACAACTTTTAATAAAACTGTCTTTAAAGGAAAAAAATTATTATTAAATTTTAATAAATCAGAATTAAGACAATAATGAATAAGGGGGGAAAGTGGCAATTATATTAATTTTTATTTTATTCAGGTTAAAAGTATACTTAATAAAAAAAAACTTTGATATGCTAAGTCCTATTTAATTATACTCAACACTTAGTAGAATCAATATTTCTGAAAAACAATTTCCTTTTTGGAAATTTTATTAAATTCTTAACATTTTATTATCGGTAAATGAAACAAGATCAAAGATTAAATTTTTAACATAGTGCATTAAAATACTCAAACGAAAAAAATTATTTAATACTTCATAAACGCTGCAATATCAAAACTTACATAAAAAGACCAACAGAACATAAAATTTAAACAAAACAAACAACAATGTATGAAAATATTTTACAGTTTTCAATAAGAAAACAACACATTCCAAATGGCTACAGAATATTTTTATGTGAATGAACTTAGATGATATATGAGAAGAAATAAAAGCTTTATGCACTAATGACAAAAAAAGAACACAATCCCATGAACAATTACATGTGTGATGCACAATTGTACTTCTGAAAAATGTACACATTATATAACAAACACTTTTAACTCACAGTTTGAGCAGAATAAAGTCTATATATAACACATAAACATAAAATATCTATAACATTCAGCCAAATTTGTAACCTGTTGGCACACAATTTTATGTACAAATGACTATCAAGTGCTGACATAAATCTTTAGAAAAGACAAATTAAAATATAACATATTCACACAACTCTGTCAACACACAATATAATTTGTCAAAAATTTCAGCCACTCTCACACTAAAATATAATTTCTTTAATCTTAAAGAATAAAAATTATATGAAAAGCCTATGCATTGTAATGCATCAAACTTCAGACCATACAGAAATAACAATAAAATATATGAGCAAACAATTTTCATAACATTTTATATAATAGTTAAATTCTACAATATTAAAAAAAATTGACTATCAGGCTTGCACTTCCCTCTTGAAAATACACAATAACCATAACAATTTATCTTCCATAAGACAATATAAAAACAATTTCCAAAAAAAACCTACATATTTCTTATGAAAGTTCTGTTTATAACAAAATTTTTACTGTATTATAATTTAAAATGTTTGATGTAAAGATATAATAATTCAAAACATTTTTTTAAAGTAACAACAATAAATAGGCAAACATGGAAATTTGCCATACTGACATCAGAACTACCCCTGAGATAACTATAAAATTGCAAATAAAAACTTAATGTTATTGCCTGTTTTCTTTCTTTGTCACAGCTTGAATTGCTTCTTCAGGTACTCGCGAAGGATCTGATAATATGCTTGTTGTTGTGCTGAGATGTCGCAAAGAATTTAATACTCCTATTTAGAAATATTGTAACATTAATAATAAAAACAAATACTTTAATGATAAGTATTTAAACCAGTAAATTATATTCTGAACATACTCACAACATATATAATAACTTTATAATATGATTAAAATTAGAAAAAATTATAGCAAGATTGCGTAGCAAAAAATAAACAATGAATTATTTACAATTTCTTATCTGCTAACACCTAATGTTTTTTATTCCTTATTAGAAGATATATTAGTGAAAAAAAATTATTCTGGTTGATTGAAATAGGTCAATGGTTATTTAATACAAATTAATCGTAATACGAAGCATTTTGTAATCTTTTACTTAAAAATTACATTGCTTACAATTACTTATGAAACAAAAAAAAAAACGGCATGCAAATATCATTACACATAGTAATAAATGCTTAATTTATAAATCTTTCATTATTTGCAGTACAATGCTTTGAAAGACACAAGTGCTAATGAATAAAAAGAGAAACTTCAGAGCAATTTTATAAAATTTTCAAGGAAATGATCTTTTACATATAAATGAGATAAACAGATAACAGCATGCTAAACTAAAGGCTTTTATAACAAATAACAGACTTTTGATGCTCTTCATTAAAAAAAAATTATATTAGATTCAAACATGAAAAAAAAATCAGAAATTATTCAGAAAAACTTATGGTTGGGTCCTGGAATAATTTTAAAATATTCTTCATTTTATGAAAATGCACAAAAACATTTTGATGTGTGATATTTTACTGAGTAATTGTGCTATGTGACTTATGTACAATTTCACTAACACATCACTTACAGCAACTTCACTAAACCCAATATGTGATGTCACAAATCAAATTTATAGTTATCAGTGTACCAATAGCTCTAAATGCAAAAAATGGGTGTAATTTATACATTTTATTTTAATTATATTTCGTAATTAGAAGCTATATCAAAATTATTTTTCTTACTGTATGAGGCTATGTCAGATCAATTGTTGCTATATTCAATGTAAGGCTTAACTTCTTTTTATCATTCTGTGTATTGCTATACACTACAAAAATTGTTCACTACATTCAATTAACCATTATATGCAATACGTATTGCTTAAATTTATATCATTAATTTATTTTAAAATTATTGCAATATACATATATGTAAATAACCAATTTTTTCAACAAAATTCTGCATATGTGAGCCCGTGTGTAACCTAAAAAAGTGTGCAACATATATTCTATTACTGTATTCTTATCAAAAATATTATTACATTTTATTTTTTATGTTTATTATTTTTTTAAGTACTAATCTGAAGTTATTTGTTTAACATATGTTACAATAACAAAATCATTTTTTAAAATTTTTTTAATACATACAAAAAATGCATACAATCATAAAACTGGATCTCATGCATTTCATTAAAAATCACCTAAATAAAAAGATGAAGAATTGAGAGAAATTTTTATTTGAAATACTAATGAATTTTTCAAAAAATTCTTACTAGGTCTTAATGCTACCAAAGAACAATGCTGTTCGAGCCACGTCAGAATTGATTTACACATTTCATCAACATTAGTAGTAGATACATTGTTGTTGAAAGAATCTACTAAGGGCTCAATTATTAAACTGAACTGAAAAAAAATGTTAAGACAAATAAAGCATTTTTATTTTTTACAAAAACTAAAAAACTAAATTCTGAACACAATTTATGTAGTAAAATGATTTTTTAGTTTAAAAATTAAGTTAAATTAAAAGTAATACTTATGTATATAAGTTAAATATATCACATGAAATACATTAACATTACTAATACTATGATAATTAAATAAATTTACTAAAAAAACCATAAATAACACTTAAAATTACTAAATTTAATAAAAACCTAATACCAAAAAAAATTGAATTTAAAAAAACTTTTTTAACATAGTTTTTTAACCTATTTATAGTTTACAAATACTTTTAAATCACTTTATTAAGAGTTTCTAGCCACAGATTGGTCTATTATATACAGAAAACTGTAAGTGACTTGAAAAACTAAGTAGAATATTTGTTCCATGACAATGTCATTTAAACTATGGCATTCTAATTTTAAAAATGACGTATACCACCTCATTATAATTATTAAGGAAAAAGGATTAATTATTTTTAACTTAAAAGGATATTTAAAATTCAGGCAAAATTTTAAAACTGAAATATATATACATTAAAAAGAGTTTCTTAAAGGAGCCCTGAGAAGAGAGGCTAAACTGATTGGCTTGATTCATATTTAATTTTATTAAACAGCCGAGTGAAAAAAAACACTAGGTTTTGAATGCATACTCTTGTTTGCTTACCTACAGTTAAAAACAATGAAAGCAAAGACAATGTGGTGAGGGGGGATGCTAGAAAAAAAGGTGCTTTCTAACTGAATGAAAGGATATTTGTTTCATTTTATGCTGAACTGTGTTGGTAATGAAAACAAAGTTCACGGTTTATGAAATATTATTGAATCATTACCAACAATTTCACTCAGAGAATGTGAAAGAAAATTAACAAAATCACTGCTTTCAAAACAAAACAAGGATACAATATAAAACTTCCAATTTTGTAGTGTCTGTTGGCGAACATATTCTTGGAACATCTCTTTCAATCTATTTGTCCTTTGGCAAGGTATAGGAGCACCAGAAGCTGGTAATTGACTTTGAAACACGCTATAATTAGATTTTAAAAACACTTTCATTTTTACAATATTATAGATTTTCAAAAAGTTACATAAAAAACAAAAAATATAAAAAGAAAATCCATTTATAATTCTAAAATTCATCAAAAATAGTTTTAAATTAGAATTGATAGAAATACATTTTATATGTTCGAAACATTCTACTAAAACTAAAGCAAATCAAAGAATTAATTTATTATTTGTAATATAATCATGAAACATTTAATGCATAAATTACAATTGACTCAAATACAAAAGGTCAGACTATAAATATCAGATATCAATAAACAATTTTACACTATTTTTTTTTATTTTTTCATAAGAACTTGTTGAAAATTAGGGGTGCCGCTTATATTCGAATAGTATAGTATTATACCCACATATTTGAAATTTGGCAAACATGCTCCGTTTATTGAACAGAGATATCCTAAGGAAGTGTTTTATGGAAACCAACAACCAAGTGGGTTTACAAAGGTTATGGGGTGTTATGGATAAAAAAAAAAATCTGGTTTTGAACAATTAGACCAACAAACTTAGAATTCTACAGGCATGTTTCTTTTGTTGAATAGAGATCCACTAAAAATGGGGTTTGAAAAAATGAACTCTCAGAAGGTGCTACAGGGGCATAAATGATAAGTTTACTTTTGTTTTAGAAACAAGTCCTGTCCTTTTTAAATCATGAAGTGAGGGCAAGAAGAATGTTTCAGAGCAATCTTAGATAACACTAACCTAAAGAAAATGTATAGTCTCACAATATCATGAAATACCTAGCAAAGCTTATAAATAACAGTTCAAAAACTAGTTCTTCATATAATTTTTGGTGAGTTATTACAGGTTTTCTTTATTTGTTCATTTATTTCTAATTTAGCAAAATTAAATTTTTTGAAACAAATCATTATACAAATAATACTTTTCAACAGTTTGATTTTAGTTAGGGGAATACCTATGTTTACAGTTTTGCTTTACCACTGTTTGTACAGTTCCATCAAAATAAGTTCATTTTATCTTTTTCAGTAATTCTAAGCTAAAATGATTTGACTACTCCCTTTAGCTGATGTTAATTTCATCGTTTCTTCTTCAGTTTAATATTTTCTTTTTCATATCAATTTCTGTGCTTGGAACTGTTTGAGGTAGCCATCAAAATTGGGCCTATTTTATTTGTTTCAAACAGCTCTTAAGCTTTATCTAATGGTTTTTGTTTGTTTTTCTCCCCCTCCCCGTTTTTAGGCTGCTTCACATTTATTGAGTAATGCTGAGCCATATTGTTCTTGCATGTTATGATTTGAATTAGGGCATGTTGATTTATAGGATATTATCTCAGTTGCCTACTTCATACTTAATAATGACAAAGGTGCTTGAGTTCTTGAACTTCGAGAACTATAAATTTTCCTGTTGAGTATTCCAACTGATGATGGATCCTGCCTTTTCACTTCTATTTCTTATTTGATACATGGTAACATCTGATCCATCTTTGACATTTGACAGACTGTCATCAATTACATCAGTGATTGGGACAGGTTTGAAGGATTCACTCACACCACACCAAATAGAGCAATTATCCATCTTGCAATGCTTTCCTCAAGGCAAAGCAGCAGTAAATTAATCAGACTGTGTTTGTTTTTTAACTCTTTTGAACTATGAGGTACAGCTTCACACACATTGAAAATTAAAATTAATGCCTAAATCATCTTCAGAAATCTAAACATGAATTTTCACAGTGTAATAGAGCCAGATGTTCTATTAAGAGGTTTGCATCTATTGTTATTGAAGCTACTATTCTCCCTGGATATGTCATTGGTAGAGCTGTTTTCATTCCAGAAATTCCTATCATTCTATCAGATGTGTTCCATCTAAGTTTAAACATTTTCAATCCCCATTTGGTACAGTTTTGCTGTAAATATCAACAAAAAAAGTGCTGAATGACAATTTCTTCAAACTTTTGGGTTGGGTCTTAAAAATCCTTGCTTCTGTTATGAACAAATTTATATTGTTGTTTAGAGTTGAAATTGTTGCAAATTTATTCATTTTTGCTTTATACCGAAAGACTTTCAACACCAATTATCATCAGCTGAGACTATAGATGATGGTGTGCACTATTTCAAAAATTTTCTCAGAATTCCCTTTAAGTTTTTTTTTAAATTTAATATTGAAACAATTTTTCATTACATGATGTCGTAATATAATTTTGCTTCCACAAATTAGGGAATTAGGTTCTTCAGAGATAACTTGCATTATTATTGAATTTATTTATCACTCAATTAATTCATTTGTTCTTTGAAACAATTAATTACAATTCTTTTTCAAATGAAATTGCTGAAATTTTTTAATCTAAAATGCACATTTCTCCTAAGGAAGTTTTTCATGAGGAGGCCTAATTGAAATTCATTGAAAACTTTAAAAGATAAAAAGTTAGGTCCTTGACTTAATGTTTAAAAATTTAACCAGTATAAAAAACTAGATTATACATAAGGTATCATAAAGTTTTAATTATTATAAAAAAAATATCCAAAATATCAGAAAAAATTTATCTTGTACATGAACTGGTCCCTCAGTTCATAATATTGTAAATTACAGCTAATAATCTTGATTTGTTTAGTTTCAAAAAGCAGTAAATTGAAATAACTCACAGCATGAGGAAAATTGAGACTCACAGCTTGATTAAATCCTTCATTTGAAAGGTTATTGTGCTCGACACGTCCTTAATGAAATAACAGCTCCTTATGGAAATGATAGCTCATTATATAATACTGTTGTGAGGTGGGTAAGGAATTTTTTTTTATCTGTGCCTGTCATAGATGATCTGAAAAGTGGAAGACCATTATTCATAGAGAATGCTGCCACAATAAAGGATACTTTATCCTATTAAGACTAAACAACAACCATACAAATAATCCTATGAGACTGATTTTAGTTATATAGAAGTTATAGGAAAATTATTCATAAAGAATGGCATGTTTAAGGCGTCAACACATTGGATTTCAAAATAACTCAGCTTCGGAAACAAACACAGCATGACCTGTCGAGGGAGATTTTGAATCTTTTGAAGCAAGTCAAAGAGAATATTTTTGATCATCTGGTTACTTCAGATGAATCTTGGATTTATTGATGTGGTTCAGAGACTATAGATTTGAGCAAAAAGAGTAAGCACAGCAACTCACTTTCCCCGATGAAGGCTGCACAAAAGCTGTAGTCATGCTGTTTATTTTGGTGGAGGAGGAGCGGGAGGATTGCCATGAAGTCATTTTAACAGACTAGAGAAGAGCCAAACCGTTACTAGTGCTTGTTACTGCACATAGCTGAACAAAAACTGATGCTCTTATCAAGAATAGCATGTTGTGATCAATAAAGTTGTCTACTTTCTTGATGATAATGCATCTTCTTATTCATCTCGAGATGCAATTAAGGAATCAAAATAATGCAGCTTTGAAATTTTATGACATCCATCCTATTCTAGGGATCTCACTCCAAGTGACTTTTCTTTTATTCTCAACATTAAAAAAAACCATTGCAAGTTTAAACAACAAAAACTACACTATTCAAGAGATGGAACAAAGGTTTTCATAACAATTTACTGAATATTACATTGATGGTCTCTGAATGTCAAAAAATGCTGAGAGACATGTGAAATTCTGTATAATTTTTGTAATTAAACTTTATGATACCTTCTCATATTTAAGTACTGAAATTGTTACATCATACTTGATTTCCTGATTCAATTCATCAATTTGTTTCTTCAACATTTCGACTTCTTCTAATTGCTGCTGCCTTTCAGTTTTTAATGTGCGAATATACTCAGCTCCTTCAAAAAAAAAAAAAAAACAGAAATTAGTAAACTACCTATGAAAAATTCTAAAAAACAATTCTGTTACAGTGTAATTATTTACCGCAGCAAAGATTTGCATTATTTGCTGTAAGACAAATATAAAACAAGTTAATAGAACTGAAATTTTTATGCAATCTATGCAATAAATAATTTACTTCCCTATCAAGACAAATTTGCACAGCTATTAAAAAGTATAAATGTTGATGAACATATAAATATTTTATAGAGTATTTGCAGATGAGTACATAAATATACCGCATTATATTATTTACTTTGTCTATATCATTTACTCTTTACTTTGTCTTAAGATTACGAATATATATTTCATATGTATACTAAGTTAAAAAATTAAGAAATTAAACTTATAATTTTAAATAGCCTTATAATTAATCCATTTGAAAATAAGCATAAGTTTTAAAAATACCTCTCTGTAACATAGCTGCTTTACTAATTTTGGAACTTGGAGTTTGTCCCATTGGTGGCAAAAGATTATGTAACGATTCAAAACCATTCTACAAAAAAGAAAATATTCAATAAATAACCAAAGTATACAGTCAAATATCACACAAAAAAATTAATAGACAAAAAATCGAATGAAATATGTATTTAGAATGATTATTAATAACTAGGATTCTTAACAACTTGAGTCATTTTCAAAGACTGCTAAATTTTTCTTATTGGATACTGAGAAATTTAATTTTTAGTTTATTTCTCTCCTATAAATTTACCTTTATCAATTTACTACCTTATTTCAGAGTTAATTTCAATACAAAAGAACAGAATTACAATAAAAATCTATAACACTTACTTTGATATTGCAGCGCCTTTTCTGCTCAGCATTAATGTGACATACTCGACGATGCTCTTTGTACTGAACTTTTTCTTCATCCGACTTTAATCTGACTGACTTGGAGGTAGACTACCATCAAAATATGAAAAAAATGGATGCATTTTAACTACCATTCATGTAATTTAAGATAATTATCATAAAAGAAATACAAAACATTTTTCTTCATAAGAAGCATAACTTAAAAGTTATTAAAACCAACAATTAAATTATAATCAGCTACTCTTTGAAATCAAAAAATTATAATATCTGATCAAACTGATAGACATGATGTATAAAATAGCCAAATAATAATTAATGGTATTATAATATACCTTGCAGTGACCATGTAGCCACTTAACTAAACATTTTTATATCCCCTTTAAAGCTCAGAATGACCATTCCAAAAGGCAACATCGAGTGTTTAGAAATCCATTTTAGTTGATTTTAATGAAGATCTGTTGAAAAGTCCTACAGTATTTAATTATTTTACAACAAAAAAGTATAGTAAAAAAATATGTATAGTAAATTATAAGTAAAATTTTGTTAAAACTGCTAAAAAGTTACCGTATTTACTCGAATCTAAACCGCACCTTAAATTGTCAAAATGTTTTTGTGAAGAAATGTTGTCATCGATTCTAAGCAGCACCCACAATTTTCTACATATTTTGATAAAAAAGTAAAAAATTGTGTAAAAGGTTCATCACAGTATCCAATACTTAAGAAATTTTTCAAAAAAATTAATGAAAAATAATAAGAAGTTAATAAGTAATTTATTTTACCAGTATTAAAAACTTTAAATGCATACATGAACTTATAGTTACTCTAACCGTTAGTATCATTTTAAAAAATGATTTGTTACTCCCTTTGTAACAAACACCCAAAGCGGATAGCGGGGGCCATTTTCTCACACAATGCTCCTTCCCCCTGCCAAAATAATACATTTGTTATGCATCTTTTTTAATAAGAATGTATTACAGAAGAATGTAAAAGAATTATTAAAGACCATTGAACATTTACAAGCAAAAAGTACATTTTGTTTATGCCATCAACAAACATTTGTTTCACCATGCCCAAATTTTCAACCGGGTGTTCAAGTGGGCTTGCCCTTTATGTTATTTTTCAATGCCCTTTTATGTTTAGGTGATTAAAAGAAAGTGTATACAAAAAAAAAATTCCTGATCTTTAAGATAAGACTGAAAGACTGAATACAGGAGGAAAACTGAGGAATGGGATAAGACATCGATGTAAGTGGCCAGAATGAACAGCTACATTGTTCCTTTTGAAAGGGGTGAGAACTCAATTTCCCCATCCAAAACAACAGTTTTGCATTCAATTCTAAGTCACATCCGACTTTCACTGAAAAAATAGTGTGGCTTAGATTCGAATATATACGGTAGTTGTTTTCCTATAGTTGTAATTATAAATAAAAGTTATATAGCTCAACCAGGCAATATCTGTATACATTAGTAATGTGAACAGAATGTACAATATTTCAATTTTACATGTAATTATAAAAAAATATAATAAAATATGATCAAGAGAAAACATAATAGAATCATTAAATTGCATATGGTAACTGAAGAAATAAAAATTTTTATTAAAAGAATATAAAACAATAATGGGAAGAGAATGGGGAAAGATGGGAACTTCCTTCAAAAAGTTTTTTTGAGGGGAAATTAAAATAAGAATGTAAAGTTTTTCCCAAACTTTTTTCTAGATTTGACATTTTTTCTTTTAAAAAGGGAAAATACAGGGAAATTTTACTCATTGAAATATACCGTTTTATAGCACATTGTTACATTAAAGACATCCCCTTTATTGTAACATCTCTACATCTGGTCTCGCATGTTCCCTCGTATTCAAAATACCCAGGAAATGATCCCAACAGAACTGATTCAAAAGAATCCCAACTGGATAGAAATCACTGTTTTAGAAGAGAGGTGGTTTAGCTACAAAATCACCAAAAAAAAACAAAAAAAAGGTTATAAATCTATTTGTTTTGTATAGATTTTCATAAGATACATAGTATTCTGGATATTCAAAATTCCAAACAATATGCTTTGCTAGATATTTTCTGTGAATTTTGTATTTTCCACAAATACACTTCATAAAAACTTAAAATACAAAGCTTCTTGATAAGGTTAAAAGACCTATATATTAAATGAAAACAAAACATTTTATTGTGCTCATTTAGAAGATTAATCTCATTTAGAAGAAAAGATTACCTACAGACTTTTTTTTTATTCAATTGCTCTGATTTTTATGAATAAAAAAACTATGAATACAAGGTTTCACTACGTTAAAGAAATGGACCTCAATTCCAAGCATTTGTTCAGTCTGAAAATTGCTACGACATTAATATTGCATTTTAATTTTACAATCCTACAAAGAGCAACATATTGCATTATACACCTCATTTCCAGTTGAATTAATAATACTTTCACACATAAAATGTGCTCTTTATTTCTTCTCTTATACTAAAATGTGTATAAATAGAATTTTTAAATTTAAATATGCAATTTTATAAACATATGCATTGGTTACAACATACCAATTTATAGAATTTGTCTAAAATGTGTTCTATACTTAACTTAGTTTTTAATTAAATGGAAAAAAACCTTTATTTACAATAGTTATACAGAAAAAAAAAATTGGCAGTAAAATGAGTACAAAAAATTAAGTTTAATAATAGGACAAAAAAAACATTTAAATTTAAGACAACTTTACTATAATGAAAGCTATCATTAAGTACTATTTTTAAAAAATATTCTTGTTACATATAAAATGATTTTACAGCCCAAAAACTAAGTTCCTTTCTTTATCCAGTCAAAATGTTTTAAATAAAACTAAAGGTTAAACTACTAAAATCATTTTAAGCATGATTACTTTGCATTAGTTTTTATGCAAAGCATGAAATATATTTAAAAAAAATTATTGTTAACATAATATGAATTGTTAATTATGCATTTTTACAATACATCCCTAAAAATTTGAAGGAACAAAATATATACTAATATTTCTGATGAGAAATTTATCAGAAATTAATGAATTATATAAAGAAGTACCAATATATTACATTTCAATTACTTCATGTCAAATTGAATATCATTTCTGTATCAATACAAGATTTTAGAAGAAAATTTTTAAACTTGAAAATAGAATCTGAAAATTATGATGTAATTCTAAACTACAAACATAATTAGCAAACACACTACTGAAAAAAAATTAATAGGATATAAATACAGTGAATTCTAGAACAAAATATTATTATGGTCAAATAGTCAAGTGATAAGCATGAAAAAAATTCAAATCTTACAGGAGGTTCCAAAGAAAGGGTGGATATAGCAGGAGATGAGCTACAAGTGGAAGAACCTGAAAAAAAGTTAAATGTAAATATAGAGTACATTTTGATATGAAAAATTGTTGAACTTTCATTTGAAAAAAAATTACCGGGACTGTCTGGGGTAGGAAGAACACATGAAGGTGGCGAGTCTTGTTTAGTTAATGAAGAATTAGTTGAACCAACAAAAAGGCTCTGCTGGAGATCACCAACACCAGAAGGCTTAAAATACGAATAAAACATACATTAAAAATACATAAATTTGTTTTTAAAATCTTCATTTAATCTACACACCAGAAAATTTTTTAAAATATGCTCCTTCCTAAATATATTTTAATAAAAAAGATATTTGGGAATATTAGCAATTTATCAAAAATTTGCTTTTTAAACTAACATTAACCCTCTAAGAGGTCTGCACTTAAAGTCTTGCCATTCTGGAGATGCTTCAAAAATGCACCGCACATATTTTTTTGCTTTTAGGTGGGGTTCTCAAAAGTGGTTAAGCCGTATTTTTAAGAATGTATATAAAAAAGGATCTTAGCTTGATATTAATATAAAATGCTTTTTTGAGTCAAATTTTTTAACCAGATCCTGTATATTTAAAAAAAATTAGAGTACTTAACTTTTTTTTGTTTAAAATTGTGAAATTTTTAAATAGAATAAAAGATATTTTACTTATAGACAACAAAATTGAAAAAGCAGTTATGCTCTTATTGATGATGTTTTACAAGCTAAGAATTTATTATAAAACAAAAACAAATAGTATTAACAATCTTTTCATCTGAATTTTATGAGGATTCTTTTTCAACTATTGTAGTGAACTGAATCAATCATCAACATAATGGTGATCTGAAAAATTTATTACCCCCCAAACACACACACTTGAATGGCCGAAGATTCTCCCTTACAAAAATACGGGACATCTTTTGGGTGGTTTATACAAAATCAAAAAATAATGAAAAATGAAAGAATCTGAATATGTGACTTAAACTGTGTTTTCTTTTTAAGTATAAATAGCCCTAGCACATATCTTTCATTGTGATAAATAATGAAAAATCAAATAATCATGGAAATACATGAGTAGCAGCCCTCTCTGGAGAAAAATAGTTGATATTATGCACAATTCATGAATTAAAAAACTTATGATAATGCAGATCAGCAAATAAAACTTGAGTTATTTAATATTAAAACAATTTAAATACCTGATTTGCTTTGAAGTGTGTGTGAAGCACATATTTTTATCCAAAATTAGTAAATTTTTTATTCTACCTTACAAAAATAAAATTTTTAAAAAATTATTTTTCGTGCATGCATTACAGTTTAGTTGCAATGTGAAATTCCGTACAAAAAACTGGTGTAGGAAATTTCAAAATATGATTAACATTACCATAATTGCAGAATTAAACTTACTGTGCTCATTGTAAGAGGTGAAAAAACAAATGTATGGGCAGTTGAGCTAAGAATTGGCCTTATAATTGTAACAGGAGAAGAAACATTTGCAGCAGTAGTTGTATTTGTCACTTTGATCACAGTTGGACCAATATCTTGCTGAGTACATCCTGTAAGTACATTAGCATTAAGCTTAAAATTTTTAAAAAAATAAAAATAAAAGATAAAATTTGTATTACACATTAATTATACAATTAAATGACAATGATTTCATTATTAAATAAGAAATTACTACCTATTAAATTCACACACTGCAATAATTATAATACTTTACAGATTTTCTCCCTGAAATTAATCTCTTTAAAACAAACTAAAATTTAATTTAAATACTTTTATTACATTTTCAAGCAATTATTTCTGCTTTTACATTACTTGGATGAAAACTTTTAAATTCAGATCCTGAAGAATCACTGTAAAAGTCTTCATTGTATTTCTGCCATTAAGATTTAAATGCCAAGAAATGAGTCTAACATGCATACATCTGCCAAACGCATTTGCAAGATTTATAGTTATAAGGCTAGGAGAAATATATTAATTCTTTTTCGAACTATCCAGATTACAAATCTATCTTCTTGAAGTACAATGCTCCATCTGTATCAACTTAAAATACAATCAACCCCCAATGTTTTCTTAGAGGAAGAAGTGTTGATTAAAAACCTGCTTTGGGGGAGAGTAATAAGAGGAAGTGTAATACCTACATGGATGTTAGAAAAATGAAAGTATGATTTTCTTCACATTATGGTGAGAGACCAATGAAAATTATTGAAAGAACAAAATTTATAAATATTTAGGTTGAATTTGGCTGCATAACTGGCTTCATCAAGGTATATATAAGTTCTTTTCTTATTGAATATGAATTACTTTAGAACTTTGGAATGAGTCCAGATAAAGACAAAGCAATCAATGGTTAGACAGTTGTTTACTAATACAAGGAATTGAAACTACCACTTATAAACCTTTAGGTGATGAATTTTTAAAAAATTCTAAAATCAAGCATTTATGTAACCAGAGAAATCAGTTGACTGAAAGAATAGATTTAGGTAATGAAATTGAGATTGGGGAATTTAAAATTTAAAAAATTAAAAAATTAAATTTAAAAAAAAAATTAAAATAAATTTAAAAAAATAAAAGTCTTATGGGTGATAAATATCAAAAAAAAAACAAAATTTTTGAAAATAAGGTGAAATAAAAATAATAAAAGTTAAAAAAAAAATTTTAAAAAGTTGCCTTTTTTGGGAATATTCCAAAAATTTTTGGGGGTATTCAGAATCAATTTTATGGGAAAAGCGGGAGCAATCAGACTCCTAAAAAAATGCTTGAAATAGCTATCCACAACATCGATTCTTTGAATAAAAAGAAACATTTATTTGTTTAAAATCATATTTAAGGACACAGCTTTGATAGCTAACTGTATTGGGATTCAACTTGACTAATGAAAATTATGGCTTGTGTATTCAATTATTAAAAAATTATTTAAGAGGACAAATTTAAAATTAGCTTTCAAATGAACAAGTTACATTATCGTACATCAAACAGTATACATTGTCTTTAAATATATACAAGTAAGTATTAGCAAACTATTATTTTATCATTATACTAGCGGGGCCCCCCTCCACTTTCCCGGGGCCCCCGGGCCTAGTTTAAAGAAAAAACAATGTTTTGGATATTTAAACATTTGTTTTTTGGAAGTATGTTTTTTTTAAAAAAAAAATGTATAAATATATTTACACAAAACTTTTTAGCTGATATCATTTGAAATTTTTTAAACCAAATATTTGTAGTTTTAAGTTTTTTTTTTGTTCTTATGTTTTATGAACCTAAATTTATTTACTTTTGTCTTCATAGGGGAGACTTCAAGTTTGAAGATAAATTTTAAATTTCCATTTTTGGTTTCCTCGAGGGAAAATGAGTTAGTTTTACAGAGTTATGAATACTTCGAAATCAAAAGGTATTTTTAAAAAATACTTTTTTTACAAACTGCTTTTTGAAGCAGGGTTTTATTTCCTAGTTATATGGGAAAAATTTTTTTGTTTCTTTTATAGTATATTTTGGAAAGGAAAGGGTTTTTTAAGGGGCCCCGGGGGTTTCCCAAGTAGAGGAATTTTAAATTTTTTTCAAAAAACAAAACTTTCCCTTTTTGTTTCCCCCTTTTAAAATTTCAGTACAAAAAAAGGGGATACACTTTTTTCATTGTGCTGATAAAATCTTTAAAGGGCCCAACCTTTCCACGGGGGTTGAAAAGAATAAAAGGTGATTGTTATTGTGTAATGCTCAACACAAATTTATGTTTGAGACGGGTTTGCTGTTTCGGTTGACAATTAAACCATTGGCAAACCTACTTTTTTCCCTTTTTTGCTGAAATTTAAAGCGGATCTGATGTTCCAAAAACAATATTTTGTCTCAAATGTGCATCCAAATCAGGTTGCATTTACGGGCCGTTTCAGCATCGGCGATTCTTCTTTTTCTTTTTTTTCCCTTTGTTGATGCCTGTTCCCTTCCCTCCGGAAGTGCATTTTTCCCTTGCATTACTTTTCCCCCTTCCCGAGTAAGTTTGATTTCCCTGCAAGCCAAAATTTTTTATGTAGTGAACCCCAATTGATTGTCCCTTTAAAAAAAGTTAAAAAAAAAAAGATTTTAAAATTTCAAAAATTTTTAAAAAAAAGGGAAAATCGGGAACACAAAGAAAAAAAAAAACGTTAATTAAATTTTTAAATTTTAAGCTTAATCAATTGACACAGCTAAACCCAAACAAAATGGGGGCTGAAGATATCTTAAATTTCACAAGTCAATTAGCTTTAAAGCAATTTTTAAACACATTTGGGGCCTATTTTTAAAAATAGAGTGGCATATCTAGACACCAACTGTTTTTTATACCAGCAATAACACCCCACTTTGAATTTAATCTTATTTTTTTTTAAAAAAATACTTATATCCCGGTTTTTATGGTATTTGTTTTCTGGGTACTTAAATATCAGCATCCCCCCCACCCAAAATAGTTCCCCTTTTAAAACCCACATCTTTTTCCATCCAAATGTGTTTTTTTTTCATAAAACAAAAGCTAGAATCTTTTGATATTGGGAAAAACCCCCCAATTTTGTTTAAAGGTGTTTTAATACAAAAAGTACTTTTGCTTTTTAAGAATAAATTGGTGATCTTTGAAAAATTTTTGGGATGGTGCATAAAATTGTGGCTTATTGACACTTTTATGAAGTTTAGTTTTAAAAATGAGCAAAAAAAAACAACATATTATGGAAAAGATTTTACTTTACTTTAAAAAATTTTTTTAAAATTTTTAAAAAATTTCCCGATTTCCATCAAAATTTTAAAGTCACCTATATAATCATGAAAAATTTTTGGGGGAAAAAACCCTACCCTTAGAAACGTCGGGTTTTTTTTAAAGCTTTTCTGGGGGTTTTATTTTCCAAAGGGGATGGAAACATAAAGATGTAAATATAGCTGTAGTGATCCCATATAGTGGGCCAAAAACCCTATTAGAGGCCCCCAAAAAAATTTTGGGGAAATTATACATTAGGTGGTTCACGGGTTTGAAGGGTTTGGGAACTGCTGTTCTAAAAGGAAAGAGAAAATTTTGAACGCAAAAAAGAAGGAAAAACCTGTTCACCCATATAAAGATTAAATTTTTAAATCAAAAAGGGGTTTTGTTTTTTTTAACTTGGCATCACCTATGGAACAATGTCAATAATTTTAGATTCATAACATGGACGGCCAAAAAACGGAGTATCCTGTTAAATTACAAATGAAATCTGTTTGGAAAAATTTTTTGTATATTTTAAAAATTTTTTTATAAAAATCATAATCAAGGGCGGTTTTAAAAAATATTAGAAATTTATTTTCTTTTTTTCCATTTTAAACAAAAAAGAGCCAAGGAATGTCGAGTACAAATAAGGGATAACAAATTAAAAAAATTTAAAAGCTATAAAAAAAATTGGGTTTAATTTTTTTGGTAAAAACCAAAAAAAATTTCAAACAAAGGTACTGTTACAACTAAAAACCCCCAAATTTTTTATGTGCCTACAACGGGGAATTGGCAAAAATGTGCTTTTTCGTATAATGTTTTCCCTAGGTTTTGGAAAAAAACCCCAAAAAAACGAAAAAAAATATACATCAGAAAATCTTTTTAAATTGTTTTTGCGAAAACCAAAAAAATATTTTTTAAATTTCAACCCCCGATCCTTTTCGGGTTTGTGTTTCCTTTTTAAAAATTAACAACTACCTTAGGAAAAATTTCCCCCCCAAAAAAAAAAATATTTTTGTTAATTTAAAACATAGAATGGGTTTTTTTTTATTTAATGCATTTGAACCTTTTTGGGGATGTCTTTTTATTTTTGGAAAAACCACTAAAAAAAACATAAAAAATTTAAAAAAAAAAAAAATATATATAAATTTTAATTTAGGGGTACTGGAAAAAAGTTTAAAAAAGGTGGGGGGATTTAATTTGGAATTTCCTTTTTGTGGAGATTTTGAAAAACACCCAAACAGACTTAGATACAAAATTTTTAAATTTGTATTTTAAAAATAAAATTTTCCAAAAAATAAAAATCCCAAACCCTTTAAAAATAAATTTAAAAAAAAATACAAAAACTGGGGGTAATTTAATAAAAAAAAACTTAAAATAACTTTAACAATTAAAAGAAATTTGAAAAAAATTTTAAAAACCACTTTCCCTTCCTCAAAAATGGTTTTGCCCCCTTTTTGTTTTGCTTGTTCCGGGTGTTTTCAAATTTTCGTGGGAATATCCCTCCCCTGGTTTTTTATGGGTTAGTAATGACCTAAAGTTTGTTTTTTCCAAAACAATTTTATTACTAAACCAATTTAAATGCCCCAAAAAAATTCAAAAATATTAAATTCAAAAACCGGAGTGGGGCCCTTATCCAAACCGGGGCCTTTTCCCCGATAAAAAAGGGAAAAATTTAATGGGACCCAAAAAAATTTTTGGGGGTTTAATTCGGGTTTCCAAAAGAAAATTTAAAAAAAATTATAAATGGTGTTTTCTTTTTCCCTTTTTTTTAGCTACCAAGGAAAAAGTTGGGTGAAAAAAAAAAATTTTTAAAAGGGTAAATGTTTTTAAAGCTTAAAAACAAATAAAAATTTAAAAGTTAAAAAATTAAAGAAAAAATTTTTATAAGGTCCCAAAATGTTTCCCAAAAAAGGAAAATTTTAAAAATTAAAAACAACATTAACTTATTTTGTATTTACCCCAAAGGGGGAAATTTTAAAATTTTCTTTTTAAAAAATGTTCCAAAAGGTTTACCCGAAAATATTTAAAAATTAAATTTTTAAAACCCAAAAAATTTCAAAAAACTTAATTAAAAACCTTTGATTTTAGAAAATAAATCAAAATAAAATGTTTGGGGAAATTTCAAACAAAATTTAATTTTTTTAAAGTTTTAAAGGGTTTTTGTAATTTTTTTGAAAAATTTTTAACCCTTTTTCCTTTCCCAAAGGAAAAACATACCAAGGGGGGCAAAAAAATTTTTTTTAAACCCAAAAAGGTTTTAAAAAAGGGGTTTTATATTTAATATGTTTTACCTTTTTCTTTTTATTTTTAATTTTAAAATTTTACTAAAAACAACAAAGAACAAAAAATTAAAAAATTAATATTGTTTTTAAAATTTTAAAGGAAACCTTTAAGAAGGGTAAAAAACTGATTAAGATTTTAAGGATTTTTTTCTCCGATTGTTGCCAAACCAACAAACAAAATTTGAATTGTTAAAAGAATAATTTTTAGAAAAACCGATTTATTAGAAAAATAATCCTAATTATCAAAAGAACGAAAAATGTATAAATATAACAATCCAGACATAACTATAGTAAAATATGTATTAATCACGAAAACAATGCGTGTAAAGTATAAATTTTAGCATTCAGAGAAATGGATTGACATCATATAGGCGTCATAACACTGGAAAATCATTTAAAAATTAAATTTTAAAAAATTTAGAAAGAATTACGAAATAATAAGTATCTAAGAACCCGTCCGGATTCAAATGCAACGTTATGTCAAAATTTCAGAGGAAATGGTCCAGTAGTTTCGGAGATTAGCAGCTTTGAACAAACACACATTACATTTTTATTTATATAGATTTTAATGGTATAGTGTATTTTATTAGTAATATTTAAATTTCTCCTAATATTATTCTTTCCTTTCCCTTTGGCTCAGTAATGCAGGCAAATTACAGGTGAAGGTTGGCTAACCCTAAAACTTGTTTAAACCTGCAATCTTGGTTCCTAAGACCAGGAGTTTGCTATTGTACAACTATGGCTTAATATTCCCTACTATCTTGACTTACATATATATATATAATATTGTATTCATTATAGAGTTAGTCAGGAAGTGAATCAGATTCTACTAATTAAAAATGGATCTGAGAGTGATTCAGAAATAACTGATTGTTTTGAAAGTTCGGTTAGTGAATCTGTGAGAGCAGTGATGATGGATCTGTACTCTTACATGTGATATTGGCATTTTTATCTCACAAGAAAAGCTACTAATGTGTATTTACATTATGCATAAGTGTGTTTTAAACATTAAAGAAGAATTTTATTATATGTTTTTTTTATTATTATTTTTTTTTTACTTTGCCAAAAAACCAACATTTAGTCATAATACCCCTAAATGTTGGCTTTTCTTGAAAAATTAATTATTGAATTTCAAGCTAAAAATTTACCCAAAATTTAAAAATAAATACATATATTAAACATACATTTAGTTTTATATCATTTTCTTGAATAAAAAAAAATAGGTACTTTTATGACCCTTTTCCTCGAAATTACGTGACCGTTAATGGGTTAAAAAGCTTGGTAATAACCATAATTTCCAAATTATAACAAAGATAAGTATAACTTTTCTCCTAAACAAATGTATTCAATGGCTCTTGTGTTTTTACAAAAACCAGAAATAACTGTATGTTCTGCTCTGAATTTTTTGATAACTCAGATTGTCCTTTAACCATAGATAAAAAGCTTTAGAAACTGAAGGTCACTGATAAAGTAGTTTTAGTCAAACATTATTTCAGCAAATTTTATTGGAAAAGGAACATTAACAAGTCAAAAGTGCAAACGTTTTCATGACACACTAATTTTCATTTCTGACTAGTTCTAAATCAACAAATGAGGATAAAAAACTGCAAGTGGAGAAATTTTTGATAATAGTGAAAAATTTACAGACTAAAATTCTAAACCCATTTTGTTACAAACATTTACAACTGTTGAGATAAACAAGCAAGAAAAATATAAGTCTGTTAAGTGTCATCTTGATTTGAGATTTCATTTAAAGTAACACTAATGATGGAGAGGTTCAACTAATTCAAAAACGGCCACACATCAGTAAAGAGCAACCAGCATTCTAGGAGAAAACATACCATCCAGAATGCAGTTGTTATTGAAGAGTGATAAATATGACAAAAGGAAATCCTCGTTTGACTGCATAAAATATTGATAAATATTCAACACATGTAATTTGAATGACTTGAACATGCACAGAGTGGCAATGAAATTTATGCCTAATGTGCTGTCAGAAGAACTCCATCTTCCAGAAACATGGGATATTCCAATAGTTTTCAAACCTCCTTACTCTCAAACATGGATTTTTGGGACTTCTGGTGAAAAGGCTGATTCCAAGGATTTCATTTAGAGAATAAGATAATGCAGATCCTAAAAAGTGAATGGAAGCACAAGAGGCCTATTTAAGAGATAAGGGTCCCAATTCCCTCATGTAAGTGATATATTTTCCCAGCCAAAGGTTGAATACTTTTTGGACAGACTCTTTTCAATACATAGTTTTGAATATGCATTATTATTTAAAAAATAATGAAAATATATACATTTTTTAAAATTTTCTATCAAGAAAATGTATATTTTTCTAAAGCATAGAGAGATAAGACTAGTTTTTCTTTCGAGTCTTATAATAAGATAAATAAACATTCATCTGTCATAAAACATCAAATGTACATATATGAAAACACTGTAGAATTTGCAAACTCTTTCTCACATTATTATAATTTTTAGTTAAGAAATTCAATAATATTAACCATAATTATTAACACAATAAAAAATTTCTTTAAATTTAACTCTGTTCAGAAAGAAAAAAAAAAGAGAGACAAAAATTCAATAAAAATATCAGAAAACAGGACACAGAAAATATCATTATTTTAAAATTAGCAATGTAAGTACAATGAATAAAGTACCTGGTGTGAGAAGTTGAGCAAGAATAGCATTCTGTTGCAAGACATTGGAATTTGAAACATTGACACCTTGCCCAAGAGAACCTGACAAAGTAGTTCTCTTAATAGATGGATCTGGTGATGAGACTACAGTCTGTAAAGAAGAACTAATGTCTGTCAAAGAAACTGCCTGTAGAGGTTGTTGCATAAGAGGCTTGGGACTACTAGATTGTGGTGATGAAACGCTTCGAGAGCGAGTTCTTCGATTTGGCTACAAAAAAAAGAGAGAGAAAAGCTGTTCTCAACATATATTTCTATTAAATTCAAAGTTACAAATAACCAATTTAAATCTATAAATAATTTTAATATGCCATTAAAATTTAATTTTTATGTTATTTTCAGAGCTATAAATGACAAATTGTGCTTTTGCATTTAAAACATTAAAAATTATTTTTTCCAAATTTTCTAATTTTTTATGATAAAGAAAATATTAATTTATGCAACATATGAAATGTGGGCACTTAGTATTACTGTCACCACAGCCAAATTTGTACCCTGCGAGTCACACCACTTTCCACTAAAATCAGATCGATTGTTTTTTTCCCCAAATAAATCTTTGTAAGAATCTATTTGTCTTTTACTATTTTGATATCTTGGCATGATACCCTTAGCCCAAATTGGCCACAGTGATGTTTATACATAAGTACTGAAATCTGAAAACAAACACTTTTTTAATATCTATAACCAGAGATTAATGTCAGAGATGGAAGAAAGGCAACAAAATACAATTCTGAAATCTTGTACATAAAAATTTCATGAAAAAAAATCTTACATTAATTAGAGTATAACTAAAGACAATTAATTAATGAACAGAAGCATTCTACTATTCATTAAATATTAAAAATTAATAAATTACTGAATTTAATAAATAAATGGTTTTAAACACTTGATTTTTGTTGGTTTTAGAATGAATCGTACAATCATGATACAATTATTGACAGTAATGACAGATATGGGAAATAACAGTATTTTCCTTTGTACTTCATCAGTTGAGTTCATTTGAATTTAACATGCAGCAATTATCATTCTTTCATACTAATCTTCAGTTAACCCTTAAACTGCCAAGTAAAAGTTATGCAATTCTCTTCCCAGTGCCACTGCTTTCCACAAAGGTTGCAGCGTTACGCAGTGTATTGAGAAAAAGAAAAGGAATAAATAACTAAATCCTTCTCTGAAATAAGAAAAAACTTTTACAAACACTGTCCAGGTCACTGTACTGCACACATTCCAAAGCCTTCAAAATACTCTTATACTCATTACAGCAAAATGTAAAGGTTTGTACTTCAGGAAAATGTATATATATATGCCAGGGACAGTTAATGCACAAGCTAAGCGAAGTGTATAAATATGCCCACAGTAGTTAAGAGGTTAAATCTGAATACAAATTCCTAGGATAGTTCAAATGTAAAATACATCAATGGGCTACCACAATCAATTGATAACAAGATTTTATGAATTTCATATTTACAAACAAAAAGAAATTAGATTAAAGTGAGCACAAAAATTAATTTTCACTCACTTTGAAATACAAGGTCATTTATTTCAAAAGCATAAAAGAGTTCTTTAAGGGGTAAAAATATCAGTAATTTGTTATTTAAAAAAAATTGTTCACATTCCATTTGTATAGTAAATACAGGGTAGGTCAAAGAACTCTGTACAACTTAAAATAACTTTTGTTGAAATTTATTTTATTATTTGTCTTCAGGAATGAGAAGGTTTAGGATTTTAATTATAGAAAATATACAGCTGAGCAACATATGAAAATGATTCATTGCTAAACATTCAAATATGAGTAAGTTTGTTCCAACACAGAGTGTGTATCATTTTCATTTACACAGAGTCCACCTTCCAAGCCTACAATATTGGCCTTGATTAAATGTTTCAAGATACAAGGTATGTTAGAGATCCCACAAATTAAAAGAAACAACTCATCTTGCAGTTAGGTTAATCTTCATCATGTGGAGCAAAGCATTGCTAAAAAACCAGAAACGTCTACTTGACACTGTTTTCAAAAATTTAGAATCAGTCACAAGACTTTGAGATGCCTATCAAAACTGAAAGTTTTTTCAAGTGAAATCAATTTATACAGAAGCTTAAAACAGTGATAATTAGGAATGGCTGAGTTACTAACAACCACAAAAGATGTAAACTTAATTTCCCTTCAATGTCTTTGTAAATTGACAGAACACAAAATTTGAGAGAAAAGAAGAATTTGATTTTTCACAGTATAACTCAAAGAATAATCAACACTTAAAATTCTTTATGGATGGACATAGAGAAATCTATAAATTTTATAGATGAGAGATATAGCAAATTATTGACAAAATTTGTGCTCCCAGCTAAACAGAATACAACAAAATAAGGCTGCATAACATTCAGACAGAAAATACTTGCAAGTGCTGAACAAATTTGTAAGAGAACCAATCATTTTCCAAGATTCAAGTTTTTCTTAGTCATCATATTTCTTTGACCTAATTGTACCACATTTCTCACTCATCCTCTTCTGAGGTACCTTCAAGAGCAATGTCTTCATCAAAGAGTTTAAAATTTTAACTCAGTTCAAGACTAATATTTATCAATATATTGCAAGCTATCAAAAAATGTAATGAGAAAATCCAATATTTTGTGAATTGAACAACCGTGCTGGTCTAAGAGGAATAGTTTTCTATATCTAGTCCAAGAAAATTTCCAAACAATGCTTTCCATAAAAAAAGGGTACAAATTCTGTTAGCATGGTGTAAATCAAAAATAAACTTGCACCAAAGTAAAATTCTAACTGCATCAAATATCATGACTCAATATTTCTAATATATATTTTTGAGCTCATTAAACCCAATATAAATTTCTCTTATAAAACCACAAGTAGTATCCCCCATTACTCCCCTTTTATTAAAAAAATAATTCTTTATAAAAATATATAGTGTAGTACAAAACATTAATAATGTCAAATTAATCAATTATTGTAATTCAGCTAAAAAATAAAATAAAAAGTAGCAAAAGATGCAAACTTAAATATGTTTTAACTCAGAAAAAAATTGCTTTATTACAAAATCATTAATATTTCAGAAGGAAAAAAATGGAGCATTAATCCTAATGTATAACAGCAGGTATTTTTAGTTTACTTTGAGAAACCTTAATAGTTTATAGAAGAGAATTTGAAACTTTATAAAACGGAGAAATATTATATACACAAATATATATAGAGAGAGAAATATTGTGATCATCTAACTATCTATTATGTGTTAAATTAAATAATAAATAACTACATTTTTTTAAAAAATTTAATGCATGCATTTAATTATTACTAATGCATTTTTAAAACACAAGCAGCTTCAAGTTCACATATATTTCTGAATCATAATACATAAAGCGAGTACTATTTGATTAATAAGCTCTTCATGTTGAAACTATATTATGTACTTTTCACTCATTGAAAATTTCATTTGCCACTTTTAGGATTTATATATATATATATAATATATATACTACAATGTTCGAATTACAAAACATTTTTTTCTTGTCTGAGTTGGTACGTGATTACCAACTTTGACTATAATTTACCTGTTTGATTGGTGTTTTAGTACATTAATAGTTAGTGTTGAGTCTTTCAGTGTGGTATCTGATGGTTATAACTTGCTTTCGATGTAACACGTTTTACTTTTGCTTGTTCAGTTGGATATTACTCTGAGGAATGTTCTAAAATAATCACTTTTAATAAACATACTTCTATGACTGTGAGAATATAACTATGGTAGTTGGTATGAGCAAATCAAATATTTCAAGAATTTTAAAAACATTTCAAGATTCCTGATTGTCTCAAAAAAGAAAAGGATAATATGGACTCAAATGGAAAATTACTCAAGGAACAGATAAAATTCTAATAAAAAATAGTAAAATAAATCAAAGTAAGACAAGCACAGACCTTTGAAGGGACTTATTGTTATGGTGTTGAAGTGAGTACCTCAATTGTACAGAAAAAGAATTCTAGGTAGTTAAACCATAAGGCATCAAGACAGAGGGAAAAGCATTTCTATAATTCAAAGAACAATGAAAAAACCTTTAACATAGGCCAAAAATACCGATCCTGGACAGTTAGCAACTAGAAGAAGGTAATTTACAGTGATGAAATGCATTTTTTTTACAGGGATACAAATCAAGTGTAGTTGGACAAAGTGAAGTTGGAACTCTGCTGCCAGATCATATCCAACAAACTGTAGAACACCTTCTAAGCAGATGTTTTGGGTTTTTTTCACAACAAATGGCATTGGAAGCTTAGTTCCTTTTAAAGACATGATGAATTATATCAAATACATAAAAATATTATGCAATAGAATTGTTCCATTCATGGAAACATTTGATGGAACATTCCAACATGATTTGGCTTCTTGTCACAATTCAATATTGGTTTAGATTTTTATGTGAGAAAATAAAGTAAAAGTGCTTAATTGGCCTTCAACAAATTGAGAACTTACGACAAATTCTCATTTAGCTAAGATCAGCTGCACAACAGAACAAATAATAAAAAGTTGTTATACAGGTGTGGTTCTACGATGATGAAGTTAAGAACATGTGCCCTGCACTAGTGGAGTCAATGTCAAGATGAGTTGAAGAGCTCATTTCTGCTATAGAATAACATACTTCATATTAATAGAGATTTTTCTGTCTTCTTAAGGTATGTAATGATTAAAAGCTAGGGTTTTAGAAAAAATTATTTTTTATCATTTGTCCCATTTAATTCAAAACAGTAGAGTATATATACACACATAATATAGAACTAAAAAATAACTTTATTACAAATTCTTTTTAAATGTTCATGTTGTCTTTAAATTTTTCAAGTTTAACTTTAAATGCTCTAATAAGCATTTAACTCAATTACATATTCTACAGGTATAATAAGAGAAATTAAAAACTTACAGGAATTTCAGGTACAGCAAAGTTTGTAACTGTTGTTGCAGGAGCTATAGGTCGACTTCTCCGAGTTCCCATGTAATCACCAGAACTCTGAGAAGCAGAATGTAAATGTTGACCTGTTGTATATGAGTGCCTCCTAAAAGCTGGAGAGTCTATAAGTGTAGAAGGAGGATTGTGTTTCCCAAGATTTGGCTGATACATATTTCCTGCTGAAGGACTGATATTGGAAACTTGTGTTGGTATTCTAAAGTTATTTGAATTGTTGGGTTGAGTAGGATTTGCTTGGCCAAGACTAACTGAAAAAAATAGTGGATGCTTAGCTGTCTTGTCATTGGCATTTGAATTAGAAATAATATTTTCAGCGATATGAACCTGTGGAACAGTCTGTAAAGGCACTTGTATAGAAGTATGTGAAATATGCTGCTGAGATAAGTCTGTTTCATTAAGTGGTTTAAATGCGGGTTGTTGGAAGAACTGATTTGTAGATTTTCTTTTCACCATCCGAGGAACTGATGGAACTTGCATACTGGATAAGCTCTCAGGTGCTGGCTGTAAATTCCTCACTTCATTCTGCAAATTTCCTTGGAGAAGGGACTCAATAGTGGATTCCTGGGAAGGCTCATTGGAAACTGTGTTGCATAAGAAAGGCTCAAGAGAATCAGACTGAGAAGGAAGCTGCTCTGATGGAAGTAAAGGCACATTATCAGTCAATAAAGTATTATTTTCTGAAGTAAAGTTCATGGTCTCTAGAATTGCTTTACCAGAATAAGGAGATGAAGGCATAAAGGATGACTGTTGAACTTGTTTAGAATTTGATGATACTACAGACTTTTTAACACTACTGATGCGTTTCAATGATCCATTTGTTGAAGGTTGAGCACTAAAACGAGTGAAGAAATTAGGGGTATTTCTTCCATGTATTTTTGAACTTGAACTGTTATATGGGTCCTAAAATAAATATTAATATTATAACAAACAGCAATTTATTTATAAAAAAATGAAACAAAAATTGCTGAATTGCTTTGTCATTGATTTTTTTATCAAAACAAAATTTAGAAAAATTCACTATAAAATTTTTCATCTCCATATATTGAATAAAAATATACATCCTCATGATTTTTTATAAAATTAAGTTTTCAAATATGTGATCTCTACAGATCATTATAATTTATTAACAAGCATTTAAATCACGTGATATCTCATTGAAAAAGAAGAAGTAAGCACTTGCTCGCACATAATATACATCCTTACTAATACTATAAATACAAAAGTTTGTATGTGTGTATGTATGTTTGTTACTATTTCACACAAAAAACTGAATGGATTTTAATAAAACTTTACAATAATATAGCTAATACATCAGAATAACACATTTATAAAGATATTGTGTGAAGTGTCCAAAATATAATGATAACTGTCAAGTAAGTAGGAAAAAATTCTGCCATCTGCAAGCTATTCTGGCATGCGCTGTAAAAAAAGCCTGCGACAGCATATATCTATCTTTTATGTGAAGCAAAACTTTCCCTTTTTGTTTTGTCTACGTCAGGCACTGGCTTCTAATTTATTGCTTTGATCAGTGTAATCACGATTTTTTTTATTTTAGAATAAAATTAGATTTTGAAGGGAGAGTTTGTGTTGTCTCTTTATTTGAATAGTTACTATTGATTTTTTTCATGTGTAAGCCCTTATCGTCAAAATAGTGAAGTATAAATACAATAAAAATTGATAACTTATTTCTATGCAAATTTTATGATTTTACTATGCACATTTGGTAGTAACAAATTGATATTTATATCAAAATAAATGCTTTTATCGCTTCTGGTATTTAAAGTAGATAAACTTTGTTTTTCACGCTACATCATTTGGACAAATTTGCATAATTTGTTTGTGGTTAGTATTTAATTATAATGCTATAATTTTAATTGAATAGGCAGGTATTGCATTTTTTAAGTATAAAAATAATAATTACTACTGTACTATATTTTTTGGAAGTGTAAAAATAGTACCTACTAAGAATTATGCCATGAAAGCATAAGTCTAATCTTTCCCAAAACTCTAATAAGGCTCGAGCTATGAAAGTAGCTAGACAGTTGCCAACTTGACTCTATCGCCAACATTTCATTATGTTTCCATTGAATTGCCATTATAATTTAAGGAACAGCATTGCTTGCGAATATTACAATTTTAACATAAAATAAATATAACAAAGTAATATAAACATATTACACTTCCAGATATAAATTATTTACACTATTTATTTAAGCGTTCATTACACAAAATTTGTAACAATGTGTTACTTTTGCTGAGCAGAGATCTGTTTAAGAAAGTGTTCTCAAAAATTGACAACAAGAAAGTTACGGGGAGCTATAAATAAAAAAAAGTCCTTTTTATCAGCTATTAGATCCACAGACTTAAAATTTAACAAACATGTTGTTTTTTAGCTAAGATATGCAAAAAGCTTTTTTTTTTTTGTTTAATTTGCAATTCACGTAAGATTAACTCATTAAAAACTTCTTTATCCTTCATCTGTATTGTTTAATTTTTCAATTCACCCATGCAAAGAACAGGTATACCAGCTAGTTTATATATATAGTGGCTGTGTGGTTAGTGCATCACACTTCCACACCACAGGTCCGAGGTTCAAACCCCGAGCTGGACAAGGTTGACTCAGCCTTTCATCCCTTCAGTGGGTCGATAAATGAGAACCTAGCTTGCTTGGGAACTTAACATTGGGGATTTTGCATCAGATTGACCAACTGACCGGAACATCTGCTCATGCACCTCAGGGCCCAAGATCGCGTATACTGAGTTGGGCACAGTTGGCCTTGGCCCTCATGGGCTGTTGCACCACTCTGAGATGTATATATATATAATATTCGAATAACTCATATTTGATTAAGACGATTTTAAAATTACAACTTAAAACTAGTAAAGAAATAAATATGTAAAAGTGATAATATATTTTATATTACCTGTTGCTCAGCACTAGGCAACAAATCTGGAAAGCTATTGCTATTGAATGTAGTTTCTTCAGGTAGAGTTGGTAGTCTAGAACTCAAAAAATCTGAAAAAAGGTCTGCAGGATAGATATCAACACAACATATTAGGCATAAAAATTAACTTTTACATCACAAGATCATGCATTTAAAAATTAAAATAAATTTTTACCTGAAAGTGGTTCCCAAGTATCCATAAAATCATCCACAGCAGGTTGTAATTGCACAAGACCAGGTTGAATGAAATCTGCAATTCCAGCTTTAGCAGCTATGAAATGACCACAAATAATATAAAACTAGACATGTAACATTAACAAATACATGGAATGTCTTCAATAAATTAAAAACAGTTTTATTTATGAGCATATAGTAATGTACAAAAATATAAATACGAACAATTTGGAACAAACATTTAAATGAAAAACAGCAACACATACCAAAAGTCATTTTAATTCTAAATGACTAATTCAAATATATACAAAAAAAGAAATATATTATGTTTTAAAAAAGAAGGTATAGCTTGTTCAAAATAATACAAAATATCAAAACAGAGTAGTCTGAAAAACTACCTAAAAGGCACCCCAGGAAAAGAGAGATTACAGAATATCAAATAATTCAAAATTCCTAAGTGATTCCTTGATGTAAAATAAACAAAATGGAATATTACAGGAGTGGCTATTCAAAACTAGAGATAAAATTAACAGTGATATTTCTTTAGCGAAAAATTATGGAAGAATAAAGCAAGTCTGAAGTTTGAAGACTGAAAATTTTTAGTATAAGTTGCCATATTTGTACAAAATCATTTAATATTAAGAGTTTTCCCAATATATTTTTACTAACTACATTTTATTGCAATTTGCTAAACATGAAATGCTGCAAGATCTTATCTTATGCAGAAGATATGCTATACATATAAGATATTTTATATAAAAGTAACATTAAAAAAAGATTTTACTTACCTTGAAAAACTAAGATACATTCCATAATTTTATTAAATTGTATAAAAATGAAACTACACATTAAAACTAACTAAAAGTTACTTTAAAAAGTTTTAAGAAAATAACAAAGTTGATTGCTTAATATATTCAATTTAAAGTTTGTAAGAAATCCATGTAAAAGCTTAAAATAAACACACTTGTATTCAAACTTGATTTTATTTTTAATGAAGAATAATACAAATAATTTTACATTTAGTAATCAATATTACTATATAATAACATTATTTGTGAACTGATTCCAAATCTCTTCAATCTTTAGAAGAGATGGTCTCCACAATAAGTTTTACTAGTAAAAGTGATAGATTTTTACAAATTACATTCTCATTTTGCATAGATTTTTATATAAATGTACATTTTTAAAAAAAGATAACATTAATTTGAACAAAATGTATCAAAACAAACAATTACAGTGAAAAGCATAATAATGTAATATGAAAAGATTTCAGAACTTAACGACATTTAATGAGATAAGATACATTATATTTAAATTTGTAGAAATTACCAAGAATTATCCTCTCTTGGAACAGCAACACAAAGATATTACTAATTTCATGTACTATTCATTACTATCCATTGTGCTTTAAGCATTCAACAAGCAATTCATCTAATTCACTACTGCTAAAGGTATTAAAATCATCCAAGCCAATTTCATGTGCAAATGTAATGACTTCATTTGACAGTTTCATTGTTTGAATAGTTGAATTGCTCTAGTGACAAATTCTTCCAACATACATTTAAAATTAAGCATATTTCAGTAAATGCAACATTAATTCATCTAAAATAGAAAATAATTTCCACACATTTTTTATGTTAAGGACTATTTTCTAATTTATTTAAGAAGAATTAGCAAGTGTGCTTCTGTAGTATTGATAATCATCTTATGTCATAGATATTTTTAATGAAATATAATACAACATTAAACTGCATTAAAAAAAATCTGTATAAAAAGATCGTACAAGTATATAAAAATAAATATATTTTCAGAACAAAAATACAAATAAATTTATCATTTTTATGTTGTCATTGTGAGAAGAAATATAATCTGGCATAAAAAAAAAGAGAATTGGGGAAATGCAAAATATTTTTTAAAACAAAAGTACTTAACACAATGACACAATCATAGTTTAAAATAAAATGAGGAAATGTACAAGTAAGTGTAATAAAATATAATTTTTGTATATATATATATATATAAAAATATGAATAAACATAATAAAATAGATTCTGAAATGAAATGTAGAATTTTACCAATTTCTTTAGGATTTGGGAAATCAAATGGCTGACTTGGATTAAAACTTGTAAATAATGTATCAGTAAAATCCATGATAAAATCTTCATCCACAGCACTTTGAAGGCTAGTGTAAGCATCTTTAGGCCATGAAGGCCATCTTGTATCCCAATCCATTTCCATCTATTAATAGATATTAGGTCATAAAAGTACTTTAATAAACTTCAAGAAATTATAAAACTATTCCTAGATAATCATTGTTGTCCAATATATCATTAATAAAAACATATCTGAATTACTTTCAAAAAACCTTCAATCTACAAATATAAAATTGATTTAATCTTATTCTTATGATTTAAATATATACTTTTTACATACAATTTCTTTTTAAAGTAAATGAAATTTTCTGTTGTTTTCTGTTTTAAAATTACTCAGTTTCTAAAATTACAATCGCACACTACTGAAAAAGCAACCCTATAATATACTAGGGCATTACTTTTTAGATTTAATCACTTAAAAAATATTTTTTAAGACATTGTACTTAACAGAAATCACCTTTTCAGCTTCTTGACTAGGTTTTAATCTGAACTGATCTCTATAAAATAACCTCCATTTCTTATATTCAGCAGTAATGCTAGCCATTCTCCTTTTCCAATATGTTCCTTCGATAACAACAGCCTAAAAATTAATAAAAATGAGCTTTTTAAAAGAGTAGTCAAAAAATAAATACTATCAAATATTGAAATTCTAGGAGAAATTAAACCGTTTTATGGCTTTAAAGAATACATGTATTTATAGCAAATTTTCACATGTTTTCTAAAGTTATGTCATTCATACTTAGCTTACATACAAGCATGTGTGTGCATGTATGTACATGCAATATGAAAGAGAATACATACAAACATAGTTTAGATGAACACAGACACATATTTATCTGATAAACTTTTATAAAGATTTTAAAAAACCTTAACTATTTATAAGACAATGAATAAAAGGCAATACATCTTTACAATTTTTAACATTTTTTTTCCCTATGGTAAAAAATTAACGCAACACAGATTTAATGAATTAACAAATAATATTTTTACTATATATCATGTGAAAATTACTCCTTATTTTACATTTCTCAAATATTAAAAAAACATTTTTGTACAAAATAAAAAAATATTTACAGATACTTTTTTAGAAACATGCTTAGTAATTGAAATTTGTACAAACATTGTTACACAAAAAATTTGCACACAAGGAAGAAATCCAACAAATACTAAACTGAGTATGTATGCAGTGCATGTAGTAGTTTGCAAATAAATCAATTTTCAAAATCAAGGAGACACAAGATTACCAGGCACATTCAAGATAGACAGTAAAGACTGTTTAGAAGTGCTATTAAAATTAACCTACCAAAAGTAAAATCTATCAAAATTGTTAAAACATGACAAAAATTCTGTATTAATATAAAATATATGTAGTCAACATATTTAAATAAGACAAAAGGAAAGACTAATTACACAATATGAAAGGTAATAGTATAAATATGAACAATTCAATGAGATGTTAAGACATGGCAACTTCACAAACCAATCAAAGGTAATGATCTCCTTCAACGAAATGTTTGAACGATGTTATGAGCAATACAATCAAAAAAATTAACATTTGAATCAATAAACAATCAAATTAACTTTTAATATTTAAAAATAAAATATATTTTGAATTAACTGAACAGAATATCTTTAACTATGTGTTTGCTTAGATTTTGAAGTTCATGTGGGCATAAGAAAAATGTGGTCATATCATTGAAAAGTACTAAAGTAGATCTTTTTATATTACATTCCTTTACTAGTTCATTTACACTCCTCACATTGCAAACCTTTTTTATTTTATTATTTTTAGTTATTCTTTCCAACAAAATACACAAATGCTAGCATTTCAAATAGCTTAGTGAAACAAATTAGAAGAATAAGTGGAATTGGACACTTTTCTCAGTGCAATATCGTAGTGGCTCAATGTTGGCTATAATGGATCAGAGAAAGAAAAGTTAATCATCACAGAAACCTAGAATATAAACATGATGAAGATTGTACAATCACAAAAGCAGTCACATCTCTATCTTTGCTAGCATTGATTAAATGCCATTTAACCCTTTAAACATTTGTAGTATTAAGCAAAACCATTTGGAGGCAAATGGTTGATACTGGACTCAGAAATTTATAAGATACCAACTGTTAACCCACTTAACATAGTCAGTGTCAATTCGATTTTTGCCAAACTAAGTCAAGCCAGTAAATGTCCAATTGGAGAAATAATCTTCAGCAGTAAATCTTGCTTCAGTCTCAGAGCTAATGACCACCTTACAAGTACATGGAAGCCAAGACAACAGCCTAATCAAGCATTTAATGTTGAGCAGTATACAGGATATTGAACAATTGACTGAGACACTCCTTCTCGTTATCCTTCAAGGTACTTTGAGAGCCCACAATATACCACATTTGAATACCAGTTGTACTGCCTATGCTATCAAGTCACCCAACAGTACAGAGGGTCCTATGAGATCTAACTAATGTGATACTACATCATGTTATGAAAGATATAGCTGCCAGAGACAGTTTTAGCTATTAACTGATATTCTACCTTTTTCAAACAATTTCTTAATGTGACGCATTCAGATGTCCTTCAGAAATATACATCTTGTTTTTAAGGAAAACGATTTATTAAATGTTGAATACAAAACATTAACCCAAACTGATCTTAAATAAATATGGCATACATATATCTACCACACACTACACAGCATACAACAAAATACATTTATTTATAAACATCTAAGAGAGATATTCCTTCACACATCATTGGTTAATGTAGTCTCTGTAAAAAAGGCCCAGTTAAAGTTGCCTCCCAAGCACCACTAAAAAATTACAAAAGAATCGACACCAAACAAAAAATTCTCCAAGAACCAACAATGATATTTTGTTCCAAATTTGCAATTATTTCCTTGCTTCCTTATTCACCACATATATGCACAATTTTGTGATGTATGCTCAATTTCTAATGAGTGTACGTTTTTTGTTTCTTTTTGTTTTGTTTTTGTTTGGCAACAGAATACTTTTTTTTTAATTTCAAGGATTCAATTAGAGAATTTCAATTTAGAGAGAATTTAAGCTCTTAAAATTATACCATGGTTTTATTATAGTTTTAGGATTTTGACTGCTTTAGCAGTCAACAGTGTGATTTTTCATATGATTCATTTTCAATTTCCTTTTGTTTAATATTTAAGACTATTTTTTTCACTACAATATACATTTCATTTTATTTTGAAGATGTGTATTTTTCTTTTTTGACTTTATGGAGTACTATATTTTTGTTAGGAACACCCAACAAATGCAAGAGGGAAGCTTAATATATCATGCAACCAATTCAACCTTATTATTTAATTCAAAGCCTGAATTTGCAATTTGATTTTCTGTATATTCATTTCTTTTTCTAATATTTAATTAATTAACTTTTTAAAGATCTGGCTTATTTTTTTTAAAAAAAATCTGATGATTTATGCTTTTCTTCCTTGTTTGCTCTTTTAATAGATACATTTCATTAACATATTATTAACAATTTTTAATAAAAATGCATTTCATCAAGTACATTCTATACAAATATTTTGCAGACGTTTTATTTTTCAGTACAACTTTGATTTACAATTTAATAAACAATTTAAACAAGAGGATATTTATATCTGATAAGAAAAAGAGCAATGCAAAATGTTTACACATATATATATTAATACTGCTTTACTAAATATATCATTCAAATTTCTAACAGTATCTTTTTTACCACATACTTCTGTGTATAAACCAACAATTTTCAGAACTTTTCTAAAGCTAAAATACAGGGATCAGTTTATATAAAGATTTGCTAATCTTACAAAAAGCATAGGTACTTTCTGTTGTTATCATACTAATTTAACTTTGACAGCAAAAGTATTTAAAAAGACACTTTACATAAAACGTTAAAACTTTTCAAGCAAATTTATTTTGTTCAAAATTAAAATAACACTATCAGAAATACATCAGAAAATACATCAAGGTAAATGCAGCTTCTGCATAATTAGTTTAGTCTATCATAACAGTTCTGCAGAATACAAGTGCTGCCAAATATTTGTTTTGACAGAGGAGAAATATTTTCTATGATTAATTACACATTTAGAATAAAAAATAGAATTTGCTACTATTAATGTTATTACTTTATCAAACAAAAGTAACAACTTTTCAATAATGGCAGTAACTTACAAAATGAAAAGTCTTCACACAATTATAAAGCAATTAAAAATTGCTATAATTACTAGAAAAAAGAAACACTGGAATTTTTCTTTAAAAAGTCCAATATAATATAACACCACTTTTTGAAAATAATTTTTTTAAATGATCAATTTAACTTCACAGACAATATTCAGTTGCCTTGAAAATATTACTTAATTATCACTGACAGAGATATGTTTTATTAAATTAACATCTGGTTATATTAATTTAATAATACATACTTTATTGAGAATGCAATAACAAGTTTTACAGATTTATACAGCACATTTTAAACATTCAGCCAGATATTTTGTCTATTAGCTCAGAAAAAATGTAATATTTCATTACTTTATAACTAGGGAATAAAAAAGCAGCCAATATCAATTTTCAAAAAATTTGCAATCATATTTAGAAATTGTTTCAATAAAAATATTTTTTCTAATGCAAAAGTATTAACTTTGTTACCTCTGGTTTCATGTGAGTGTCCCCATCTAGAGGTGTAGCAAATTGGCACAATTTGTCTGTTTTTATCTTCATTACAACTAAATAAATAAAGAATAAAATGATGTTGACTTGGATGTATCAAATCATTCAAAGTATACAAACAATAACTCAATGAAAAAAGAATGAGGTAAAATATTCCATAGAACAAAATGTTCAATGATATTGTTTTAAACACTTAAAAATATTTTCCTCATAAATAAAACTAAAAGTAATTTATATATTTCTATGAGAATAAAGTATGATGAGAAAAACACTTCATAGAAAAAACATTACTTACAGACAAAAAATACTATAATTACTTTTATTTCATTCTACAATGAATAAAACAAAAATATTTCTAAGAATATAGAAATAAACAATAATACCTTAAAAGCCAAAAACTTATCAAAATTTATAATAAAAGATAGTAAAAATGGATTTGATAAAGTTGCCAATTTAGAAAGGCATATGTACAAGGTAAATGAAAATAAGGATCTCACAATTTACAGAATGCTAAGCAAAAAAAATCTTCACATATACTTTATGGATGAGATAGTAACTATAAATTTAAATAGCCTAAATATAATTTAAACTTAGAATTTAATTTTGACTTATAAATTGTAAAAGTTAATTCTTTCATACATTCCTAATTCCTGCGATCAGAAGAAAGAAAAAAAAAAAGAGTAATGAAATCAGTAATTATATATCTATCTATATATATATATATATACAATCCCATGAGATATTACAAGATGAAAACCCATGTGATGTGGTATAAAATTATCAAAGATTGGTAAAAAATAAAATTAAATTATTCTTTAAGAAATATATTAACAGAAGGTACTTATATCATTGAAGCATTTTTTTTTATTTAACTTCAGTGAACAAATTAAAATGTTTAAAAATATAGACACACACATATAAAGAGTCATTTTTAGATTTCCATTCAGATATGGCAGATCCTTCTGCAAAATCTTCCTTCAAAGACCAGTGTATGAACTTAAGGTTTCATTAAAATTCAATTGTTGAAAACATTTCAAATATGTAACCGAAACAATCATTGACATACATATAAAGGAAGAATGGACAAAACTAGAAATTTTAAACTAGAAAAGGCATTTATAACAAAAAATTAATGCTTTAATATACACTGTATAGGCCTTGTAAAATGCAACACCAAGAAGGTCCAGAGATATCACAGTAGCAGAGATAACAGACTGAATCTGTTGTGCTATGGTTCGTCATGTGGCTACGCAATCCATCACTGCCATGTGACAATCCGCTTGTCATCACGGGCAGTGGTGCAATGAGGGGGGTACAATCTGCCCCTCGTCGATCGTTTGTTCCTGCATCCAATGAGGACAGATCCACATCACAGTTGCTTGGTTTCATCCAACACGTTGACCAATCTTTCTGATGGATAATCCGCAATCCCTATAGGCTACTATTCTTCCTCAGTTGAATTCAAAAACTTGGTAAAAAGACGCTCAATGTCTTAGATGAGGCATAGGTAAACAGCTTACACGAAAAAACAATTGTCATACTTAAAATCACCAATCAGTTCTCCCCTTATATAGTGCTTGCGGGTGACACTACGGTCATCTGTGATGTGTGTCTGTGCTATAATGCTAATGATTTGCATATTTTATCGCCCCCAATACATGTAAATTTCACATGGTTTGCATGCTTCCTTCAGGGTGTTGCATTTTCTGTGGCCAGCAGTGTATAAAGGTGTGAATTTGCTTAATTTTAAATTAAAAATCTTTGCAATTATTGATTGATAAAATGATGCAAAATACACAGATTTCAGAAAATTGTACCACATATCTTTTTGGATATTTTTTTTATGAAGCCATTATTTTTATAAATACAAGTAATAAAATTACATCTTTAATAAGATAAATCAAATACTTTAATGTGATAAATTGTTATCTAATATAGATGTACACATGCTTTTATTTTTTATTAGATAAGATAAAAGGTATTCTACAACATTCCATCAAAATTATTTTATCTCTGTGCAGATTAGATAGTCAGTTTTTCATCTTTAACATGTATTTTTACGAAATTAGTTACATTAATTTTTGTAATATTAGAGGCAAGGTATCTTTAAAAACTGATGTATAAACAGCTTATTTGCCCAAAGTTACAGTTAAATTGTAAGTGTAAGTATGAAGTTTCACACAATAAAAGAACTTAATCATATAAACAAGTCAATAACCATTATAATGATTGAATTTATCTAGATTATGTTATAAAAAACATGCTTTACGGAATTATTGTAAACATGGTGCAGAAGTAGCACCTTTTTTTGTACGAGAAAAAGAAAAATAACACTTTGCAAAGTAAAGAGTTATGTGTATACATGTTTGTAAAGCTATATTTTAAGTTTTAACTACATTTGACATTTTTAAAAAATTATAAGCTTTCAAGCAAGATCTGATTTTCAGGTACAAATTACAATACAATTTTAAGAATAACTAACCACTGTATATAAATCATATCTGTGGTACGAAGTAGGTGACTTTTCCCACCCACCAATGTTTCTTATTTCAAATGAGATAACAGTTCCTAACAATGATTCCCCAAAATGCACTTCGAGGCATGCAACTTTGACCATTTGTATCAGAAATAAATGTTACACTCTCATAACTATTTTATAACAAATTCTCTGTTATTAAAAATTTCCCAACATTTACAGAATTGGATTTTGATGAAAATACGAATGAAAAACAATTGAAAGTTATATGTGTGGTGATCATAAAATTAAGATTTCAAATAATTGTTTTTAAGTCATTTTTTTTTTTTGAAAATGTTATTTTTAAAACAAATCTAATTTAATGAATACACATCAGTTCATTCTAAAATAAACTTTTCATCTATAACATATCTATAGATTATAGATGATAATCTATAATCAAATTTGTGTGTGTGTACACACACATACATACATAAAGAACTGACAATTTTACAAACAATACTGATACCAGTTCGTTTTCATTTCCTCCAAGACTATGAATATTAAGTATAATATATGCTAATTCTCTTACACTGCATATGCCATGCTCTCCAAATCATGTTGTTTAATCTGATCTTTTCTTTTAAACGCAGTTTAAGCCCTTGAATTGCTTCCATCTTGGAGATGTCAACTTTCCACTGAAATTCAATACTTGTTTTAATACTTAGGGAAATAAAAAGTATAAATCAACAAAACTTCAAAGTATTTTGCAATAATAAAAATGTATTATGGGTTAACAAAGTACATATACTTATGATAAAATAGAAAAAAGTCATGCAAATCATTTCACTTGGACTTAACATATAAAGTACTTATTAACTTTTGTAAACATTGAAAATGCATAATACAACAGTGTTAAGTATATCATAAAAAAAGCTAACAATTTATAATATAATTGTTAATTAACATTACTTCGACATTCTTTTACATTGATAATATAAAATATTTATATACTTCTATAATATATGTTTCATCAATTTTATAAAATCAGGTAAATTTCAATTGATCCTGTTTTTTTATAATATATCACTTTAGTTACATTTTCATGTTACTAATTAATATCTCACAAATTTTCACATTTTTGCCCAATTTAAATTTTACTGACTCTTATTCAAATCTAAAAAGTACTTTTGTACATTTGTTTCTTGACAACATATTCAATTATAACCTTTTTAATTTTCATCCCAAATGTTTTTCAATATCTCTAATTTTTGCTGCAATTGGATTGGTTAGGCATAGCTTTGTCAACCATCCTAATCATTTATTTAAACTATTTTCTTTTCATTAATAATATATAAATTTTTAATTTTTATAATTTTCTTAATATTTTTAATACTGGGTAAATCCAGCATGTAAAACTCATACGATATTAGGGGCCACAAATTCTATTTTATATTAATCTGAGGATTACATGTTTTTAATGTTAAAAAAAATAATAAATATATTCAAAACCAAAGTACACATTTTGTTTAATGAAAGCAAAAAGAGTAGAACTCAAAAACAGTTTAGTGAATTCTTTCTGTCTTATTTTTATTCTGTGTCAGTTTGTCATTTTATTATACATTATTGTGAACCAAAATATTGGCCGGGATGCAAAAATATATGTTGCGAACAGCAAATTTGACAACCCAGGGGTAAAGGAATATATGCATTGCTGTCGTCATCACGAAATTGTCTGACGATTTGAGCTTGATACAACCAAGTGCTCCAGTATCTATCCTAATAACATTATTTAGTTATTTTATTAATAAATTAATAACTACATTCAAGGCGAATACAAAAATTTGAATCTCGTCAAAATTTTGTATTACAAAACATACATTAAATAAGCTGAGGAAAACTTTCAATTCTTTTTAGTATAACAGCTAAAGCAATCAAAAATATTCTCAGAATAAAAATAACTCAGCAAGATCTTTTTAATAAATCACTAAAAAATTAATTTTTGAATCAAAAGTCATTTCAAATTTTTGAACATTCTAAATTCTCTTATCCTGATGTCTCATAGTCACTAAAGTAGTTCAAAAAATTAATTTTCTTTAAAAAAAAATTTCTAAACTCAAATATGTTTACATTAAAATTATTAAATTCTTGTAAAGCTCTCTATATAATAAAGAAATAAGCTTTATTGTCACTATTTTTAAGATAAGCTCAATAGTCATCTCATTTTAAAATCTTTTCTACATTTAACTACATAAGCAAACACATATTTTTTTTAAAAAATTTAACTTTTATATATTTTTAACTAGTTTAAGAAAAATGCATCAAATCTTGGTTTTCCATTAGGTAGCATAACATTATAATGGCTAATATGCAAGATTTCAAAGATATTTTTATTATTTAAAAAAAAATTTAAAAGTTAGCTTAAAACTTTTTCAGTAAAATAAAAGCATAAAATCATTCATTAACAAATACTGTACAAATAGAGACATATATTAACCATCTATTACATAGGATAATTTAAACATTCTTTGCAATTAAAAAGCAAAAATTATTTTATTTGAAATGTGTCTCCTGAGAAAACAAAAAAATGCCTTTTTCTTCCTTTTTTTCAGCCATTTTTGTTTTAACTTAAAATAAAACCTGAAGTAATGTTTGCAAAATTTTAAAGCATTTTAAATATAAAGTACTCTTTTTATTATATATTTTCTGTTAAATTCATTTATTAGAATATTTTAAATTAAGGGTCAAATAATTCCATTAATAAGGAACAAAGAGTAATGAAATATGTAATTTATTTCAGTCATATATAAAAATTCCAATGCTTTTTTTAAACCTAAAATTTGACTAGTTATTATAGTTCATGACCAACTTACATAAAAAATATTAAAAGATGTTTGGAAGAATTTCATTTTCTCACAAATAGAAATAAAACATTGCATGTTCGAGAAACAGAAAATTTTAATTTTATTACTGCTAGTGAAACGTACAAACATCTCGCCAATTTATGTTCAAAACATCAATAAAAGGTTTCAATTTCAAGGTTACATAAATTCCAAATAAACTCTCAATCTTAAAACTAAATCAGTGGACACTTTTTTATCTTGTTGAGAAACAGGAAAATAGATGGGGGATTCATATGCTTCCAATTTTGCTTGTAGAAAGCAAACAAGGTCATTCCACTGATAACCCAAGAACCAGAATATACACTTGTCTCTTTCTTATCTTTGTCTTTTGATAATGATTTTCCAAGCACTTCTGACAAACTGATTATAAATTTACTAGTTCTTTATGACTTAAGGTTAAAAATATTTTGTACTCTAAATTGTTTACAAGCATTCATACCCAATTTTTTAAAAAAAAAAATTATTTAGAAATATTTTCTATACTAAATATACATAAAAAAATATTTCAAAAATAACTTTCTCTGTAAAATATATAAAAATTTTCATTTTAAAAATATGAGAACATTTTACTACAACCAAGTATGAACTTATTATTTATATAGCTGCCTCTAAAAATTTATACTTTTTTTAATTTAAATAATATACAAGGCATAATATTAACCAAATAACTATGCTACACTGCCCTTTTATAATTCATCTGAAACACTTTCAAAGACAACAAATATTCTCACACATTTTTACATCCAAAACGCTCAAATATAATAAGTATCTATGTACCCTTTGGTACATATGTATTAACAATGACCTTTGGTATATATGTATTACCACAGTCCAGCTTATGCCAAATGAATCATGCCATGATATCATAACAAAAGAGAACAACAAAAGCTCCTTATCCACATTTTCATTTGAAAAAAATAATCAGTGAGATTTTGGTGGAAAATAGCATGATTCATGGAGCGCAAATTTGACTGTAATGACATTAATATATGTAACTTTTTATTCAAATACCTTCTAGAAAATAATTCTACATTGAAATTATTTAACTAAAAAAATTGAAAGAAAAATAATTCTTACAATGTTCTAATTATTTTTATATAAAGAAATATCCATCCACGAAAAAATGTTCTTTCATACCTTTCTATAAATTACATTGAAATTTTAAATGTTTTAAAAGCTTAAATTAAACTTAAATTTATCTTTCCTAAATTTTAAAATACTAAGCATAACAGTATTTTACTAATTTTTTAACATCTCAATTTCTCAAAAACAAAACTTACAAATATTCTGAAAAAAATATACATAATATATTCATTTAACTGAGACTACACAGAAAAGTTTTATTGAAGACAATTTTATTTTTATTTTTAAAGGAAAGAAGAAATTGATATTTTTAATTGAATTTATAATGACTTCAGAGAAAAAAATATTTATACAATTTTATCAAATCTACAAATTTAAATAAATTTTATAATAAAATTAATCAATAACCAATGAATTACTAGATATTAATATAAAAAATATGAAATATAGGTACTTGCATATTATACCAATTTTGCAAAATCAAAAAATTTTTGTTTTAAAAATGTTGCCAAATGCTGTTATCGTTATTATTATCATGTTCAAATATATGCAGGAACTGCTTTCTTTACTGGCTACATATCCCAGGATTTAGCAATGTATTTTGATGAGACGAAATTGGTCGACAGTATAATATGTAAGTGTCAAACATTAATAAATTTATAATATAATATTTGAATACTTAGCAACTGTACACTAGATGACAGCAAAAAAATTATTTTAAGGTTATAGATAAGTAACTGGTAGTATATATGTTTCAAATTTCATTTTTATAATTTTGAACTTATTTATTAAAACAAATTTATTTACAGATATGAAAGTAAAACAACTAAGCAGCATATAATAAATATGATAGTCAACACAAAATTTTGTCAGTTCATAAAGTCAAAGTCATTCAAACTTCCAAAGAAGAAAGGTTAAGGCCCGGAAGGGCTAGGTACTCAATTCACCTCTCCAATGATATTAGTTCATAAGAAAAAGATTGAAAATATTCGCAGTCCTTTAATGTAGTTTACATGTAAATCATATTCAAAAGTAAAAAATAAATCACTTTTTTATTATGTTACAACATTTAACACAAGTTTTTGTCAAACAGAAATAGCTGTGATTCTAAAATATAAAAACCTACTTTATACATAAAAAGGACCAATTTTTATGAATTTGCAAATCTGAACATATAACTAATAAATAACATGACTAAAATTACATGAAAACCATTAAATTATTTAATCAACATAATATAATTTTTAATTTGTATCAAAATGCATCTCAGATTTGTGTGTGTGCGAAACAATTTAATATCCTTACAAAAGCTACTTCCAGAGTTATAATTTAATATATATAGTTACAATAAAGGGAAATTTTTTTAAAAAGTAAAATAATTCTTTATAAATATAAATAAACAAAAAAACAAGCACAAATAAAATAATTTTGATACTTATATATTAAACTGTCAACCAATTTCACCAAATAAAATGACATTTCCAATTCAAAAGACTTTAGCAGATGTTGTCATTGTGTCATTTTTTTGCAACATGCACAGGAATGGTTTTCTTTTGGCTACATATGATAGCATTTGCAAATGTCTTTTGACTTGAAGAAATTGATTTTAACAGTGTAATATGTAAATACCATAATCTCAAATTATTACTACTAAAACAAAGGAAATATTTTAAAAATTCATATAAAAGAGATTACAAAATTTTTCAAAACTAGCTACCACACAGTCAAAGTATATATAAAACAAGATTATCTTCCCATTACTTATTAAAATGACTTTTGTTTCAAAGAAAATTTACATATTCACAACAAAGAGCTAATTAAATCATAAATTTCAAATACAATAATTACAACTAATCATGTGATTGCCTTCCCTGTAGATATAATATTAGATTTAAAATAACTGCCAATAATGGTGCTAACTATTAAATTTCTTCCGAAACAAAACAACCACCAATTGAATTACTCTGTCTCAATAAGTAGGCTTGTAAAGGTAAAAGCGATGGGTATTTATGTATTATCGCAACAATCACCAACTCTATTGACAACTGACAGTTGGCAACATCAATTACCCATGTGTCGCACGTGCTGAACTGGCAACCAGGTACTTTATTTCATATAATATTGCCAATAGGTTGCGATGATATGTAAGTACCAAATAATGTATTGAAAAAGATTCTCTATTTTCTTTTAGATGATGATAGAAGAAAGACTAAAATTTATGTGTGTGTTCATTATTAGCTAATATATTTTGGTACATATGTATTATCGCAACTGCATTGGCGACATTTTATGAAACACAAATCACATGGTTGCCAACTCAGCGCTTATGATGCATGTGAAATCGGGATTGCCAACTTGGCGAGTTTTCTTGAACATTGGCGTTGTTGCAATTGTACGTAAGTACCTATATTTTTAGTGTTAAATTGATACAACACACCCAAGGCCAAAGTACCTGTTCTTTTACAATCCATCCATTAAATCATAAACAACAAAACATAAAAGGTAACAATGTTGAAAAATTTAGGTATTTTTGTTTTATGAAAAGTCAATTTTACACAACAGTGAAACACGTTTAACGTGAAAACGCTTAAGACAAAATATCGGTTAACGCAAAATAATGCATAGGTCCCAAAAAACTACTATGTATTTTCAAACATTTTTTTTTCTCTTAACATGAAATGAAAAGTACTTAACACAAAAAAATTTTCCTTCTAGGAATGAACAAAATAAGGAAAACACCAGTGGACTGTCCAATTGTAATGTCTGAAGAATTCATAGCAGATGATGATAATGTGATAGGCCAATTATGGTAGGCAAAGACATTTTGGAGTTTGTTCAAAGCTAAAAAAATATCATTGATGCAGATTCTGAAGATAAAAATAAAATCAATAATGCAGCTCTTGTTCCCACATTATCTGAAATGAGGAACACCATGAAAAGCATGCACAGTTATTTAGATGCACATTTCAGTGGTGAAATGAATAACCAAATGGACAAAATTAAACAATTTGTTGAAAATTTGATGCTAAAAAAAACAATGCAAAGAAAAATATCAGATTATTTTCCAAAAACTCAATAAATGTTTAGTTTTCCAAAAAAACTTGAAAATTTCGTATTCAATTTCTTTAAGTTGTGAATGTTTTTGTTTCATTGCTTTTTATAAAATATATGTATATATACATATCTATAAAATAAACTTTAATACATTCAATTTTATTGATAAATGTGTCTTTCTTTTCTTTATCCTTTAACATGAAATTCTTTTAACATGAACAAATATTTCATTTATTTCAGTTTCCTATTAAGTTATTTTCATTGCATATATATAAAATTTTCTCTGACTACTTAATAACCAAAGCTGTCAATTTTCAAATCTTATACGTATATAAATAAATTAATAGTTGGTATAAACCAAAGTGAAAGAATCTTTTTAAGTCTCAAAATTAAAAGAAACAATTCAAAAAATAATGTAGAAATTAAGAAAATACCAATTTAAAAATATTTTAATGATGACAGAATTAATTTGCAGCTCTATTTGTGAATCTACTTAAATCAATTCAATAGCTATTTCTAAAATTCAATAAAATATTTAGTTTATAATGGTAGAAAACTATAAAGAACTTTGTTTTCAAAAATCCACATTTACTTTTATCTGTAATTCTGTAACCTAACAGCATATCAACAAAATAACACTACAAGAGTTTTTTCAATAAATTTGTATTCCTTTTAAATATAACAAAAAATTATAATGTGAATACACCAGATAAAAGTATATAAAATTTATGTAATTGTAAATAATATCTAGCATAAACTTAATACATAGAGAAATTCAAATCCATTCATAATATTTGGAATTAAACTGAATAAAAATAAGCATCAGAGCAAAGTACATATGAAACAATTTAGGATTCATTAAGACTTTAGAAATATATAACATTCAGTGGCAAATCAAAATGAATCTGAAACACAAACAAAATAGCATTTTATCTTAAAATAGAAATTATGTCTACTCAGCAGCAAAATGAACTTAACACAAAAAATGTATGTCAGTGTATATTTGAAGAACTGAAAATATTTAAAAGAAAGGAACAGAGAACTGAGCAATGAAATTAGACGAACAAAAACTGAAAAATATCAAACCGATTTAACTGATACCTACAAATACTCCAATTTCCAACAAATCACGATTATTACAAAAACATTCAATACAAATAGCAAATTTCCTGTAAGCTAATTTTCTAATAATCAAAATAAATTCAGTTTAACACATTCCAAAAACTTTTTTAACACTTAATTATTTCAGTCAAAAAATTTTACGTAAAATGTTGCATAAATTAGAATTGCAATACCTTTGAGTATATAAAAAGATATAATCATACCTATAAGCTAAGGTCATGCATTCGAAAAGTTTCGTGAGAGAAGCATCAATAGATATAGAGTGCGTGCTTCGAGATCCAAAAGTATATGTTTTTGAAGTTTCTTTACACGCTGATTCAAAATCGAATCCTTTCTCAGGTAACGGTAAACTTTCCTGGTCACAATCAGATTCATGGACTACAAGTGATGGGACATCATCACCGTCTTGTATTTCTGGATCGTCGATATCAGATACCATGAAATGACCACTGTGGATTATTTCCTTCATTGCTTTTTGATCAGATTTTTGACGTTTTCTTCCGTTTGGTGGCATTATTCTTAACCTATAAATCAGGTATATGAAATAATTCGTACGATTTTAAAATTGTATACATAATCTATGTTTGCGTCATAAAAAAATATCGCACACATTATGTTGTCGACATCTTGAACTGGATTATTTACTCGAGCTCGTGACGTAATGTAATCAACAACACTCCCCCAGAATGCGAACGTCATCATTGGTGCTTTTCAGAGGACTGGATATGACATCATAAAACTGTAATATTTATACCATTAAAATTGTTTGAATTTCAATACTTTAGTTTGATTTTGATCAACAAAATAAAGTCTTAGATCATCAATACAAACTTTGAACAAAAGACGCATTAAAAAAGTAAAAAGTAAAACATACTTCTTGAAAAAATAAGTTTGTATCTATAATGTTAGCCTAAATGTTTTTAAAAAATTAAAGTTATTTCTTACAAAGGAATGATCTTATGAAAATTTGTTAAAATTATTCTTAATCGATAATTGTAACCGCGCCTTTGATTGCATAAAAAAATAAAATTCAATGAAGTCATTAAAGAGAGGACGAATGTTATCAAAGAGGAGTAAATAGTAGAGCTTCTGTAGGGTTACAAAAATATGCTACTTTCTCGCTAAAATTTTGCCAATACGACTATAATTTCTACCCAGACATTACGCATTATTCTTAATTCCCTATCTTTCACTGGAGGTCTAAAAAATATTTTTTGAGATTCTATAACATGGAAACAATGGTTGATTGATTAATCAAATATGTAACATTAAATTTTGAATCTTTCAACTGTGCAATATTAAATTTTTAATGACTCAATTCGAATCTTGAGGGGGAAAAAAAAAAGAGTAATAATTTTTGGTCTTTCCTAGAGAGCTGTTACAGATGAAAGAATTTAAATTCGAAAAGCTCTGATCATTACTGCGTCCAGCATCCACAATATTTGTGTTCTGCTGAGATTCCTATTTTCATGCAAATTATTACTGACGCATAAAAACGCGCTGAAGCTCTAAAATAGGCAACCCTGAAAATTCCTACCATTGTATGCACACCAATGAAAAAGAAATGTTTCTTTTTGAACGAGCCAAAAAGTATGCATGCGGCAACGAGCAATATTAGACGGCTCGCTTGTGTATGTTTTAATCAGATGTTTTGATACGCTTAGCTGTCAAGCAATTATCACCTATAATCTTTACTTTGGGATGTATTATCAATTCTTGAACACCTTAAAAGCAGGAAACATTCTCCTACTCCCCCTTTTTATGTATAATTTCGCGGTTCTGTGTAACCGTCTCAAAATTTAACCAGAAAAACTGTGATCTTCCTTGTTGTCAATTATGGTAAATTGTAAAAGCATCGCAGAATCTTTGTTTTCTTATGAAACTCCAAAAATTGTGCAAATCAAAAGCATACTAGTTGGAGTTATTAGTCGCGTTGTTCAACTGATTATAGTATCTTATATAATCGGGTACGTTTTCTGTTTAATTTATTTTAAAATAGTAATCAAAATTGTTTGTTCATTTTCCAAGCCGGTAAAATTTTTTCAAAGAATGTTCCTCTTTAACAAAAAAGTATTTAATGGTGTTGAAGACGTGACCTATTATTTTGTTAACATGTTCAAGCATGCTTATTAAAAGTATATCACAGAATGTTTTAAACTACAAATTAATATTTCACTGCTTGTAATTTTAAAAACCTCTTGGAATTTCATCAAATGAAGTAAAATTCTGTGCTTGATGCAGTATTTATTCACCAAGTTTCATTGTTTATATTTATTATTATTATTATTTGTCATCTGGCTTTTTAGTATTTTCATAATCTGTATTTCATTTCAATGAACATAAAATATTCTTTAATTAGATATTTTGGTTTAGAATCACCTTCAGGGATATAATTTATTATGATCTCAAAATCTTTAGGATAAAAATTAGATATTATTTTAATGTATCACTTTATTCATCGTATATTTTGTGAATTGCTATCATATTGAAAAGAAAACTAATGCAGAAAAGTGAGCTATTGGCACTGTTTGCTCTTAATTTTTTCTTTTTTCCCCCCTGAGATGCTAAAAGTATGAACTGAAGTAGACTTTACCTTATGAGAATAATGGTAGAAATAAGACATTTCATATTTCTTAACATACTTTTATTAGTTAGACCTGTATCTATAGATTACGGTTTTGGGACTCATCGAGCTTATTAGTTAGCCTATAAACGGAGAATAAATACCCTTCAGACTCATGAATTAATATCCATTAAAGAGCAAGACTAATTCCAGCAGCCACATAATTCCGGCTCCAAGTATCAAAACTCAAGGATAATTCAGCAAAGAATAAATCATAGTTTTTAACAACTAAAAAACAGGCTTTATTGTAGTTAACTAATTATAAAAAAAGGTTATAGTTGAAAAACTAAAAATACTTTATGAGAAACAATAAAAAGTAAAAAATATTTTAATATAAGAATAAAAGGATTAACGATAAAATTAATGTTATTGTGGTAAAAGCGTGGGGTGCTTGGTACTACATGTTTGCACTAACTCAGCATTTTGAAATAGAACTAGTAAGAAATTATAACAATTAATATAGAGCACCCCACGCTTTTACCCCTATGACATTAATTTATCGTTAATCATTTTTTTCTTATATGAAGAATTATTTTACTTTAGTTCGATTCACCTTAAAAGCGTGTTTTTTAGTTTTTTTTAAACTATAATTTTTCTTGTGTTATAGATTGATGTGAATCTGTTATCTGCCTACACTAATTTTGTAAATTATATAGTAATTCCTTTTTAAATTAAAACAGCATTTTTATTAATGAGGTTTTTTTTATTGTATTTATATCAGAAATTTAAACTTTTAACAAAACTTCAAATTTTGTTCATAAGATTTCCTCACTCATTTTTAAAATTTTTGTTGCATGTTTTAAATTTGTATTCATTCATTTATTTAGTTGGTTTAAATTACTGGTGGATATAAGTATATACATACACACACCTAAATAAATACTTTCTCTTTCTCTTAGGGAAAAAAGCTCTAACTTTTTCCATCAATGTTAGTAGTAGGTATACTTAATTTTTGTGATGGTGGTAAAACCGGATAAAAAAAACTTAAAAACACTGGAGAAAATTTAAAATTTATCCAAAAAAATAGATTTGATTGAAACATCTGCTTTTCAAACCAAGTTGTTTCCTCCTCTAAAATATTTTTCAATCTTCTTACAACTTCATTGTTCCATATAAACCTCTGAGAATTTGTCTCAGCATTATTTCTAAATCTGACCCTTCCCCTTTTTCCTTCACAGCCAAGTAAGAGATTTTGTAAAGATTATTGGTTTTTACATGTTAATGCCTTAACAATATTTTATCACCATCGATTAACTGAGTGTTGGAGGTTAATCAACAAAATATTTAATGACAATATTATTTTAAACATTTTTGACAAAAACAAAACTGGTGTAGATTTAATACGTAAATATCAAATTATCAGACAAGGGTACCATATGAATCGGTTGCATTATTATTCGAGTAAGCTCTGAAACCAATCATATTATGTATTTGATCTCAATATTTAGCTCTCCTAACCTAAAATTTATTATTATATGGTTATTTAATTCCTATTCTATTAATATTTGATTCTTGATTAATCTTAGCAGCATACTGAAAAATGCTGAACAGCACTAAAATGGGGATCTTGCATTCATTTCTGTTGAAAGATTATAGTCGTAGCAGTGACTGATTCTTATCCCAATCTACATTGAATTAGAATAAAAAAAATTATTACATATACCTTTTCTTGTGGGTGAGAGGCAATGAATTTGGGGTTTCTAGGGAGGGATTTGGAGGCTCAAACCTTCCCATGGACCAACACTTTTAAATTTATCATAAAGATTACATCTTGGTGCTTTTGTCTGCATTTTTTAAAAATGTAACCCTTCCCATCAAAGAAGTCTGTATTATGCTAATGTGTGTGGTGGGAGGAGAAGGGATAAACATTGCTTTATGTGGATTTGTATTTTAAAAATCATTTTTATTTAAAAAGTGTACTGTTATAAATTCACAATTTTTAAAATTTTACTACTTTCAAGGTCTAGAAAAGAAAAGCTTCAGTATTATGATATTAATATATCCAGAGTAGTTTATATAAAACCTCATAAAGTTCTTTTATTGTAAAAATATGTTGAATGTGTGAAAGAAAACACTCTGTTTGACCTTTTTTCTTAAATTTATTAATCATTTACATAGGTACGCTATTGTTTATAAGAAGGGCTATCAAGAATTTAGTGAAGTGGAAAGTTCTGTTACAACAAAAGTTAAAGGTATTGCTTTCACCAATTTCTCAGATGAAGCTTTTAACCCCAAAATTTTGCATCCTGAATGGTATCGAAGAGTTTGGGATGTAGCAGATTTTGTAATACCACCATCGTAAGTGCAGTTTGAAACTATTTCTTTGTAATAATATGCAAGTTAAAAAGTTTTATAATGCTGAGAAAATATGATAAATAGTTTATGTATTTCATGATATCTGGTTACAATGTTTTTTTAATCAAATGTTTTTGATTTTAAAATTAGAAAATCCTTTTATTTTTCAATACTTTGAAAATATAACTTGTGTAGGGACTAATTTGACAACTTTTAGGAAGGAGAGAGAAAGTGCCAATAAATAAGATCTATGTATTTCATGATATCTTTAGATTTATTAATTTTTTTTATTGGTAAAAGTAACTTTCAAAATTTATTTTCTTGTTTATTTAAAAATGTAAAATATAAAAAATAGGATATTTTGAATTATATAAATACAAGTTTGCTATATTTAAAATACTCCCTAAACAAATTTTATTTCCATAATGGCAAATTCATATCAATTCTGATTCTAACAGAAAAAAATATTTTCTAATTTGAACATATTTTTTAGCAAAAGTTCCAAATTGGGAAAACACTGGGTTATATATATATATATTTAAGGAATTTCTGCAATAAATATATGTAAATAATTTAGTGACATTTTACATTATGGTTAATTTTTTTTACCTAATTCTCAATAGTATGTTAGTATTTATTCATCAAATTAAGCATAAATATGCATCGATTTTTTTTTTTTTTTTAAAGATAAAACTTAACTTGTTTGTCTTTGGCTGAAAAGGTCCCTCATGCATATTCACTTTTGCGCTATTTATTCCAACCCATATTTTCTCTTTGTGTTTTGGTTTGATTGCAGAGCATTAAACCAATTTATCTATTTTTTTATATGCATTTATTATATATAAATGTTCTGATGATGACTGATTTAGTAATCCATTTAAGTGAGACTATTTATTGCAGTATTTTATGATGTTTAATGTAAAATGATTAATTTTTCATTATGTACTATAGTTTTTGATTTATTTAATATGCATGTAATGCTATTAATCTTCAAAAGGTAATTTTGGTATGATCAAAGTTTTAGTAAAATATTATGCCTGAAAGAGGTAAAATTATAACAATCATAAGCCAACAAATAAACATAAACCAGATGCAAAAATTAGAATATATAACACAGTTAATCATAAACAAACAAGGAAAAGAATTGATAACACATTATTTTATAATTCTGTTGATACAAGGTAGGTATAAAAAGCCATATATTTGTAATAAATACAGAATATAAATTTATCGTAATTCTTAAATCTGGATATTTATACAAGTATTTAACCATTTTAAATAATGTGCAATTTATGAATATTTAGATAAAATTAAATTCCTATAATGACTTTATAAGGAATGATGCATCCATTTCTAATTATTTTGCTGGCAACATGGGATTAAGGACGAGTTGCTAAAAAGCAGTTATAAAGTCCATTTTTGGAAAAGCTACATTTAACTATATTATCTGTTTGTCTACTAAATTGTTTTATAAATTTTGTGTACAGTTGAATTTTATATAAAAATGCATAAATTATAAACAAAATCATGTGTTTCATAAGGATAAAGTGATCAAATAAGTTATTTTTAATTTTTATAATCCTTTGAAACCTTTTATAAGACAAACTGCTAGACTCTTTAGTTAAATATAAAAATATCTTTAAAGTTAAAACAATTTTTGTAGCAAATACTTTTCATAATACTCTTTGCAGGAAAATGGAGCAACATTCATTGCAACTAATATTATCATTACTGCAAATCAAACTCAAGGCACCTGTCCTGAAGTAAGTAATATTTTGTAACCATAATTGATTAGACAACTGCCTAGTTACTGAATTAAAGGATCTAATCTGGAATTTGTTGTTACCCGAGAGTAAATCTCTTCTTATAAGACCAAACAGCCCAGAAATTTTTTCAGAAGATGATGAGTTAGTGCTCTATGCCCTAATTCAAATGAATTGATGTTAGAATTGAAGATAACATGTGGAGATTGTTTATAGGCTCATCAAAGACAAGCTTTAAAGTTGTCTAATTGGCCAGTAGGAATGATTTACCATCAGTACTTGTTAGATATAAGGAGATGTACAAAAACATATCAGTCGAATCCTTGATCAAACCTATTATCATGATTATAATTGAAAACTTTATTCTGATTTAAAAGTTGTTGCTCCACTCACAGGTCTGAAGAAAAAGTGGGGAACTGATAGCTTGAATATGTAAAAGATAAGTGACAAAATTGTGAAGGAAAAAAAAAACAGAAAAACCAATCATTTTTATTGATTGTTTTTATAAATTTACGAGGAAAAATCCCCCTTCCTGTTGCAAATGGTCATGCCTCAGAACTTTTTACCTTCTCAAAAGAGATTTAATGGAAAAAAAATAATCCTTCTCTCCCTTTCCCCTTCCAAATTAAATTTATTGCCATAAAATTTCTACACAATTTTAAAATTTGTGGTGGGGTTCTGTGGAAATACTGGGAAATGAGGCAAAATGTAAGGTATATTCAGACTCAGGAGAAGTCATTTTACATAAGGTTCAGCAAAAGTAGTATCAGGAATTGAAAAAAAATTCTGATTTTTTTTCTCTCCCGAAATAGTATTATTTGACAGGAAATTAAACAAAATTTGTTTGGTTAAAAATTGTTGCTGATGTGATGATAGTTTAAATTTTTATTTTATATCTGTTAGGATCCATCAGTTCCAGGTGCAATATGTAATAAAGCAAATAATACTTGTACTGCTGGACAAGCCTTTCCTACAGGAAATGGTAAACTATTTCTTTTAAATTCATCAAAATGTGTTTTAATTCATTTTATTACCTTAATTTTTATAACAATTTTTCTGAATACCAAGCTAAATAAATATTTTAAATAATGCCCTTTTCTGATTTCTCTTTCAAATAAAATCTTTATTTCTAAAATATTTCAGAAAATATTGTTTTGAAAGGGGTCTGTTTGTGTGGGGAGGAGAAATATTAATGAGATGGATAGAAAAAGAAAATTATTTAAATCATCAACTGTTCAATTCAACCCCTCTCCCAAAGGAATATTTTTTCTAGTTTTGAATTGGGATAAAATAATCACGTAAATAATCTTCTACTTCTTTATTTTAATAGTACTTCTGCCTAATGTTTATTAGCTATTTTTCATAAAGTAATGTCTTAATGAAATATTATATTTTACTTGATTAAATTTGTTATTTGTCTATTCATATATATATCATTTTTAAAGTTAAGAGGTTTGTTACTTTCCTTCTTCCAGATACTAGAAGAATTTTTACTTTCAGTCATAATTTAAATGATTTCAATCTAGTGTTTTGTAGATTTAATATTGAGCTTAAAAAGTACATTGCATTATCTTCTGGATACCAATTGGTATGATTTAGGGATAGTATATTTAAATTTTTGAATGAAGCTGGTAGACTTTTTAAGAATAAATTTTTAATTATCAATTTAGTGTATAATGCATGTCTTCAAAATATCATGAGGAACATATTTTTCTGTTTTTGTTTTAAATGTTCTTACCATTATACAAAGGCTGTCTATATAAAAGGTATCCCATCTTTGGATGGAAAAAATATTGTTATAAAAATTTCAGACTATATTTGTTTCTTTATTGAAACAGTATTGTGGGCAGAAAAAAGATTGTTTCCAGGCCAATGGAGATTACTCTTTCAATAATAGAAATTTGACCTTGAGGCAATAAGTTTGACTGTCTTATATCATAAACTCACCAAATTTAGTTACAAAAAAGAGGTATCTAAAAAAGTCTAAATGGCCTTATAGGTTGATTATTTGAAAAAAAAGCTGAAAAAATTTTACTCAACCTATACCAGGATGATGCAGAAACATGAAACTGAAATTTATTACTGAAAGCTGTTTCTCACAATGCAAGATTCTTTTTAACTTATAATTTAATCAGATTTTAATGATTATAAACATTCTAAAATTATTAGAATAGTGATTTTACTATTTTTATTGGCATTGAAGATTAGGTGATATCACATACATTAACTTACACTGGTGTCCAAAAGTTAAGCATAAATCGTAAAATGCGAAAAACATGGAGTAAATATTCGTAAAATTATTCCAAATTTCTTGCGGATATTAATTGGGTGAAGAAGAAACATTGGGGGGTTTATGCAAAACTTTTCAGTCGACTACATCCTGTGCGAAACACCGGCGCATGTCAGAACGCTGAGAAGCCGATTCACTCAGCATAGGCAGTTCAGACAAGTTTCGTTCAACTGCTGTGCAAAGGAACATTGTTAACCATCAAACAAGGTGAATGATGGCACAAAGACGCCAATTGGACATGTTTACGAAAGGAAGAATCGTTGGAATGCTGGAATCCTCACAATCACAAACCAAAGTGTCTCGAATTCTGAATGTGGACCAGTCTGGATCTCAAGACTGTGGCAGAGGTTTCAAAGAACAGGAGATGTTACCCGACAACCAGTATCAGGTCGACCAAGAGTCACAACCCCTCGCCAAGACCGATATCTGGTAATAAGTGCGTGACGTCAGAGGGGCAGTACTGCCAGAGCACTGGGTTCGTCGCTCACAGTCGCCACAGGAATACGAATTTCGAGACAAACTGTTTACAGGAGACTCAATTATGCTGGTCTGTATGCCAGAAGACCAGCAGTTTGCATTCCCCTCATGTCTGCGCATAAACGCCCTCGTTTGAACTGGAGTTTGAAACATCAACATTGGAGAGTGGGCCAATGTGATGTTCAGTGACGAGTCCCGGTTTAGTCTGAGTAGTGATTCTCGGTGGGTAACGATGTGGAGAGAAGGTGGAACACGCGCGCGTTTTGAACCACACACAAGAAACATAACGGAAAGACATCAAGAGGAGTAATGGTATAGGCAGGCATCATGACGGACGGTCGCATAGACCTCCATTTCTTTGACACGGGGTCTGGGACTGCTCAAAGATATAGAGACGAAGTTCTTGAGCCTTATGTTCGCTTGTTTCGAGGTGCTGTCAGTCCTGACTTCATATTCATGCATGATAATACGCCTGCTGATTGATGACTTCCTTGAAACAGAAAACATCCAGCGCATGTCGCGGCCTGTGAACTCCCCTGATTTAAATCCTATCGAGCATGTATGGGATATGCTTGGGAGACAAATTGCAGCCCTTTTGCACCCACCAAGCTCCTTTCAGAACTGAAGAGAGCTCTCCAAGAAGCTTGGAACCGTTTGAGCCCACAACTCATTCATCATCTCATAGCAAGTATGGTAAATCACTGTGCAGTGTGCCTGGCTGTCAGAGGTGACCACACGCCTTATTAGACTGCAGCATCAGTATTTTATTTAATGTTTTCTTTCATTTTTTCTTTAAAGTGTGAATCCTTGCTCTGCTCAGTTTTCTTTCAAACTGCTACTTTGGATAATAAAATTAATTATTATCATTCTTTTGATTTGCTTCCTTATTTTATAACCATTTTACACTTGCATATCACATTTCCCGCCATTCTGATTTACAGTTCCTTCTTTATTCACATAATTATCAATTATGCTTAACTTTTGGACACCAGTGTATACTATACTGTTCAAATTAATTGGCACAAACGAGAAAAAATGATATTTTCTAAGACCTTAGCTTTTAATCATTACATATCCTAAGTAGATTGAAAAATATCTATATTAGTATGAAATATGTACTCTTTTAGCAGAAATGACATATTGAACATGTTTTGTCATTAACTCCATCAGTGTAGCATGCGTGTTCTTGACTTTATCATCAAGGAGCTACATTTGATTATTATCTGTTCTGTTGTCATCTATTCATCTCAGTTGAAAGATTCTGGAGAATACGCCATAAGTTCTCAATAGAATGTAAGTCTGGTGAATTACCAGGCCAAACTAACACTTGTATTTTATTTTCCTGCATAAAAATCTGGACTGATATCGAATTGTGACAAAAAGTCAAGTCTTGTTGAAATGTTCCGTCAAATGTTATCATGAGTTGAACAATCCTACTAAATAGTATTTCTATGTATTTGACAGAATTCATCATACCTTTAAGAGAATCTAAATTTTCAGTGCCATTTGTTGTGAAAAACGCCAAAACCTCACCGCAGAAGGATGTTTTACAGTCTGTTTGATATGATATGGTAACAGAGTTTCATCTTCACTTTGTCTTACTGCACTAATTTGTATACCTGCACAAATAATGTGTTTCATCCCTGAAAATTACACTCTTCCAGTCAACTGTCCAAAATTGGTATTTTTTGGCCCACCCTAAACATTTTTCCATCATTTTCTATGTTAGAAATCATTTATCTTCAAGCTTGCTGCCTTATGACCAGCTTCCAGAGTCTTTTGTGTACAATTGAGGTATTCACTTTAACACTATGCTGTAGTAAATTATATTTTGAAGATTTATGATTGTCTTCCTTGGATTTATTTTGCAATTTCTTATTAGAATTCTAGTGGTTCTTGGAGTAATTTTCCACTTGCACCCACATTTTCCTTTTCTTTTTAGAGAAGATAATTCAGAATCTTGAAATGTTCTTAAAATTCTTGAAACACTTGATTTGCCCACACCAACTGCCATAGCTATATCTCTCTCAGTCATAAAAATGTGTTTGTTAAGAACAATTATTTTAGAATGCTTCCCCTCAGAGTAATATCCATTCTTGAAAAAGCAAAAGTAATATGTGTGTGTGGTACATGAAATACTAAATTATAACTACCAGCTGCCACACTACCCTCAACCAAGTTACTGATATACTAAAACCAGTCAAAGGAGAAAATTATTGTCAAAGTTAGATCCATCACACTACCTCTAGGTAGATATAACTGATTTGTGGCAGTTCGGGACATCAGTGTTAATCACATACCAACTCAGACAAGAAAATTATGTTTGTCCCAATTAATTCAAACAGTATAGTAGGTGATACATATTCATTTAAATTTTAAGTGAATGAGTGATTGTGCATTTTAATGGCACAAGAACCAATTTTGTCTGTACTGCACAAAATACTTGTTAAAATATTAAAATTCTAAAATATATGCATATATATTTTATATATCGTAAAATCCGGCATATAACGCGCACCACTGTATAACATGCACCCATACTTTCAAGTTGCATTTTTTAATTTTTTGGTATATCCATTGTATAACATGCACCCCTGTTTTTGTGAAGAAACCTGAAATATATGTGTGTAATGCTCTTATGTTTTTAAGTCAATTATTCGAGGTACTGTTCCAAGCTATAGAAAAATTTTAGTATACTTCTAGGACTACAACCTTTTAGGTTCATAAGGAATACCACTTCTTTTAAATAAACAATATTTCTATAAATATGGAAATCTAATTTTTTTTTTTTTTCTGTTATCTCTATTATTATTTTTAAAGCTCTCATTTTTATACCCAGCATATAACCCTGCACATCCATAAATTTCAATCTTATTTTTTGTGTTAAAAGTGCACCTTATACACCAGATTTTACGGTATATGCATACATGTAAAAATCCTCATAAAACACATTTTAAAATTGTAAATCAAATTAAATATAAAAATCAAATTTTTAAAAGGAAAGCAAATATTTTGAGGGGGGAGGGTTCTCCCATTGAGTCAGATAAGGTTAAATGAGGTGAATTAAAAAAAGTGATGCAATGGTTATTAAAAACAAAACAATCTTCCAAAATGTGTCTAACACTGTACAAGATCCTGCATGAAGGCATTCAGAAGCATCTTCTCCCAAGAAAAAATGCCTGTGCGTAAAACAAGTATGACCAATGTCATGTCTATGTGAACCCGAGTCTGTTTGACATCAGTTTTGCATTGGCATCACAGTCCATGCTCCTGTGACAGGTTTCAATGAGTGCAGTATATTTTGAGTGAGAATTTTACTTTTAAAATTACAGTTTAAAACTTTTAACTGCTTTCTTTCCCATAAATTTATTATTCATCTATTTGCGATAATATTTATTTATTGTACTGACTTGGAGAAATTAAGATTTTTAAATATTGCATGTGTAAGTGAATTTGAATTTTAAATTTATCCCAATTCTAAGGATCATAAACTTTACTTTTATTAAAAATTTGTATGCTTTATTATTTGTCAATAAACTTAATTTATTTAAAATTATACATTTAAATTTTTGAAAGAGTAGTAAATTTTAGCTTTTAAAGTGAACTTTCCCTTTTGTATAAATTTTATAAAACAAAATTTGGTTTTATTTTGTTTATTTGATTTATATAAAAATTTGACCTTTAGATATGCTCAAACTTTTGACTAATTTCAAAAATGGCTCTATTGCTATATAAACTTAAACTGTGTGCTAACTGTTTAGTATTTTAATATGATTATTTATAGTAAAATAAAAAAAAAAATTTCAAGTAAATTTACGTTTGAACTACCTGATGAAATTCTTATTAAAAGGCACAGTTAGCATTAAAGTATGAAAAGGTATGCAATACTTTTAAAATACTATCTCATCATAAAACTAACTTATTCATGACTGTTTTAAAACAACTAAATTAAAATTATTTTGTTAGGAAGAAAATACATTAGATTCTTAGTTAAAAATTATAAATTTGTATCTTTTATTTGTAACGGTACATAGTATTTGCTAAACTTTTTTTAAAAAATGAATGATTTCTTAAATCTTGGAGAAAATTTTGTAAATAAACATTTCTAAATTTCAAAGTTGAAATAGATTCAATTTTTTTTTTTTACTTCATCTTATATTTTTTTCCAATCAATCCTTCACCCTCACCACCAATCAATAATTGGAATTTCAATATTTCTTTTAATTAATGGCTTTATATAAAAAAAAATTTCAGAAATATTCTGATAATTAATATGCATTTTTTATGTTTAAAAAATTTTTCACTCTTAGGTGTTATGACAGGCCGGTGTATTGAAAATGATTATGACGACAGCATATCAACTTGTGAAATACATGCATGGTGTCCAACAGAAAGGGATGCATTTCCTCTGTAAATATATTTTTATATCTTGTTTTCTTGTTAAGCTCTTTTGAAAATAAAATAAAAATTATTAAAAAATTAAATTTAAATTATTTTGGCATTTAATTTGTCTTTTATTTATTTATTGTTTTTCTTATTTAATTTGCTTTAAATAATTTTTTTAAATGGAAAAAAAATTTTTTGTAATTTTGGATAGTAATAGGTTGAATTATGGGAAATTAGTTTAGCATTTTAGTTTTTGATATTTAAAGACTTGATTTTTTTTGTGTGTGTATTTTTTTATTGCTCTTTGAAAATTAAATTGTAAAAATTGTTTTACTTTTTTTTAAAGAATAAATGGAACAGTTTTGCTGAATGCTAGCCAAGATTTCACAATTCTCATAAAAAATTTTGTGGATTTTCCTAAATTTGAAAATGCTAAAAGGTAATATATTTATTGCTTTTTAATATTAAATTAAGTTGTGTATAGGTTCTGATTTTTTTTACTGTCAAATTACTTTATATTGAAATTTTCTATTTATTTTAATTTTGTTTTATGTGTTGGAAATTTTTTGTATTAGTATTTCTATGGTAAAAATATAGATTATTTTCTTCGAAATTACTATGACTTAAAAAAAGTAAACGTTACTGATGTTCAGATAGAACAATCTCTCATAAATCTTCTTGGCTATCAAGTACTCCTCCGAATTATACCTCTGCAGGATGCAGCATTGAAACCTCTTTTGAGAAACATGTTGCTAGTCTATTACATTCTGCATGGTACGTTTTCTGTAGAATGAAATCTGATCTTTGGAAATTGCCTAGATTTACATAAAGTTTAATCCAGTAGCATTGTTCATTTTCTGTCCTTATGTCTAAAACAAAATCTGACTTCATTCACACACTTCTTCACTTATTGACAGTTTATTAATGCAAGTAGGAAAAAATTGATATATGCACACCCTAACTTATAGGGTTTGCAGCCCCAGGATCCCATTGTTTCTTCTAATCCCAAAATCCCGGGATTTAATTTTTGTCTGAATTATATTTTAAAATTTTTTACTCATCAAAATTTTCAAAGAATTTAATTCTCAGAAAATTTATTAAGAGATCTTCATTAGAGAGTTTAAAACGAGGCATTATGCAACATTCATTGCTGTTCCCCAGTAATAAAAAGAATTGGATCTCATTTGTCTGTTTATAATAAATTCTGATTTTTCTTTTCTGAATCATCAATCTTGAATCATTTTCCTAAATTATCATGATAAGTTAGTTGTAAAGATGTGTTTTTAGATTTTTCTCTCTTCTTTTTTTTATACATTAAGACATAACTTTAGTAATATTATTTTATTATTATAAGTATATTCTCATAAGTTGTTATTGCTGTTTGAAGTATCAAATTCAAAATTCTTTTTCTGAATATTTAAAATTTGTGAATTATCTCAGTTATAGGTGAGTTATTTCATTGTTTTTTTTTTTTAATCTACAGAGAGATAAATTTAGTAATATTATTTTGTTATCATTAAAAATATATTTCCAAATTAGATTGCATGTATTAATATTTAAATTTTGTTACAAATATTTTGAAGAAACGTTTTTTGATGAAGCTAAAAGTCAGAATTTTATTGGACTGAGAAATATACAATGTGTTTTTATTATTATTTTTAATATTAAAATCTGTTTGTGTCTGTTTTTTCGAGTAATTTTATTAGAGTTAATTATGATTAATTTCTAGTGTTATATGTTAGTAAGATTAAAAAGAAAAGTATTTTTCTCTGGGAGTTGTATAAGTAAAAAATTTTTAGATTAAAATTTATGTAAATCCATTCTATCTTTTATACGTGATATGTACAGGAATATGTGTTTGTCAAAAAAGAAATTTAGTTCAAACTTCATAATTTTAATTTTGAAAAATCTATTTCCTTAGAATGTTTGGCCAAGCAGTTATCAATTCCAAATATATTAAACATAAAAAAATATAGTGTTTCAATGAAAATAAAATAAGGGCTTTTTATTCTGTTTTAAATTTAAAATATTATTTTGGAAAATCTCAGACGTATCGATTTTTTATTCAAATGAGTCAATTTTTAATGAATTCAAATTGTACTATTTTTATTGAATTCATTATAAACTATTTTATTATTTGGTTTTTATGATGAATTAATTTTTTTTTTTATTTGTTTCAATAAACAATATTAAACCAATTTTTAATTATGTTTTCAGTTTTATTATGCAATTTCAACTATGCTAATGTGTAAATATTTTTCATAAATAGTCCAGTCTTAATCCCGGGATTTAGAAAGTATAATCCCGAAACCCCAGGATTGAAAATATAGCACAGGATTGCAAACCCAACTAACTGACTTTTGTTTAAGCACAAAAAAATTGTGGTTGAATATTTTCTGAACATAACTCAGAATTAGCTAAAAAAAATCTGACATTGTGTTGAAATATAATTTGTGTGGTTTTTCTCTCTTTTCCTACAATGAAAACATCAGAGTTCTTTTTCAGCGAATGTACATATTTGTATTGACATTCACATATAAAGAATAATATCAATACTAAAGCAAATGTGGTGCATAGTGTTAAAACAGTACTCTCTTTCTTTTTTTTTTCCCACCCTCACATTCAAAGGCCCACACCCTTCTCCCTTTATAAATAACAATCTGCAAAAAATTGTACCAAGTACTTTCTGATCCGTCTCCAACAGTAGCCGAACATAACAATTTGTTTCTGTAATTAAAAAGTAAATTCCAGAAGTTAAAAATTTAATTTAAGTCATTATTCAATGACAAAAAGTTTATAATTCATGACAAAAAATCTACTAATATGTGAAAAGTGTCCATCTCTTCTGCTGATTTGTAATACAAAAATTTTGCATGAAAGGAAAAAGATAATTTTATACAAATTAAGAAATACGGAGTAATTACAATAACAGCAGTATTAGTTCATCTGGCCCTAAAATGTACCTTATAAGGAAATCAAAATAAAAAGAAATAATTTAAAGAGATGGCATCCCTGCAATTATTTTAAAATTCTAAATAATATAACTAAATTTACATTCATATCTTAAAATCTTTATTATATTCTATTTAAGGTCAGATGTTCAGGTAAAATTTGAAATATAAACAAACATACAAGTAATGTGATTAAGGTATTTTGTTTTAATTCAATGCAAAAAATTTAAAATGTTTTTCCCTTAATGTTTAAAATTTGGTTTATATTGATATCATGCATTAGATGTGATAATTTTGGAATAACATTTTACCATTTACACTAGAATTTTTATTTAAGTACACTATCATCTATAAAAAAATAAATATATATTAATTTACAAAAAGATGTGAACAATTATTTTTTTTTATTTATAGTGTTTATGAGTTTAAAATTTGTTTTATGTTTATAAAGAAAATTGAAAGGTGAACCACTATATAGCAAATTTTCCATATAACTAACTTTATTTCGAGATTAAGTGACTTCATTATATAGAGGTCCGACTGCAATTTCTGTATTCTTGCATTTTATGGTACATAAATTGATATAAATTTGACTACTTTTTGAATGGCCTAATTATATTGTATTGCTTATTTGCAGGCGTAATATAAAAGACACTTCAAATAGTTCCTATTTAAAAAACTGCCTTTTTGATCCAATTGATTCTCCTGACTGTCCTATCTTCAGACTTGGAGACATTGTTGAATGGAGTGGGCAAAAAGATTACAATGATGTTGCATCAAAAGTAAACAAATTTTTATTCTCTGTTATATACTGTGAAAATTGTTTAACACAAAAATGAAAGGACTGAAAGTATTTTTTACGTATTAAAGGGATATTGCAATATATATATATATCAACAAAATTAAGTTTATTGGAGTTTATTTTATTTGAATAGATATGTATATATGCATCTATTGAATAAAAATCAATGAAACAAAAACATTCACAAGAACTTAAAGAAATTTAATACAAAATTTTCATTTTTTTTTTTAAAGCTGTTTTGTTTACTGTTATTGATGAATAAATGATTTCATTACATTTCCCAATGTATGTTTAAAAGTATTTATTTTGTTCAAATTAATAAAATTTACTATTTATGCTACATATATTTGTATTATCAATCCATTAGTATTTTGATATTTTAAAACTTGTAAATATGAAAAATGGATAAATATATTCTTTCATATATATCAGGTAATCAAGATATTTTTGCATTTGTATAATTTATAATAATTTCAAGGATTGTTTTCACTTTTTATCCTACAGAATTGCAAGAAATGTATATCTGTTTTATGAAAATGTTTCACTTTAACTATTAATTGAATCATTGAACCATTCACTTTAATTTTATGTTTAAACTCAGTATAATATGAGCATTTTACAGAAAAGATAGTTTCATCAAATTCCTTAGAAAGTAGCATTAGGTCAAGCAAACAAATTTAAAAATCGATGAAATGATGACAGTGATTGAAACTAATTCCAATTTAATGTGTAAACAGCTTACAAAAGGGCTTAACCTGAATCAGGAAAGAATTTGAAATTAAGCAAGTGAGTAAATCATAGCAACCATACAATGTCAAGAATCAGAACCAAAATGATACATTTAAAGTAGGAACATCACCCATACTGCTTATTCATCTATGTATATCCATTGGATTATTACTTATTCTAGTTCTTGGGTAATTATATGCATGATAAGCAATTTAATAATGGAAAAAACAGATGTCATATTTTTTTATTAGTAAAAATAAGCAAAAATTATGAATTATAAATGAATTTTTAAATTAGCTTCTCATTGAAAAAAAGGTTAAATAGTAGAAATGGAATGTTTGATTAATAAAATTATTTTGGGTAAAATTACACAAGTGACTTTTTTTTTTCAATTCAAAAGTGACAGTATTTTTTATTACTAGATATAAGTGCAAAAAAATGTATATTTTAAACAAATATCTGTTTATCTGTTTGTTAGTTATATAAATGTCCATAACCATATTCACAAATGTTTCAAATCTCATTTTTCAAGTAGGATAACATGAAGATTGAATAGTGTACAAATATTGGTTTTCGTTCTAATATACCCTAAATTAACAATACAATCTTGATTCTGATAACAGCACCATTAAAAAAAACTTGGTAAATGGAAATGAACCTAAAAGCATTATTGGTCAGTAATTTCTGTGGACAACAACTGTAATCCATCCTTCAAGATTATAATGAAATAAATTATTTGGACACAGATTTTCAAAGCTTTTCCAGCCACATCCAAGTAGTTGATGGCAGTATTAGACTTATTACCAAAGAACTTTGAAAAATGTGTAGTGCTAAAAAAGAGACAGCATCAACAATATAACTTTTTTACCAAGAACAAGGTAAGAAGTAATTGTGATAAATATCTGAGTATAATTAAATAGAACGGGAAGGTAAATTTAAAATAATTTTGATGATTGGAGATTGTTTTTGTTTTAAAAATGATTTTTGCATCAAAAGTTATATGATATTTTTATAGGGAGGTGTTGTTGCTGTTATTATTAAATGGGACTGCAATTTGGATTTTGATAAAAAATACTGTTTTCCTAAATATGAATTTAGTCGACTGGATGATCCAGATGCTAAATTAGCTCCTGGCTGGAATTTCAGGTAAGGTGTCATTCAGTCTTTTTATTTATACAATGGATTCCCTTTATGTCAACAAATGTTTTAGTTCTGCAAAAACAATTTATCTTATGTAAACGCTTATTATAAGAATTAGAAAATTCTTAAATATTTTCATAGCTGTCGATTTTTCCATTAACCTCTTATCTGCTGATTAAAAGTTTTCCATTTTTCACATAGGCACGCGTATGCAATATATTTGGGGGGGGAAAAGGCACAGTAAGCAAACTTTTATCTGAAATAATTAAATCCTTTGCAAAAGTCATGGTCATGGTCATTTCATTGCATTCCAAAGCCTTTGAAATAGTTTTACTGTTGGCAGTGCAAAGAAAATAATAGTATCTCAGAAGGACGAATGTATACATCCAGGGCACTTAAGGCACCATTTGAGTGAAACAGATATGTATACCTACTACTTTAAAGGGGTTTTAAAAAAAAATTTTTAGTGATGATAGCCAATTATTAGGAAATAATTTTTAATGAATTACATTTAATTTTTAATTAGAAAGGTATCTTGCATTATTTTGTATTTATATTGACTATATTTTCACAAAAATAGCTAGTCCTGAGTAAGCTCTGTATCAAAAAAATTTTTTGGAAGGAGGGTGCCTATTTTGGTAAATAAATAAAAATGATTGCATTAATAAAACTTAGTGTCAAAATATAATGCATGTTAGGGCCCCTTATTATTGATACAGTGTTAGCTACACCCTTATGTGCTTTGTTTTAACTTTCAATTAAAGAATAATAAAATTGAATAAAAAATACTTTAAAAAATCAAATTATTTCTCCTTTCAAGGTTAAACGAATTTCTTTTACGTATTTCTTTTAAAATTGAATTCATGTCATATTACTACTTAATACCACATTATTTTTGTTTCTTTTTTGTTTAATTGTAAGTAAAAAGGCTGAAATACTTTAAATTGAAATAGATATGGATAATATATATGAGGTGGAAGAGAGAAACAGCATATGTGTTTGTGTGCTAAAATTATACATACAATTACTGAAATAAAATATTAAAATTTTTATATCTTATACTTATTATTGATTATCTTAACTCTTTCTTGGTTGAAAATTGAGTTTTACAAATGAAAATAAATGAATTTGTTGATTATTATGTATAGTGTAATTTCAATGCATAATCTGCATACACTCTTGACCATATCTTGCATTATTCATGGAATTAATATTATAAAGATTCAACATGATAATAAAGCTTTTCTTATTACTAATATAAATCATAATTTTTGTTCTCAGGCACATAAAAAGAAATTAAATATATTTTTCAATTTATGACTAACTTTTGTTAAATTCTACTCATCTAGATATGCTAATTATTATTCTGATGATAGACGTACATTATATAAAATGTATGGCATAAGGTTGTCAATAACTGTAGTTGGTCAAGCTGGAAAGTTCAGAATTGTTCCACTTTTACAAAATGTTGGTGCTGGATTAGGATTACTTGCTTTAGTAAGTAAATATTATTTGATTGATCATAAAGTATTTTTTGTTCTGTTAATTAATTTAGATTAGTTTAAAAAAATCTGTAATTTTATTAAATAATATTTTATTAAACATAAAAATCAAAAGTTTTAATTTCTTGAAACTTAAAAATTACTTTTAATTACAGGAAGTTGTAGTATGTGATATAGTGGTGCTTTATTTGGTAAAAAAACATAATTATTACAAATCCAAGAAATATGAAGCAGTAGATCCTGAAGATGAACCATTGATTATTATAGTATGTTTTTAAATGTTTTATTCTAATACTTGATATTTAGAAATATGTCTTTTTAATTTGATTTGCAAAATGAAATCACTATCAAAAACAAAACTGTTTATAAGATTTTTTTTCTCTTTAATCTATTAAAATGCATCTTAAATTTCATTTGGAAAAAAGAATTTATTGCAATTTAATGCCTTATAGTTTGGCATCGTTATTATTTTCTTAATGCTGAGTGGTGCTCATTTAAATAGGTTTCTTTCTCTTGTTTAAACAAATGAAATTTGACTTGATCCAATAATACTACTTAAACTTGTGCACAAAAAGGGGATGGGAGCGTAATACAGACATTCCTTCCTACAATGGGTTTTCAGAAGATCGTATTTAAAGTTAGAGAATGCTTCATTGTTCGCTATTATTTCACATAACATTTTTGCTGACGGTAAAAAAGAATATCATTGATTGAACTATGAAATTATTTGATTTTGAAATGAATCTATTTCTGGTTTGCAGGCTGCCAGTTTCAATTATTTCAAGGTAAACAATATTGATAATTTAGTTGATACAGTATTTGAATGCCTTAAAACTATCTATTTAGCACTTGTAAAACACTGAAAAATGTGGCAGTAAATTAGTAGTAAATGTCGATAAGTTGCTTATGACTCTAGACATGTATTTTAATTTCTTCTACACATTCCTGATGGTTCTGAAGAGGATTACTCATAGCTGCCTCAGAAAAGCACACACATTCATTAACAGTTAGATATTTCTTATAATTCAGTTGAGCATGCATTTATATAACATAAGATTTTTTTCTGGACTGTATGTTTTAGTCAATGAAAATCTATAATGCTGATCAGATGTCTTACTTAAAACCATTTCAGATTGTTGAAGCATTGAATTAATTTTATACATTATCAAATGAAGGAGATTGTATTGATTATTTAGCAGATGTTTGAGGTAAAATTGGAATTTCTAAAACCATAATAATGAGGAAATATCTCATGAAACAGCATTTGGTTCTGAAGAACCTTCAACTTCACAGAGAAGACTAAATGAGAGAAAGATTCAACATTGCTGGGGGATATAAATTTTGAGTAAACCTAAAAAATTGACAACATTGAAAGTATTAAGAGAAATAGTTCTCGAGTAGGTTACTTTATCTCCAATTGAAATTTTTCACAATTTCATGCCAATAGATTATCTGCTGCATTTAGCTAATGTGACCTAACAATACAAAAGAGAAATTTTTTACTGAAGATGAAAATGATTTAGGACAGTTTTTTGCATTATTCTTGTTTAATAGGTATTATCAAGTACCTGGAGAAAATTTTTTACTGGAACAAAAAAACTATTAGGTTTTGATTGTTTTTTCTGTAATGCCCAGAAATAAATTTAGAAAGCTGATTTTTTTGTCTATGTTATTGATAACACCACATTGGTATCGGAAATAAAATGGGAATATAAGGCTGATATGTAATTGAAAATTCTTTAATTTTCTGCTTATTTCTGAATAACATTTCAAAAGAATTCTCAAAAATTGTGTTTACAAAAATCGAGTTTGAACATAAATATCCTTAATCATTTCTAAAGCCATGTAAAAAACTAGTGTTCAACACCAATGCCCATTAATGAAACATGCTATGAATCGGATACATTTCTTTCCTTGGTTCATTCATTTGAGCTTTGATTTTTAACTTAAATCAATAAATAGTTTGTGTTACCTTTTGATCATAGTGTTGCATTTAAAAGCTTACTCCGGACAACTATTTTTTAAAAATGCATTTCAAAAGAATTTTGACCTAATACACATAAGTAATGTATTGAATGGAATTCTCTCCACATTTATTTACCATTGTGCATGTTATTTTTATTATATACAGAATGTTTAACTATGTACCTTAGTTCATGTATAGGTTATTTTATCTGCACAACATACAGCCATAATTCACTTTAATTGTATATATAAATTTACAACTAAAAATTATTTTTCTCTTTTTCTTAATCTACATTTTGTACTATTTTTAGCCGGAACCATCAACACCAATAATATTTTCTGGAAAACAAGATGTTGGAGAAGGCTACCAAAGGCTTGAAAACTGATAAAAATCAATTCTTTTAGTATTTAAGTAGTATTGTGTAAATATTTCATGATAGGAAAGTATTCAAAATGTGATATTTTGCTAACATGATTGGGATAAATTTCTAATCATGGGGACAGGAATAACAATTGTTTTATAGAGTGTTTGAAAAAGTTTTAATGTTATTTTTATTTGTATAAATATTTTTTTAATTCTTTTCATAACTACTGTGATATGTATTATAAATGAAAAATTGTAAAAAGTATTTTGTATGTTTATTATGAATTATTCTTTTTTTTTTTTTTGTCACAGCATTTTAAAGAAAAAGTATACATCACTATAAATGCTGGTACATTATCAATTTGTTCCCATACTGTACATATATATTTTGAATATTTTTTATAACCTATATGGGACCAAGTGATTAAGAAAAGAATGTATTGATGGATGACATGTTAAAATTTTTATACCTGCTACTGTTTTCTAATAAATATCTTGATAGTTCTTTGAAATGGTTGCTTTATTTGAATTTCCAAATGACTTAAGTATACATTAGCTGCATGGCCCGGCGTTGTACAGGCTTTCTCTACTTCTATAAATTTTCCCTTTCCTTCACAAAATCAGCACTTCTGATACTCTTTTTCAAAATGGCTTCCCTTCTCCACTTAGGCTTTAAAAGCTTAGGGCTTTTACTGAGTGTATAACTTAAAATTCCCTGTTTCGAAATTTTTTCGCTTTTCTGTCAGACGGGTTTATCTCCCCCTCCCTCTTGAGTAAGTGAACAATGGGACTCTTTATATACTATTCACTCACTCACCTTGCAACTTTTTAGGCCCCGAAAACGAAAATGTACCTTTTTAAAAATAGTTGTATGTTGAAAAAAGTAGAAATTTTTATAATTACAAAATTTCACAACTGTATTAAACGTTGAATTAGAATTGTGAGCATTTTTTTATATGTTCAATGCACGGAAAAAAAGTTTTATACAATTATTTTTATAAATGAAGTTATAAAAACTTTGAATGTGATAAGTAGTTATTAAATATTTAAAATTCGTAAAAAAAGTTTTCGGCATTTTGTTTTTTAAATCACTACCTCTAAAAGATCAAAGTATGAGTTTTTTAAAACTCATTTTTATATAAACGCATTGAAATTGATTCATTTTAGAAAAAATCTTAAAATATCGTTTTGTAAAAAAAACTGTATCGTGATGAAATAAATTATCTTTCCAAGTACAAAACTGCTGGCGAAGTTATTAGATGCGCAAATAAAATGTAGAGTATTTTTTAAAAAACCATATGATGATGTTGTTTTGTACCCGGGTACAAACGCAAGCACTCTAATTGACTGCTCCACTAAATCTTCGGAAGAAAAGAAATAAAAAAGAGATATTCAATTTCGCCATTTGTTAAAGATTTAAATTTTTTTTTTCAGGCTTCATTTTTAAGTTAATGTCTTCAAACTTCATATATCGATTACAGATAATATCATTCTACACACGGAAAAAAAAAATTGTGAGATTATTAAGTATTTAAATAAAATTTTGAGTATTTTTTGAAAAATCGTAAAAAAAAAGTTTTTGACATTTTATTTTTTAAATGACTGATTCTAAAAGAGAAAAGCATGAACTATTTTAGTGTAGAATATCACTTCATTAACGTGAAAGAAAATGCAATTGGAACGATTTAGAAATCATTCTCATAAAAACATATCAATTACTCCTTTAGAAAAAATCGTAAAAAATATCATTATTTTGTAAAATAAATTATACCATATTGTAGAGAAGTAAATGATCTTTCCAATTCTGTAATTATTTTTTGTCTGAGCCTCATAAAAAAAATTAGATTGTGTTTTAAAAACGTCGAAAATTGGAACTTTGCCGCCTGGTGGAAAAAATGGCAATAATTATGCGTTTTAAGGTTTTAATTAATATCTTTTTAACTAATTGCAATATCGGAATATAAATGGTCAAAACGGATTCCTCAGATCATTCCCGATCTTCTGCATCGTGCGGTTCGTGAGAAGATACACCTAGTCGCATAGATAGATACGTTTGTTTACCTACAAATTTTAATAGTGTAGATAATCTGATTTAAAGAATTGAGCAAATATAGTCAATGTTAATGAATTCTTGACCATTCACAATTTTTATCAACATTCTAGGTATTGAAACAATTTGGCTTACATTTATGTATTTTTAATAAAACTGTTCATTAACATTTTTTCTAAATATAAATAAAAAAAAGATTGTCTACTTGTAAATCAGAAACTACAATATAAAAGACAACTTCTATTCATTTTGCAATTCAGTGCATTGATTAAATATCAACTCTCACAATTATAATCAAAGCATATTTATGTGGTAATGTTTCATGGACTAAAATCTGTTTAAACTTATGTTATATTATGTAAACCAATTTTAATTCGAAAATTTCTGATACATGGAATAAAAGAATAGTGCCAACTACATAATTTAAAATTCTTTTTCTAAATTAAAACTATAACCCTATGACAGCTTACATTGCTTAACTTTACGTATATTTTCTATGACGCATCCTAAATTTTTGCACAAAATAGTTCTTATCTAACAAATGTTGCAACGCTTTAATACCCTTAAGTAAAAGAAAAATGGGGATGATAAAATAATAGTCATATCTAGAGCAACAATTTTAATCTTGTATACAACTTTAAAAATATATTTTTACGAAATAATATACATATGACTGACATTTTCACAGCAATATATTAAGAAGTTGTATCTGTTTTAGAACCAATTTGACTAAGATGTTTCACAACATCAACCCAATCAAAACCTCTTGGACGTTCTCCTTTAGCATCAAGTCTTTCTGCAAGTCGTTTCTTTTGTTGTTTGGTTAATAGTGGTTTTTTTTCTTTTTTTGCAGATACCTAAAAAATAAAATTTTACTTTATTTCGTATAGCAATTATCTAATAAAAAAGATATTGAATCAAACAAAATTTTAGTACGTAATACATTCAAATATTTTAATAAAGGTTACATATTTGATATACACAATCTATACTTTAACTTTATTTACTCTTTAAAAATACATTTGTAAAAAAATATAATAGAAAAGTTTTTCTCTCCTAATTAGATTTGTACAATTAATCTCAATAATGCTATATTATTGAAAATTGTTATTGTAAATACTTAGCATAAAAATTTTATTCTATTTTTAACTCCTGAATATTACAAAATGTAATTTTTACTTATCAATGCATTCAATTCAAAATATAAAAAGAATTATATTATTATAAATAAAAAAAATTACTTTTGATGTATATAAAGTCACAACCAAAATATCAGTAAAATAAGGTATAAAAAAGTTCTAGTAAACTAAATTCTAGCATAATTTTTTAAAATTTATAATATTCATCTGCAATGAAAGTTTTTACAAATAAAAGTGAAACTGGAGATAATTCTGCCTTCCTATTTCAAAACAAGTCAAATTAAAACTAATTTACATACATTTAAAATGAAGATGTTTTTATTAAGCACAACTTTTTTATAAAATTTGAAAATCACTTTAGCATCTTTTTTCTACATTAAATATATTACTAAATTGTAGCAAACAAAGATATCAATAGATACTGCCATAACTTCAGTATATTAGTAATATATTCTAAGTACTATAAAAAATACTTTCAAAGATTTTTTAAAAAAAAATTATATGTATACATTACCACTTCTATAGCTGTTTCTTCTTCTGGAGATATCAAACATTCTGGCTGTAACTTTGTAAGCTCTTCAGCATTGTCTTTAGCCAATTCAAAAAGAGTATATGTCATTGGAGTACCAATTTGTATCTCAGCCTTTCAAAAAGAAAAAAGGTTTGCAGGTATATTATATTTAAATATAATTTTTTTTTCAAAATATTTTATATATATAATAATATATATATATTTATTATTATATACCACAATTCCTAGTGAAATGGGAAACAGATAGTACCAGGTTCAGACTACAGTTGGGCAATATCTGAATAGTCTGAGGTGGTGGTTTTTACTCTAAGTTGCCATTCCATGACATCCCAAACATGCTTTATGGAATTAAGATTAGATGAATTAGGATCCACTGGAATTAATTAATATGCTCATGAAATGTTGTCCTGCCGGAAGATTCCATTCCCAGTGTGGAGGAGATAAATGCCTTTTAAAGAGACAACTTGATGTTGAGATATTTCACACCTTTTACCTATTATGTTCTATTATAACCAATGGAGATTCCCTCAGGTCTTCAAAATCAAAATAACATCATCACAGGCCTATATATGACCTGCAGAACATGCATCAAGCAACTGTTTGCCTAGAAGCATGGCCACTGATGTGTTGAATCAGAAATCTTGATTCATTCAACCAACAATTATTTTTCATTCATATCCAACAAAATCCATTGAATCATATGTTCCTAAACACTTCTAATTAGACCTGCATTGTATTCAGCAGTCAGCTGTGCCATTGGCTGCCACCAATTTTCAACAAGCAGGCTGGCTCCAATAAAGTTCACAGGTCTGATTTTTAAGTAACCATATCTTTATTTAAACATTAACATACAAAAAGTCATGAGCAAAACACTCAAACAAATATGGTTAATGATAATATAGCATCAGCATTCATTTTCAGTCACTTCACTTTTACTAGTATATCACTTCAAAGTTCTTTTGTAATGATCACAGCCCTAGCCTGAACCAATTATATCATATAGCATACCCTACAGCTCCCTTCACCTTTTTTCATTGATGATTTGAGCAGCAATCTTCCCCATCACAAGCAAACAATCAAAAGAATACAACTCTAACAGCAGTCGAATAACATTTTCACCTGATTGTGTGCTCTTTACATCATTGAAGTAAGTTAATTGTACAGAGGGAGATGATAATGATTTGCATTTTTAGTATACAACTAGATTAACAAATAATTTCTTGTATTCAAATATTAATTAATTTTAAGTTTTCGTATTCATACATACTTTTAATCCTCTTTTATTTTACCTATTACCTGAGCTTTTCTTGCAAACATTCATATACTATGAATGTAATACTTGCATGTTAAATTTCTTTCACACAAAAATTTTCCATCAAAGCATATAATATACTGCATTAAATATAGTAAATGAGAAATTTATTATTAACAGTAATAAGGAAAATCAAGTTTGTAATATATATAATTTACCAAACTTGTTTTAAATATAAATGTACAAAAGAATCGAACATGAGAAAAAATTACAAATGTAAAGATTTAATAATATATATCATGTTCATTTAATTATTTTTTAGGGTTGTTTTTTTAAAGAAATTGAAGTCAAATGAGATTATCATAGTTATAAAATGCATTCAATGAAAATAAAAAAATAAATTTACCTCTTCTAATAATTTGTTAATAATTGCACTTTTTACTTCAGGAATTCTGTAAAAAGTAAAATTTTATAACTTCTGTTTAGAAATGTTAAAAAAAACAAATTATTTTCCAAATATAACTAAAAAACATAAAAAGAAAAAGTTCAATTATTTTACATAAAATTAAAATAATTTTAGACATGATACAAAATTCTAAAATAACATAAAGAAACATTTTATAAAAAATCATAACATTCTTTAATACAATTTGACCCAATTAAAATGTGGTTATTGGGAACCAAAGTTATCATTTAAGTTCTAGCACTGATATGATTCCTATTGTCTTGAAAGAAAAATTAACACCTTTCCTTTGACAGTTTTGAAATTATTATTTTATAAACCAATCCTCTATGCGCAATTGTTTTTTACAGGCATTCCCCCCCCCCTTAATCTATTACATGACAGATTTATTTGTTCTGCCCTAATCTGAGAACCCTGTTCCTCAAAAACTAATAATAGCTTTATTGCTTCAAGGACCTCAATAAAGCAATTGATGTTGTGTTTTAGTACATTTTCTTCTTGTATACTACTTGACATTTTTTCATGCAGAATTTCTTCATAAGTTGTTCCAACTACAGATAATATCTTGAATTATTATAGAAACCACTTAAAATTTGATCAATACAAAATAATGGAACATACAGATCAAAAAATTAATTTGAATTTCATAAAATAAAAGAATCAGGATATCATAATATCTAGGAATGATATCATGAGAGTCACAGTATATAACTGTGGGCTGTTTGTGAAATGATAGCCAGTCATATGAGGAGGAAAAGAAATTTTCAAACTGGCCACATGCCCATCAAGAATTCTTCATGAATTTCAAATTGTTTATTGTTCTAAGAAAGATAATGAGTTGGCTGATGTCTCTTATCTAGAACTATAGAGTAGTAGTTTTTAACCATCTCTTTATCTCTAATAAAATGCCACTTTTACATCACTTTAATGAGCTCACTGTCCCTAAAAAATGTTCTACTTTTAGCTAGCTCTTATAAGGCATCTTCAAATCAGCTATAATCTTGCTTAAACATATTCTTTTGTCTAGTTAGTTTCAACTACAAATCATTAAATACATAACTCCTGGCACTTCCCTGGTATTGGTCATATTCTGCTTTATATTAGCTTATATAGTGCTTACTCTTAATCTACATGTCCAAAACACTGACGACTTGATCAGGTAACACACTGATTTTTCATTATGTTCAACAAAACGTAACTTTCCTGCTATTTTCTTCTTTGAAAATTACAGCATGCATGCTGCAGATTATTACGACTGAAGAGTAAAACATTATTGAGGTGGCTGTCATAAGAGAAATAAAGATTTTAAAATGCTACTATTTGATGAGCAGCATTTCCAATGCCATCAATTTCTCATTAAATCTTTTTTTGTATAATCTGCAAAGCAATAGAAATAAAATATTTTTAATTTTGGTCTTTGTGTCATGAATTGATGTTGCCAACACTGCTGATTTCATTACCTTGAATTTTACTGAACACCACTAACTAATTTGCATCATAAATTATTTAACCCAGCCTATTTTGCACAAATACCATTTATTTCCCTTACTGTGAATTAAACTTAAAGCAGGAAGAAGGTTATAAATTTTTCAAAATTTTTAATTAATATTTTTATTTAGTAAAATGAGCAAATACTAACAAAGTGATTAAGGTAGCATATTGCCCGTGAGTTGGACCACACTGCTCTAAACCACACGTGTCTACACAAATGACTTGGGAAGTTTTATTCTTCATGGCATTTAATTCCATAAGTAAAAGCTCACCCAAGCTGATACTTGATTATTATTTGATTGCAACAGATACATTCCTAGCATTCACAAATAAATTCAAAAATGAAAATTTAAAATAATAAAAAAGTAATAATGGTATACTAAAGAAATTTGTAATTGATATTGAAATTTTGAAACACAACCAACCATTTATAAAATTGGGATAACTTTAAAAGCAATAAGAAAAATCATTAATTGCACCTGTTTTGATACAGGGAAAGTATAGGATTTTATAACATAATTAAATTTTCAAAATACAAATGAAATATTTGTCTTTTAAATTGATAAATGTATATCAAAGGTTCCCAAATTTTTGTCTCATAGACCCCTTGCCATGTTTCTCGGTTTTGGGTAGACCCCTGATACCTAATATTAAATATTTGCCAATTTATCAACTTAAATGTCTTTGACAGCTGGTACTACTATTAACTTTAAAAGAATTAAATTTCTAAATGTAGTGAAGTATAGTGTTTAAAATTTAAGAAGTGCATGTTAATTAATTAAATTAAAATTTAATTAATACATAAAATAACTGAACAAAAACAAAAACTTTAAAGGATGAATCTGATACTTCAATAACAAATTTTCAACATTTAATGTCAATTTAGTCAAGTTTAACCCTAAATCTCCCTTGTTACGTGGGTCCAGTTTTTTTTAGATTAGCTAAACTTGCTGAAGCTCATTTTCACTAGGAAAAGCAATTAAAAACTTTCTCCTGATATTCCATAATCTGGGACAAATAATGGGTATGTCTTTTTGAAGCCAAAATTACTAACATCCGTTTCTAAACTTAACTTTAAGATCTTTGTTAGGGCCTACTCTGATCAGTTCCCATTGTAATATTTTTTTTTCAATGTGACCATATGAGACCATTGCCTCTCCACTGAGGTATTAAAATAGTCCAAAACCTAGTTTCAAAATCTGAATAAAGGCATTCAAATGTTGAACGTAGGTTAAAATGTCCTGACAGATTGTCAGTGACAAATTGAGAAAATTCGCAATGTCCAATATTATATTTCTTTAACCTAATTCTGGAAAGAACCCTGAAATGGACTTTATTTAAATAAAATTTATGTTATCACCTTATAACTGCAAATTAACCTCATTAAATTTAGTAAATAAATTTGTTAACTTAACTCAGTGGGTGCAACAGCCCATGAGGGGCGCCGGGCCCACTGTGCTCAACCCCAGTATACGAACCTTTTGGGCCCCCGGGGGTGCATGGAGCAGATGTTCCGCCCGGTGGCCGGGGCTGACATGGGAAAACCCAGTAAAAATTCCCAAGCAAGCTTGGTACTCCTTTTTTCAACCCACGGAAGTGATGAAAGGCTGAGTCAACCTTTTCCCAAAAACCCAGGGGTTTTAACCTCGATCTGTGGGGGTAGAAGCCGCATGGAATAACCACTCAGTCACAGGGCTTCAAATCAATCTGCTAAATAGGTAAAATCTGGTTTCCATTTGATTAAATTTTAAAATTTAAGTCATAATCTGGTTTATTGAGAGCCACTATCGTAGATCCCCATTTACTCTTCATGGACCCCCAAATTATTTTTTCACTGTCGTCATAAACACCTGGGGTTCTATATAGACCACTTTGGGAATCACTGATGTATATCATTTAATAAAACTTAAAACCTATTAAATGACCAGCGTGACACATTTTTGAAATAGTTTCTTACATTGAAGATAATACATTTCCAACAATGCTTGTAATATTTCTTCAATGCTTATTTCAATCAAAAATAGTATACATTTCAAGGTTAATACTATAACTTCCAAGGTAATAAATTTTTTTTTTAATGTGCATTTCAACATCTATATAACTGTATTAATAGCAGGTAACTTTGCTAATTTTTATCTACAATAATATATAAAAAAATTGGCCAATGAATGTCATAATACTGAATCACTTAAATAGTATGACATTCTCTGACATGTTAATCATATTCTTACATAAATTTAAAATGTTTTACAATGATATTTTCATCACCAAAATCATAAAACTACAATACTAAATTAAAAAGAATGAAATACATCATAAATTTCTTATCTATGAGTAGAAAAATTAAAATTTCCTAAAAAAAAAACAAAAAAAAAACCCCAAAAAAAGGGGGACGGGGGTATAGCCCCCCAATTTCTAATAGGAAGGATTTGGGATTATCACCCTCACCTATCTTAAAAGAAGAAAAAACATAAAACAACTTTTAAAGAAAACAAACACTTTGTCTGTGTTATAAAATCAAGAATTATAACAAAATGTGATTGGTATACAATAAATAAAGGTCCTAGCTAGGTTTTTCAATAAAAAGATACTTTGAAAATTTTAGAAAAATTATTGTACAAATGTATATCAAACCATCATATATTTCTCCGATCTAGGGAGAGGGAACATTCCCCTAAATATGAAACTTGAGAATAAGTTTCATATGTATGACAATATTCCTTCAGATATGAACAAATACCCGAGAATCCTTAAATGGAATATTTATCAACAGCTTTTTCAGTTATGCACAAAAGAAAAATCAAAAAAATTATTAAGTAGTTAGAGATATCTATTTGCAACACACAAATGAAAATAATAATTAAATAAAAGACAAAAAAATAATTTTAAAAAAAGGCTTTTTCCAAAGGAGGACAAAGTTAAAAAGAATTTCTTAACCTTTCAGAATGTGTGCTTTACTTTTTTACATGAATACGTATATGTCATTATTTTTACAGTGTAATTTTCTTCATTCAACAAACAGTATACCTGTAGCATAATTTGACATGAACTCCTTGGCATGATGCCCTAATTTTATTCCAGTAGTAGCCCAATATGTGTCATCATTTCATTTCCCATAAAATCAAACAACCCCTTTCTCTTCATCTTATCTGATTTGTATGTCAGTTGGTATAGTTCGAAATTTCAAACGAACATCTATTTTTGCACGTATATTATTTAAAAAAAAAGATTTAATTTCATTCTCTTCATATTTTTAAATATTTGATGCCAGAAAAATTTATGATCTTTAATTTTATTATTTTTTTCTAATGGGGCTGCGGATTGGTGTTTTACCATTGCAGATTTAGTACATTCCCCAAGAACTGCAATCTCTTTTTAATGCAACACCATATATACGGATACCAATTACTGCAAGTAATTTTGATGCCCAGTTTCCTCCCCATAGGGAGGCACCTGAGCTCTGATGATGTGAACCTGTACTAGGATTTTAATTTTGCCAAGAGCATCCAAGCCAAACAGAAACTCTAGGGATCTTTTACATGCCATATAATCATACAACATGGCCCATGTAGATTGAAACATGTAAATCCCTGACATGACTGTAACATGAAAATCCCCCAAATTGGGCCGGGGTTGAACCTGCAACCTTAGGTACAGAAGGCCAATGACAAACCAACCCCGCCAACCCAGCCAACTTTTTGAGCTCATTTATGTATTCTGTTTTTGTGCCACCTTATGGTTTTAAATTTATACAAATATCTTTAAATAATTATAAGAGATAATCATCAGACACATAGAGTTCAGATTTGTTGCTGATACTTTAATATTTCATTGGGATTGCTATCATTACTCTAAATAAATTTAATCTGCTTTTATTCTCATCAAATAATTATTGAAGAATATATTGAATATCTTTCTATTTTACAAATGTTAAGACCATATAATTACAACAATTAAAATATATTTTCAGCAGCACAAAATAAATGATGCAGCATAATGTCTATCAAATATGCATTACAAAATAAAACTTTAAAATGAAGGGGGGGAATATTTACAAGAGTGGCCATAGATTTAAAAATGAGGAATACATGACACATATACATATTCGTACATGATTCATGAAAGGAAATATATGAAAGAATTGAAATTTAATTTTAAAAATTAAGCAAACTTAGTTCACAACAAAAGGAGGGAATGGACAGAAGAATGGCAATGATTTCCAGCCAATTTAAAAGTGGTTTATCATTCTACAATAATACTACCTGCACTGATGGGAATTCCAACAATTGTCAGGCGAATATAGAATTGATGGGTTAAAGTGGGTCTTAATGAACACCATTCAGGATCTCACAATAGCCTCCCTCCACATGTTTGTCTTCTCCGCTGAAGAAGACAAACATGTTGTTAGGTTGACCATGCAGAATCGTACAGCCACATCATAGACCTTGAATGATAAAATAGGCTTGTTCACAGATGGACAGAAGAATGGCAATAACTTTTAGCTACTTTAGGAACTTTATGTGAACAATATATGAAATATAGTATATTAGACATAAAATTTGTTTGGGTGCACTAATTTAAAGATTGATTTTTTTTATCATGCAGCAAAATTTATTTTGAACCAACTCATAAATTTAAAATAAAAATCAATTCTTGAATTTCTATTATTAAAATTCAGAGTTTCAAAAATCTTACTTGAAACAAAGCAGTTAAATCAGAGGATAAATGCTTTTTAGTAAACAGAATTGATTAACACATGAATAAATTTTCTAAAATTATATATATTGTAAAAAAAATTTTAATCAAGATTACTTTGTACTGAAATGTTGTAGGTGAAAGCTGTCGGAAGCATTTATCTCCATCATAAATTGATAAAAGTACCTCCCTTTCTTCCTGAAAAAGAAATATGAATATAAAAATGTGTAATAACTGTCAACTCTTAAATGAACAACTAAAACTGAACTAAAAACTTAAGTTTAACAAGAAATATGAGTTTAATAACCATTTTATAGGATACATTTGAAACTCTATATTAGCTATGAACTGTGAATTAAGAAACCACATAGAGTTCAACAGAAAATTGAGGTAGGATATGAAATTGAAAGAAATTTATTTGAAAGCAATAAATATAAAATTAAAGTATAAGATAACTACAGTGTGACCTTGCTAATATGAAATCATTGGGGTTTATATTTACTTGATCACATGTGTTAAGTGAACTGCAAGTTGCAGTATCTTTATAAACTGATTGATAATATATGTCCCAACATTGATAGGAATTTCTAAGATTTCAGTTTTCAAAAAAGAAAAATAATATATATTTACTTTGATGTAAAAACATTTAAAGAAAATTATGTTATTTTATCAACTAATTCTCAATGATGATTATTCTTTCCAAACTGAGCATTTATATATATATATATACATATATACAATAATAATTCCCACATAACTAAGAGAAAAAATATTAATGTCATAACAGAAAATCACAATGTCATCAAAACAAAAAATTAGAGATAAAATTGTTATTTTTCAAAAATAACACATGGAAAATAAAAATTAAAACATCACAATGTTTAGGAAAGATATCATAAATGAATGCTAATGAAAAAAGAAGCCATGATAAAACCGCATGTTAAGCAGACGTGTTACTAAACCCCCTGTTCACAGGGACCTACCCACTGTATATTTTTTTCATAAAAACTATTGTCTATATTAATATATAATATCTATATTTTGAGACCAAGTAAGTGAAGAGACACAGTAACAAAAGATAGCTGCCAATTTGAGATGCCCTCTATTTATTCACTGCTGATTTTGCAGTTAAAATGCAAGTACAAAATTAAGATCACATAAGATGAATTTTGAAAAATAAACACTACTTGTAATTTTTAAATACATATTTCCCCATCTTTGGAATACGTACAGCTAAACATAATTATAATAAATCATTATAATTAATTTTGTGCTTTTTTTTTAATATTTTTTTAATGCAAGCTTAAATATTCATATGTTATGATTCACATTAATGTCTGTGTATAATACAGATGTGTACAATAAATTTTTGCAAAAAATAAAGAAATTAGAAATGAATATAATTTAAGCACCACTGCTAGATTGCCTGGAGTTCCATAAAGCCTGCCAAGAGGTTTCATGAGTAAATATAAAAATTCGAAAAGAAAACTATAAATATGTATGCAAAACAGATTCATGCTCTCTGCGAAGTTTCTATGACACAAAGGAACTTTTTTTTAGCTGTGTTTCGCAGCATGGGATCTACAGGTCGAATTTAAAAAATAAATTTGGTACCAGACAGCCTTTCTCTTTAGTAACTTCCTGCAGTTTTTATTACATAATATAAGAATATTATAAAATGCTCTTTCTTCATATGTACTACCAAAATTGTGAATTTTCTGTTTTCACTTTCACTCCACTTGTTATAATTAGTTAACAATATAAAGTGTTTTTGTTCCACACAAAAAATTTTATACTTGTTAAAGAAATGTTTTGCAAAATTAAGGGGAACTGAATAGAATGAATTGGATTTAGATGACAGTGTTAAAGATTGTGCAATGAATAATAAGTTTAAGTTAAAAATATTTCAAAATGTATGTGACAACAAAAACAAAATACAGAAATAAATTAACATAGAATATGAAATGCAGATAGCTTCAATAGACCTAGACTGTGACAGTTTGTTTAAAAAAATGCAAATACATAACCAGTTACTAAATATAAGGCAAGGGTCGATGATACTTGGAGCACAAAAAATACCTACTAATGAGTAAATTACATTAATGTTGTGTAAAAAAACTTTAATAAAAGAAAGGTATCTTTCTTAAACTGTTTTTACTTTAATACTTATAACATTTTGATCTACTTAAAATATCATTTTAAGATATATTAGTCAAAGATTTTTTATTATTATTATTATTGGATGAGATTCTATATAGAAACACCTTATAATTTTTGGGACTTTGAGAATTGACAAAGATTGACAACCACTGCTATACAAGAAAAATATTCATTTAAACACTACATTTTCAGCTATACAAAAAAAGTACAAGTTTAATTTACCACATATAAAACTGTTCAAATCTTCAATACTACTGAAAAAATGCTTAACACAGTTATCTGTTCTAGACAAAGAAATAACAAATAGATGAATAGGAATTCAATATCTACTTAAGGAATGCTATTTATATTACATTAGTAGAAGTGTGTATCCATTTAAATTGTTAGTAATTTACTTATAATTTTTTCATAAACAATATTCAAGAAAACTTGACGTTCTTAAAGTATTTTCTGTTTAGCTAATTCATGCAAAACAAGAACATATATATAAGAATAAATTTTTATACTTACTTCTTGGAGTTCTTCACAGCTCATTTTTTGTTCATACAGACTTCTTAAGCCAAATTAAGTTATGTACCACAGGATTAATGTATTCTATAAAATATTTTAAAAGCAATATAATACATCTGTTTTTATTTGTTTACATAAATTGTAAGTATAAATAATATTTTACCAAAATAAAATTACAGCAGTACCTTATTTTAACATATGAAATTATAAATACAATTATTTTTTCTGATAGCATAATAAATGGATGTTTCACCATCTATTATGCTATCAAAAATCTTACATGGCTACCACTTGTAACATGTATTAAAATTTTCATACAATGAAAATTCAGTAAATCAAATTAGTACTTAAGTATTATTGCAACCTATTGGCAACATTATATGAAACGAAGCACATGATCGGCAATTCAGCACATATGAAATTGGGGTTACCAACTTGGCGAACTATCTTGAATGTTGGCAATTGTTGCGATAATATGGAAGTCAAATCAAATTTCATGAGTTTTGAAAAATTTGGTTCATGGTTACCAACAGTATTAAATGCTGATGCTTATTTTTTTCCAAGATCAAAACTACAATACGCAGCAATTTATTTAGAATTGTAACAAAGCAATTATTATAAATTAACAATAAGCAAATCAACACCAAAAGAATTATTTTAATGAATACTAAATCCTAGTTTAGTTCACACTTTAGGTGAAAGAGGGAAAAATGGTTTGAAATGGCACCAACTACTTTTTCAGCACTGAACTCTCAAGAGTTCAACCACACACACAATCCACTATAACAATTCACCAGTTTTATGATAAGTAAGTGTGAATAGGATCCAACTCGAACTACCATTAAGATAGCAAATAGGTAGATAAAAAAAAGTGAAATATCCTTATTCTAATAGTAGAGCATCAATTTTATTCACAACAATATAGACCAAACTCTTTTGAAACAGATAACTAATTGATCTATACTTAACTAAGCAATTTAACTAAATATTCTTCGTTGATATATTTGTTTTTTGTTCTTTTATAAACTATCATTCAAAGTACATATTTAATGCACCATTTTGTTTCAATCTCAATTTCTTTTTTAATACTAATATAGAATAAATCAAATTAACCATACATTTTCCTGTACATGCTGACCTACAATTTGTCATTTACAAGTTTATATTTTCTTTGATTTTTCAAACAGAAAATAATGTAGTATAATTCACTCACACTCATAAAAGAAAAAGGATATATTTTAGAAAATTTTGCAGTATTCAATATTTCTAAGTGAAATTTCTCTTAACGATTATTCATAACAACCAATAAAGGAAAGAAAATCATACAGAAGTTATCTAGAAATTAAAAAAAATTAACAATTAATACTAAATTAAAAAAATAAATAAACATGCTTGACCAATTTTTACATTTGAAAATTTTTCTATCCATGAGGAAAGACCTCAAAAATGAAAATTATTTAAAAACTTAATTCATTTTCAATATCCCAATTTGAAAACGTTTTTCCCCACAAAAGTGAACAATTATTATGGTTGAAATAATTCATTTTTCCTTAAAATTTCTCTTCGGCAAAGTTTTTAAGAAGAAGTAAAAAATTCTTTCCATGTGGGCCTTTTTAACGAGGTAGGGGCGGGGCTCTTTCCTTAATTTTCGGCACGTTCAAGGAAGTATTTTCTTTCTTGCAAACTGGGGTTCAGCCCTTTCCCCAACAAAAGAAAAGGGGCTTTTGGCGACGGACCGCGTAATTTTGAACCATGGTCCCAAATGACGTGGAGGACACCTGAGCTGGCACCCCTTTTCTAACTACCACACCACACCACCCCCAACGGGGGGGACGTTTCAGCTCTCGACAGATTTAACGTGCATCGCTGCCCTACAGGCGGGTCTTTGGTGGTATTGGGCTCAACTCGACATGCCTGCCATGGTCCGATACCTTAACCACTGGGCTACTGCAGCCCCATAACATATGTGAGGAATAATTGTTAATATCTTACGGGGCCCCCAAAATGGGTGTGCAAGAAATTTTGATACGAAGCCCACTCAGGCAGGATGTGCCAGTGTTGTGAGCTGTAGGGTTTGATACTGAAATGTCTTTTACATTGAAATATTGAAAAAAAATCATATGCAAATCGAAATGTGTTTACCGAAGCCCTGTTTAACGAATTTCGCGATTTAACGAATTTTTGTCCCCCTTCCGATTAAAATGAAATCAAAAAAGCTCTATTTAATAAATGAGAAAAAAACACAGAATTCACATAAATTATTTCAATAGCTGAAAAAAATTTTTTTTTAGTTTTGATTTAAAAAAATTGGATTTCTTTTCAAATGACATATCCTTTTTATCCGAAACAGATAAAAACTTTTCTTGTAAGCATCAAATTTTGACGGAAAAGGGTGCAGCCCATATTAGACTTTACAGGTGCAGATGAGTCATGAGGGCAACCTATCGCATGAGTTTTAAATAGGACAGGAAATTCCTTTCTTATCTCATACCATTCCTCAACACGGGATATCTTAAGAGTTCTTAAGATTTGCTCTCTTTCTAGAGAGAAGAAGTATATTATACGAACGGCTTTGTAGAAATTTTGATTGATTTGTCGGAGCCAATGAACAGCGATTCTGATGCAGAAATTAATAAAACTCCTATAAAAAATTTTGCAGTTTCTAGATTTACATTGGAAACTCTGAAAACATACTTTATGCAGCAAGAGGTAAATGAGCAATGCTGTCTTCTCTGCATGAAGTCGAAAAAGAATTCTTTCGAGTCAGGCATCAAAAAGATTGTCAAACACCTAACAGTCCTTTAAAATTTCCAATTAACTGGTGCGTAAGAATTTGCTAATAGTATTTTCAGCTGTTGAATAAAAAGTGTGTAATTTCTAACTATGGATGCTTTTTGTAGAATTTCCAATAAGTGAGCGCGGAAAATTTGTATCTTTTTTGGACCCCGGTATAATATATATATCCCGGTATTACCTCAAATTAACGAACAAAATACTCGATCCCGATGAATTCGTTAAATAAGAATCCAGCTGTAATTTTTTTTATTTATTTTTATTATTATTATTATTATTGAAACCAATTATAAAATCACCGTGCGCCACAAAGTATCACAGGGGGCTCACAGATCTAAAAATTAATCACACATTACAAAGGAATGAAGGAAAAAATCCTTTGAGGTTATGAAGGATTACAAATATCAATACCCATCAATAAAAATAAAGTGTCTGTTTGTAATTTGAAATTACAAGCTTTTTACTAAATGCATTTAAAAGTATATTCGGTACTTATATGAAAAAACAAATTTTTAAATTTTTGTCTGTCTCTCTCTCTCTCTCTCTCTCTCTCTCTCTCTCTGTTTGTTCCGACTAATCTCTGAAACGGCTGGACCAATTTTGACGGAACTTTCACTGGCAGATAGCTTATGTTATAAGGAGTAACTTAGGCTACTTTTATTTTTTTTTAAAAAAAATTAGAGTTCCACGAAAATAAAATTAAACCAATGAAATAGTGAACAATATCCAATTCAAATAGGGATTATTTTTATTCAATAGGGATTATTTATTTCAATAAGGATTTTTATTCAATAAGGATTATTTTATTTCGCGAGCCTTCTGTCTCAACGATTTCTAGCAGTTCTATCAAACTTTTTTGTTTGATTAGGTTGCTGCCACTCGCGAAATTTCCCGATCATGTCCTTTGATCCTAATGATTTTACAGTCATCACCCCATCAACAGTATCAAAGGTCATGCGTCCCTCTCACCCCTTGCTCAACAAAAAACACAGAAAAAAAATAGAACAAAAAAGAAACATCGATTCACAAAGTAGAAGAATGACATTATACTTATAGCACAGGTATTTTTTTTACGTGGAATAAAAATATTAAGTTTTCAAAACCTGCGAATTGAAAAAACCCCCTTTTTTGTTAAATTCAACGGGGACGGTCGCGGGAGTATTTAACATAAAATAAATGAAAGAAAGTAATATTAACGTATTCCCATCCAGATACAAATTATTTACACTTTGCTGGTATCCCCGTTTTCCGCAGGGGTGAATTAAAAAAATTAAACAATACAGTTTGAAGGAAAAAGGGTTTTTAATGATTATTTTTTTGAATTGCGCATTAAACAAAAATAAGCTTTTTGTAAATCTCAGCTGAAAAAAAAAAACATGTTTGTTGAATTTTATGTCTGTAGATCTAATAGCTGATAAAGAAGACTTTCTTTTTATTTATAACCCCCCGTAACTTTTTTTTGTGGGTTGTTTTTTGAAAACACCTTCCTAAGCTGATCTCTGCCGAAAAGGCATTGTTACAAATTTTGCGTAGTGAACGCTTAAAATAGTGTAAATAATTTTATATCTAGAAGTTACTTAAAACTTTTTTTTTTTATTTATTTTATGTTAAAAATGTAATCTGCCTCACGTTCCCCCGTTCCAAGCCTTCGCAGTTCCGCGTCTGGGTAGACAAAACAAAATGGGAAAATTTTCACTCCCATAAAAGATAAAAATATCCTGTCGCGGGGTTTTTTCAGATGGCAGAATTTTTTCCCTACTTACTTTACAATTATGTTATATTTTGGAGGCTTCACACAATATCGTTATAAATTATAGCCTATATGTTATTCTGATGTTTAAACTTTTCATTGTAAAAATTTCATTAAGGTAAACTACGTTCGGGAAAGTGATTTTAAAAAGCGCATAAATGGATAATTTTTCTGTTTTAAGTCATTTAGATTAGAATGATGTATAAAAATTTTTTTAAGGAATTTTGAAAAAATTATTTAAATACAATATTTCGGCAAAAATTAACTTAGAATAACCTTTTTCAAAATTTTCCTTTTGGAAAAAAAACTTCTATTATATTAATATTTTGCCTGTATATAACTCAGCCTCTGTACAGAGGCTCAACTACGATTTTTGAAAAATTCACATTATTTTCAGGTTACGACCAATTGGAAAAATTTTCCGGGTTTTTTTTAAAAATTTTCCCCCGTTGTGTAAAACATAGATAAACCCCCTTCTAAATTATATATTTAAAAATTTAGTTGAGCCTTTGTATAGAGTTCTGAGCTATATAAGGGAAAAAATTATAATAGAAGCATTTTTCCAAATAGAAAATTTTTAAATTGGCCATTTATGTTCATTTTTTTTCAAAATATTTTCTTAAATAATTTTTTTTATATTTAAAACAATTTTTATACATTTTCTAATCCAAGCGACCCTAAATATCGTAAATATTATCCAGTTATACGCTTTTGCAAATTCACGGTTCCGAACGTTGTCGGATACCTTAAAATCCATTCAGTTGTTTTTGCGTGAAAAAGGGACGAACATACTTTCGCATTTATAATATTAATAAGGATTTTAAGTGCTTATTATACAAAATTTGTAACAATGTGTTACTTTTGCTCAGCAGAAAGACAGTGTTTTCAAAAATCAACTCACAAGAGAGTTACGGGGCGTTATAAGTAAAAAAAAAATCTTTTTTGTCAGCTATTATATCTACAGACTTAAAATTTAGCAAACATGGTTTTTTGTTCAGCTGTGATATGTGAAAAGCATTTTTTTTTTTTTTGTTTAATTTACAATTCACTTAAAATGAACTCATTAATAACTTCTTTATCTTTCAGTCTGTATAGTTTAATTTTTCAATTTACCCGTGCGAAGAACGGGTATACCAGCTAAGTCTACAATAAATTCACAGAACTTTTTAAAACCACTTCTGTATTTTCCATATTTTCAGTCATATATTGAGTCTTATTTATTGAAATATATAAAAATAGCACATTTTTCCTTGCTTCTCAATTTGGAACGTTTTTTGATTATTTCCTTCGTACTTAGAGCATAAGCATTTAATTATCTGTTGCTCTTTAAGCATCTAATTTTCGTCATAAAAGTAACAAACAATATTAATTTTTTTTCTTTTATCTAAAACCTAAATATGTTCTATGGATTGAATTATGTAGAAGAAACATTTGTTATTTGAGCTAAATAAAGAGGAAAGTAATAAACAATTCATTAATTATGTATTTTTTCTACTCATAAGACATCAAAAATGAATTATATATGCAAGTAAAATATAAAAAGTAAATCATAAAGAAATAATGCAAAATTTACTATGTATATATTTTTTATTAATATGTATAAAAATTTTCAAATGAACTAAATCTTAATTACATCAAATTGAATCTCTGAGTTCAATACATATTAAAAAATGTGTGATTATATACATTATTCGTCTATTACACCTATTACGTAAAGAGACGATTTGTTTTGTTATGTGTACACAAGATTTACTTTTTCACTATTCAATCTAATTTTCAAAATATCATTTATTTCTTTAATTCTAAAATTAAATACGAATTCTTTTAATTTTCATAAATAAATCCTTATACTTAAATTTTTGTATTTATAAAATATAATAAAGTGATGCATGTGGCTGTTACATAAAAGAAATTTACTAAAACTTGCTCGTGCACATGATGTTTATATGTTTTTCTCTTTGATAGTTGATGAATTCTTCACATAAAAGTAATGTAAAAAAACAATTGTACTGTAAAATCATGATTTTCTTTAATTTATGAAAAATGAGATAAAAGGTATTTATTTTCTACTTTTCTGTCACTCTCTCTCTTTTATATTTCAATAAGTGAGTAATTCGGTTATATTTTTAAAGACACGCTAATTCTATGGCCATAAATTATAAGAAAAATTAATTAATATGTATATTCACACACACGTCAAAATAAATACTTCTAGTCAATGAATACTATTTATTAATCAATTGGTATTCCATTTACAATACTGAATTGCTGATAAACCATAACCAGTGAAATCTTACCTGTTCGATCGAAGCTGCAATATATTGTTACGTTGATTGGGGTTCGAGGATTTTATGCAAATCAGTCGCAAAGAACAAGACAGTTCTTTAAGAGTGGTGAGAATTTATTGTCGAAAATCCAATCCTTGAAATACATGATTTAGCAGCAATATTCGCAGAATAAATCTCAGAAGTTCTTCACACCTTGCAGACGCTGCGATCGTCACACACTTGTACATCTCTTGCAAGGGAGACACTGCACAAAGCAGTCACAATAAATGTTTATGCCTTAAAAATCGCATTTTAATCAGTACAGTCCGATTGGGACGTAGTTAATAAACACACCTACAACAGCACTCAGACACAATTATCAGTGTCTAAAATACACGTATGTAAAAGATTATTCACTAGCGCCGCTCGTCGTATTCAACAGTCGAACTAATCGGTAATCTAGGTCAAGGCAAGTCTACTAATTGTTAGTCAAAACAAAACTAACTCAGTCCCGGCGACCGTCCTCGCATTTATAGCCCTCGCGGATACTTCGAGAAAGATCCGCTTGCGTCATAGATCGTGAAATTAGTGCATTTCTCCAAAATTTCTAGAAGAATCCATAGGGTTCCGAACTTACCAAAAATGGTCACTAAGTCGCCAAATTGGTCGCCAAGTCACCACCTTGGTCGCCAAAAATGATGCCAAGTCCCATTGAATCGCCATTATAACGTAAGGTATGGCGTCGCTGGCAAATATTACAGTTTTAAAATAAATAAATATAACATAGAGTGTTAATAATGCATTAATAATGTTAATAATGCATAATGCATTACACATCCAAATGCAAATTATTTACACAAAATTCGTAACAATATTTATGTACATATGTCATCCATTTGGCCTAAAAATTATAAGAAAAACTAATCAGTATGCATACACACACACATATATATATACATAAAGGGGGAACATACATATTTACATAAAGGGGGAAGGTTGGCTGGCCAAAAAACATGTTCAACCCCACTTTTATATAAATTCTTTTATATATCAGCTGTTCTAAGTCAGCAATGTTTATAACACTGCAGCATCCATTTTATAATTTTTAATCTCGGTTACTCTTATGTCCTTCATTGTGTGATTTTCCTACTGTCTGTGTGTTTTTCGAGTGTGATTGTTGGATGTTATCGCTTGTTTGTAGAGAATAAGCCTATATATATATATATATATATATATATATATATATATATATATATATATATATATAAAAGTAAAAGTATAAAAAGTAACAACATTCTAGTAAATAGAATATATATATTCTATGTTACTTTTTACTTTGTTGTTACTTTTTCACCCAAGTAAGACCAAGCTCATCCAAAGAAGGCTTAGAACTATTAAACCAGCTTCTCGTGGAATGTTATTTATTATTATTAATATAAATCATTTGAAAAATAGATGTGGTAGCTGATTATCGTTGTATTTAATTATATCATAATTTGCAAAAGGACAACACTTGTGCTAATACCTCACTCTTATAAATTCCACACCACGCCCATACTAATCATAAAAGCTATCTTTTACACTCAATTTTTTTAAGCCATCCTTCAAGACAAAATTTTCTTCTTTAAATATGTTCAGACGTTTCAACTTTTCATGCGGTCTTTTAATCAATACCACTTAATCCCTACATCAGAGATCTTTTAGAGATTGATGTTTATCTGTTTTGTATGTGTGGGTTCCTATAACATGACAAATTTGACGAGAATACGGTCGTTTGAGGACTTCCTTCGTCATTAGAAATATTTACGAATCAGTGTTTGATCACCCAAAGTATATTTCCTAATTTTCCAGATATTGTTATCCTACTGTTCAAAAATTTATGCGTAAATGTTACAAAAAAAATTGTTCTTCCTTCAAACAAAAAAGGCATCCATTAATTTATAATTTCCAAAAAGTTTTTTACTTTTCCTGCTGTGTACGTTTTTTTTCACCCATTCGAATTATTTACTTTATTATCTCTGCAATTAAAAATTATCATAATAGTATAATATGCAACAGAAAATATTTTGCAATGCGAGAGAGAGAAAAAGTGCTTATAAAAATTTATATTTCCCACATTCTATATTTAGAAAATAGCAGACCTGTGTTCATTTAAAAATATACAGAAATGTGCTAAATTTTTCATAAATATTTTTGTAACTTCGTTATTTCTGGTCTTTTACTTAGTAAAATACGAGTCATACAAAAAGAAAAAAAAGTATATTTCTGATGCAAAAATCAGAATACTATTGCAAATTATTTTTAACAATTTCTGATATCTTAAAATTTATTTGTCCTCTCTTTTTATTTCAATATTCGTGAGCACAATGACGTTGCCAGTATTACGTTGAGTAAAAAGTTTTCCGCCAAAAAATCCTGTAAAATGATAAATACATACAAAATCAGCAAAGCTATTGAGGATAGTAATCTTGATTCAAATCTACAATGGTCTGGAAACTTTTCAAACACTTCAGCGAAGAACTGTGGAGTGCATGAATCCAGAAAGCGATCGACTTTATTTATGACCTCGTCATTTGAATGGAAGATTGTGCCATAAAGATGTAGCTGCAGATGTGAAAAGAGATAGTTCTCCAAAGGTGCCATGTCTGGGCTGTATGGTGGTTGTTGTATCAAATCCCACTCCAGCGTGTAGAGCATCCAGATGGTCATCGCACTAACATGTGGCCAGGCGCATCTTGATGAAAGAGAGCCACCTTCCTTCTAAACCCTTTTTTTACGGGTTTTTCGTTTTTACGAATGACATCGCTAACTTTGATTAGCATATTGCTGTATATTGTACAGTTGATTGTCTGCCTGCTTTTCAGGTACTCCTTATAATAGATAATTCCACGACAATACCACCAGATACAGAAGAGCACCTTCCTGTTAGTTAGCGTTTGTCTTGCAACCGGGGTGCTGATTCCTCGGGTGTTGACCACCCTTCTTTTTGGCTTGTATTATTATAGTACACCCATTTTTCATCACAGGTCATAATTCTGTCTAAAACGTTCTCTTTCCTTTGATCTCTGAACAGAGACAAACAGGCCGCTTTTCTCTTGTTGTTGTCTTCATCAGTTAATTCGTAAGGCATCCAGCCGTTAAACTTAAACGTTCGATTCATGCGTTTGAGAGCATTAACTTTTGTTTTTTGACAAACGTCAAGCTCTAATGCAATAGCTCGTGTTGAAACATTTCTGTCTTGGTGATTTGCTTTAACTAGTCACAATCAACCTCAATAGAGCGGCCAGAACGTGGTTCATCTTCAATGTCGGAAATTCCCAGCTTTAAAGTTTCGAACCCAAACTTTTACGGTATCATAAGAAACAGTATTGAAACCTAAGCTTTCACATATTTTTTGTGGCATTCAGTTGCACTGAGTTTATTTCGGAAATCATAGTACATAAACGTTCTGTTCTTTTGACGTGATGTCATTTGGTTTTTGGTGCAAAATAATTACACAGTCGGGGCCTTTTTATTTAAAATAAAAAATGGGCGGAAAATTTGCCCCGATTTTTAAGCGCGCTTGGCATTTTTAAAAAAATATCACGGTTACGAAAAAGAAAAATTGATTTAAAAATGATTACTTTAATTCAAAACAAATTAAAATATACGTCTGAAATAAAAATAATAACCAACTTTAAAGGAAAATATATCAAAAAATTTTAAATGTTTTTTTGACGATTAATTTATTCTTTTAGCAAATTTTACTGAAATGTCGTAACTAAAGAAGAAATACTTATAAAGTAATAGGAATGATGCACATTTAAATACAATGAAATGAATTTATGTCTGAGTAGAATGTAATTAAAGAATAAAAAACAAACAAAAAATACATATACCAAAAATTTTTATAACGCCTTTTTAAAACAAAAATAAAAATTGAAATTTAAGGGGGCCCTTATACGCCGGGACAAAAAAAGGTTTAAAACAAAAAAAAATGGACAAAAAAAAAAAATATAAATTCAAATTTTAAAAGAAATGACATGCCTTATAAACTAAAAGAGTTATTCTAGAACGGGGATCCAACCTGGGCTCCCAACCTTTTTTTTAAAGGTCCGGGCGCCCGCCCAAGAACTTCAATTTGGAGAAAAATCTACAAAAAAAATTTAAAATGAAAGGGAACAACCAACAAATTTCTTTGCTTTGTTTTTTTAATAGTAGAAATATACACTGCTGGCCCCCGTAAATCAACACCCCGGGTGGTAGAAATAAAAATTCCCAAAATGCATTAGCGGGGTGAGACTTTCAAAATTAAATTTGCCAAACCCTACATCCCGCCGGTTTCCACCCAAACCCTTTTAAGGCTTTAGATTTCGACGATTTCGTTCGGCAATTGTGCGGGTTTTAAAAAATGATCGTTATTCTCGTGAAAACAGCATCAGCGTCAAATATCTGAGTTCGGGAGGAAGGATAGTGGCCTACCGAGATTGTGGTTATCTTTCGGGAAATCGATAGTCGTGTTGGACAAAAACAAACAACTGAATGCGGTATGGGACCGTTGGATGCAGGGGTGACGGCCCGGGCGTGGTCGATATACCTCAGTCACCACTTCACGTGAGGACGGGAAATTGTGCGCATGGCGGTGATGGATCTCGGTCGCATCCAAACCCATAGCCAACATTGAGTCTGTAACGCATATTCGTGCCTGGGGTACCATTCGACGCCGTTTAAATAGAGTGGTCTGTCCCAAGACGTCCATTATTTGGTCTACCCTTGACGCAGAACCACAGACGTCTCCCCCCCAATGGTGCGATGAAGAATGTGGCTGGGAGAATGGAATAAATTTGTCTTTACACGATACGCATCTGTCTGCAACCCGAGTCTGGAACACCGTGGAAAGGATGCTGAAACCACCGGTTATGCACCGCCCCCTGGCCCTGCCCCGGGTATTATGGTATGGGACGGTTGGATATCACTCTCGCACTCCTCTAGTACGCATTGCCGGTACTTTAACAACCACCTAACTTCGGTGTTGTAGCCAGTTGTCCTTCCTTCCTTCAGGGCTTTGGGTACAGCCATATTTCAACAGGATAAAGCGCGACCCCCGGGCCGCATTTTCGGTTCTTCGTCAAACACCAGATTGTTTCTTCCCGGGGCCCGGGTTTACTCTCCCCGATCTTTTTGCCGATAGAAAACATGTGGTCAGGGTTGCTCAACAAATTGAGATTACACCCCAGCTGCCCACTAGATCGCTTTGGCAACTGGGAAGCCCTCACCCCAAAAACACATCCAAAAAATTTTTGAATCAATGCCGGGCGTGTGGCAGCGGTGATCTCCAACAATGGCGGCTACTGATTCTGGCAGGCCCCCTTCCGAAGTCTATAAATTTAATAATTTGATCTTTTAACATGTTTTCTCAAAAAAAATTTTGTTGTGCTATCTTTTGTTTTTCTTGGTGTTGTATTTACGGGGGGCCCAAACGGTGTATAACCAAGGGTTTGGTCATGGGGAAAAAATAGAAATCTACAAAATAAATTTTGTTATGCTATCTCTTGTCTTTCTTGGTGTTGCATTTACGGTGGCCAGCAGTGTATAAGCAAGAGGCTTGGTCATAGGTGAAAGAAAATAGAAATTATTCCATAACTTAGTAAAAATTCATAAAAATAAATATTTTTGTGTGCATGTTCCATAGAAAAGTTAATATAGCATTAAAATAAAAGCCAAAAACAAGTTTTAATATTTTGATTAATCTTGTTTGTCAATGTCGCTTTTTGGTCTTATAATCTGCTCTTTCCATTTTCCGCTCGCATGAAATAACTATCTCTTATCCCCTTCCCGGGGAAAAATATCTGTTGAATTTTACCCAGGCCCGTGAAATACCTATCATGTGTGTGCGGCCCGGCGGGTAAAAAGGTTGTGTACCCCTGTCTGGAAGTACACTACTTTTTCAAAAGTCTGCTATAATACAGCGAATAAATGACTTCAAAATATAAGAGCATTGTATACTAACACACAGTTCAAATGTTTTTCCCCCTTCTTAAAAAAAGGAGGGACTTTTTGCAACAATTTTTCCAAAAAAAAAAATGCAGCTTGAAAGTATGGTTGCATGTTTTTTAACCCCTTTTCCCGCGTTATACCCCGGTTTTTTACGGTATATATAAGTAATCTCTATTATAAGAGAAAAAGTATTTCTCTGTGCGTTTTTTATTCTTCCCTCTTTTATTTTAAACAATGAAATCATACGATTCCAAAGCTTTTTTTTTTTCCTCTAAATTAACTATCATAATAAGTACAGTTCCAAATTCCATCATTTTCTATAATGACATATAAATTTTATGCATGGTTTCGAATTTAATTATTTAACATGTATTTTTTAAGAATTAAGTTTTTAAAAAAAAAAACTGTAAAAATTACAAATGCAAAGCAAACATATATACAGTAATTATAAAAAAAATACATTCTAAATAAACATTCAATAATTCACACACATTGGAAATTATTTCTTTGGGCCCCAAAAACGAAATTTAAAATAATGGAATGTTGTAAATGTTCATTTGATATTTTTAATATCCAAATAGGACTATCAGTGGAACCTTTTTTAGCATGTTGCTTTGCGTTTTGAACTCTTTCGATGGTTATGTTTCGGGTATTACAAATGCGTATTTTTCAACAGCTTTCAAATTTACGAAAGATTTTAGAATGTTAATGTAAAACTCTCTCTGTGATGATGCAATATATAATAAAGTTATAAGGTTTCCTTATAATTATTTGACACATTCTAGAGAAAAAGTTGCATATTTCTCTATATGTTCTTTGAGCATTAATTCCCTCTCTTTAGTTTCAATTGCCTTTTCTGTTTTGGTCATTTATACTTTGATAAAATAATATACAAATAATATATTTTGTAAAGTAATATATTTTTAATCCGTTTATAATTATTATTATTCAGTAACGTTATAACATTTTTAAAGTGAGGTCCAACTAATTTGAGAAATAACATTTTGTGTTTTAAGTCTGTAAAATTAAATATATGTGTTAAGTTTCATTACATTTTATAGCATACAAATCATTATAATTATTCATTTTAAAAGTTTCTCTTAATACTGTCTTTTTTTATTACAAGATAGTAAACATGTACAGCCTTTAAACCTTCAGAATATGCAAAATCAAAAGTATCAGGCTGAGTAAAAAGTTTTCCGCCAAGGGGAGATACCTCCGCTCCTACAGAAACCATTTCCCGTGGTAGTTAACCTTTCTCCAAATGAGCTTTTGCATTCTAAATATGGAAGTTGGAACTACACAACTGTGTAATTCGCGCGTTTGTCAAAACTTTATTATCTTGTGCACCAAGAAAGTGTTTAAAATGGAGCAATCACGTCAACTGATCAGAACGATTATGTACTTTGAGTGTTCTAAAATAAACTCAGTACAACTGAATGCCACAAAAAAATGTATGAAAGTTTAGGTTTCAATATTATTTCTTATGATGCAGTAAAAGTTTAGGTTCGAAACTTTAAAGCTGGGAATTTCCGACATTGAAGATGAACCACGTTCTGGCTGCCCTATTGAGGTTGATTGTGACCAGTTAAAGCAAATCATTGATCAATACATCAATGTGTCAACACAAACTATTACGTTAGAGCTTGACGTTTGCTAAAAAATAATAGTTAATGCTCTCAAACGCATATGTTTCAGTTTAACCGTTGGGAGCTTCACGAATTGACTGCTGAAGACAAGAGAAAGAGAAAAGCGGCCTGTTTGGCTCTGCTCAGAGATCAAAGGAAAGAACATTCTGGACAGAATTATGACCTGAAATGAAAAATGGGTGTACTACAACAATACAAGCCATGAAGGAAGATGGTCAGCACCTGGGGAATCAGCAGGTTCGGTTGCAAGACGAACGCTAACAAGAAGGGGCTTCTCTGTATCGGGTGGGATTGTCGAGGAATTATCTCTAAGTAGTACTTGAAAAGCGGACAAACTATTAACAGTACAATATACAGAAAAATGCTAATCAAAGTTAACAATGCCATTCGTGGAAAACGAAAACAAAAACGTAAAAAAAGAGTTCAGAAGGAAGGCGGTTCTCTTTCATCAAGATAACGCCCGGCCACATGTTAGTGTGATGACGAGCTGGACGCTCTATACCCTGGAGTGGGATTTGATGCAACATCCACCATACAGTTCAGACATTGCCTTCAGATTACTATCTGTTTTTACATTTGCAGCTGCATCTTGAGGGCACAATCTTCCAATCAAATGACAAAGTCATAAATGAGGTCAGTTACTTTCTGGACTCTTGCACGCCACAGTTTTCCGCAGAAGGGATTGAAAAGTTGCCAAAACGTCGGCAGATCATTGTAGATTTAAATGGGGATCACTATCCTCATTAGATTTGCTGATTTTGTTTGTAATTATCATTTTGCAAGTTTTTTTTTTTTTTTGGGGGGAAAACTTTTACTCAACGTAATATATTATTTAAAACTAGCCGTTACCCGCCCGCTTCGCTGGGTATTTCATAATGTTGTATGAGTATATACTGTTTATATATATATAAATTATGGATATATAAATAACTGATCATTAACCGTTTCATTGTATTAAAAGACCCTATTATAACTCTCACCTCTTGAATTAAAAAAAAAGGACAGGAGTTCTAAGTAATAATATCTGAAACTTATATAGAATTATGTTTTACATTTCCGTAACCCCTTCCCCCAAAGTGGGTTTTCGCAAAACCGCTTTCTAGTGGATATATACTCGACAAAATAAAAATGTTTGTCAAATTTAAAGTCTAAATCTAACAGTTCAAAAACGGAAATTTTTTTTATAATAAGTCAGTAAACCTCTTAGATGTTCCTCTCCTTTTCGTGAGAGCCTTTATTAGAAAATTTCCATTCAACAAACGAGACGCATATAAAATTTCGTTATTGCTGGTTTAGTAGTTCAAAAACGGGGTTATTTTTTTTATCAATACGCCCTTGTAATTCCTTCCCCATTGGAGTCGATTTCAGTAAAATCCGTTCATAGAGGATCTTCAGCAAAAGAAACATGGCTTACCAAATTTTAAATATAGCGTCTAACAGTTCACAAACACAGGAATTCTTAATCTATAACGCCGCTTAACCCTTTTTAACTTTTCGCAAAATCCATTCTTAGAGGAACTCTAGTCCATGAAATATATTATTAGTACGGGAATATATCTCCCTCCAAAGTCTCTTAAGGTATCCGACTACGTGCTGAATCGTGATTTTAAAAAAGCGCATAAATGGATAATTTTCATGATATTTAGTGTCACTTAGATTCGAATACATGTATAAAATTGCTTTAAGAACATTTTGACAAAAAAAAAGTTATTTAAATACAATATTTTGGCAAAAAAATTTAAATTAGAATAACCTTTTTTCAAAAAAGTTCTCCTTTATAAAAAACTCTAAATAATAATATTTTTTTGTTGTGTTGTGTGTGTGTGTGTGTGTGTGTGTGTGTGTGTGTGTGTGTGTGTGTGTGTGTGTGTGTGTGTGTGTGTGTGTGTGTGTGTGTGTGTGTGTGTGTGTGTGTGTGTGTGTGTGTGTGTTTTGTGTGTGTGTGTGTGTGTGTGTGTGTGTGTGTGTGTGTGTGTGTGTGTGTGTGTGTGTGTGTGTGTGTGTGTGTGATTATAAAAAGAAAAAACTTCCAGAGATTGAACTTTTTTTTGAAAAATTCACTTTTATTTTCGGTTACAACTAATTGAAAAATTTTATAAAGGTTTTTTTCCTTAAAATTTATCCCTCTGTTGTTCACAAACATGGGTAAACCCCCTTCAAATTATATATTTCAAAAAATTTAGTTGAAAATCTATACAGAGGTCGAGCTATATAAAGGCAAAACATTATTAAAATAGAAGCATTTTTCACAAAAAGGGGAATATTCTGAAAAATTTTTCATTCTATGTTCATTTTTTTTCAAAATATTTTTTACTTAAATAACTTTTATTGTAATATATTCTTAAAACAATTTTATATACATTTTCTAACCCAAAATTTCCCTAAATATCATAAATATTATCCATTTTTACGTTTTTTGCAAAATCACGGTTCCGAACGTGCCCGGATCCCTTTAAACCCTTTTATGGTTCAATTTTCAACCTCTTTTGTAGCAATTCTTTACTTTATGAAAAGAACATGTCTACCAAAATTATTCTGTAGGTCTAATGATTTACAGAATTACTTATCAACCCCCTTTAACCCCAGCCAACCCCAAAGGGGGGCCCTTTTTTCCCAAAAAATCATTTTTTTCCCGGATCTCTTTTCCCATAAAAAGGAATCTGTTTATCGAATTTCAAGACTACGTTTAAGGTATGTGACAACCGAAAATTCACCGTTTTGGTTAAAAATTTCGAATTTTTTTTATTATTTTTTTTTTTTTTTAAATAGACCATTTTTAAGTTTCCCAAAAACATTTTTATTTTTTGTTTTCGATATTTAAAAACAAATTTTTTAATAATTAGTAAACCGGACATGGGTTTAAAAAAGGGGTGGAAGAACCCCTATACAAAATTTTTTTAAATATTAATTGAAATTTTCAGAGCATATTTTAATTATTTCTATCTGTGTTTATGAAAAAAAAATCTTATCTCTGTGAAATATATTTATGTTAAATTGCTTTTCTATATAAAAAAAAAACATTAATTTTTTTAAAAAACGTTTTTTCCTTTTTTTGGATATTTAAAAACTTTCAAAAAATATTACAAATCTTTTAATTCCCAACCATATAAAAGATGTTAATTTCATTTCTGTGTAAATATTATTTGAATATATATATTAAATTTTTGTCTCAATTTTTTTAAATTTAAAAATTTTACTAAAACAATTTTTTATAAAAAATTTAAAATTAAAAACATAAAAGGCTTAAATTAGGGGTTAAAATGATGCTAAAAAAATCTTGACCTATAAATTTTGGGGAGTTAAAAAAAGTACAATTGGGAGAAAATTTTTTAAAACTGTATTAAAATCTTTAAATACATTTTTTTGAGGGAAACCCTGCTTTTCAATTTTTTTCTTCACGGTAAAGTTCACTACAGAATTTCTTTTTAAGATATTAAATTGAAGTTTTCAGAAAATGTTTTATTTAGTTTTATCTCCAGTATAGACTATATAATCTAACTTCTGCGTATGTATTTTATTGCAATTTTTGTGAAAATAAAAATTTTTTTTTAAAAAATTGAGTTCTTGCAAAAAAAATGACATATTTAAAAAACATTAAAAGTATTACCCCTAATAGCTCTAGCACAGATAATAATGATTTATATGTACTGTATTAATATTTCTCGAATATATTTTAAATTTTTTGAATACAAGGCTTACCTTTGCGACATAGCCATCCTGTGATGACCATGTCTGCCGGTTCCGCGTAAGCTAGGGTGTGGGATTATCAAAATGTAAACTTTAAAATTTTAATACAACTTTTATTAGAATAACATATTACTTAAATTTAATTTGAAAATTTTTAAATTTTAAAATGAGAGTCAACCCCAAAATTAAACCCGTATTCAAGCGATCACGCAACTAATTTTTTATCTCAATTATCATTAAAATCCTATGCATCAAATTATTATTCTAATATTCCTTTTCAGTTCCCCTTTCCCTTTTTACCTAGAAAATGGTATCTATAAATTTTATAAACGATGATTCCAACTTCTTTATCTTGGCTTCTATTTTTTCCCCCAAAAACTATCGGACTGCTAACTCTTGATCTGAAAGATTCACACTAAGCTTTGTCACCATCGATCAGAATGCTTCCAAAAACCATCTCTGGCCTGCCCCCTATATCTTATCATCAAAGTTTCTATCCTTTTATATATCTCATTTACATATTATGACGTTTTTTTTTCTTGGTTTTGGGGTTGGGTTTTGCCTTAAATCGTGGCCTCAAAGAACATAGGAGTTATGTTAACAAAAAGACGCGAGAGGCAAACCCCCCCAAAGAAAAAAAAGGGATTTTTAAGGGTTCTCAATCCCCCCAATAAATTACGTGTCAAAATTTTATTTCTAAATTTCTTCTTTCAGTTTTTTTAAATTTTAATCTTAAACCCTCATTTTAACTTTTATAATTTCCAATATTTATCTTGACTTTAATTTTCAGAATTTTAATCTTAAATTTTAACTTTTAAAATTTTCCCAATATTTATCTTGACTTTAATTTTCATTACTCTCTTAGAATTAAATTTTAATATTCAATTTAAAAATTTAAACTCGTGACAATAAATTTTACTCAATAACTGGGCCAACTTTAAATAATTACTGTTTTTATCCCCCTCTCACTTTTACATTTCAATTCAAAATATTTATCCCTTAAATTTCTAAAAACAAATATTCTGGGTGCGCAACCCCAATCTAACACTCATATGGGCTGGAACTTTGCCCCCTTCTTTTTTGAAGCTATAATTTTTACTTTTCAAGATTTTCAGGGTCGCCCCTGAAATGAAAACTATTTTAGTCTCTATTTCCATAAAATCAATCAATTTATATATTTTTATATATCACAATAAATTTTCTCTCCTCCCCCCATCTGGTTTCAACAAAAAACCCCAATGAGCCCCACCGTTTTTTTTGGTGCCTTGACTACGCCGCGTTTCCCCGAACCAGATGCCTCATAATACATAACAATACAACAACATATATATATAAAATATTATAAATTTCAAACATTTTTCAAAAACTATTATAAAAAATAACCAAAGGGAAATTTTTGCATCTACGAAGTCATACATCGAAGCAAACAAATTTGATTACAAATGTTTTTTTCAGAAAAAAATTTTAACAAGTCAAAAGTTCCAAAATTTAAAAGAACACTCATTGTGTGTTTGACGGGTTATAACTTTTTAACCCCTTTTTTGCAATAATTTTCCGACCCTTGTTGGAAGATCATAAAAAAAGAAACAATACAACCTGATTTTTTATGTTTTCTCCCACATTCGTTCAACGATGGGTGTCATCACTCTTCTTTCCTCGGTTGTACGGAATTTCTTGTTGAAAGGGTTTTTCTCCTTGTCGTCCTTTCCTTGACTTCCCAACGTGTCCTTGGCTGGTCGGGGTTCTTCTGTTCTCCGTCGTGGGCCTTGACTTTTCTTTCTTCATCTGTAACCAGTGCACTCCTTTTGTTCCTTTTCCTTTTTTAAAAAAGTACTGGGTGACATTTGTCTCTTATTATTATTATTATTCCCCCTTTTTTTTTGCCACTTTTTTGGGTCCACTTCCCCCACCAAACCCGATCTTTTTTAATACCCCATTATATTTAAACCTTTTGTTTTTATTTTCATTCCCTAATGAACTAGGTAGTGATCTGACCAGGATTTGTTTTATGGGTCCTCTCTGTTTTTTTATATTGATTTGATTGGTTACCAATCCTTTTGCCTCTAACCTACGTTTCACCGCAGATTTTTTTTTCCCATATTGTGACTCATTTAACCCTTTGATGTATTTTTTTCCAAGTACGAGTTTCCTGACTTGATCTTAATTTTTGGGATACCTTTTCCCTAATTCGACCTCTAAATTTCCCTATGACGATATATTCTTTTTTTGATCTACGTTAACTGTTAATCTTTTTCCGTTTCCATATTACAATATTATTACCATTCTTAATTTCTAAGACTCTATAAGGTCCCTCAAATTTTTGTTTAAATTTCGCATACTTTTTTAGCTGCTGAACTTACGGGGTGTTTTTTCCCAAAAAACCCAATCATTTACCTTTATTTTATGTCTTTTCTACGTCTATTATAATTTTTTTTCCCACCTTTCCTGTTTAATTTTCTACTTAGTCTAGCTTCTTTAAAGCTTTTCTGTATATCTTGAATTTTAAATTTTTTGAACTTTCCGATATCATAACTATTTTTTGAAAGGGTGTAATAAATTTTTCGACCAAAAAAATAATTCACCGGTTTTTTTCCGTTGTTTCATTCACCGCCGTACGAATGCGTAACAAACTCACGTAAATTGATCCCAAGTACGGGGATCATTACAAATTTACTATATCTCGATTAACTCTTTCAGTCCGATTTGCGTGGTCGATATGCAACAGTCTTCACATGCCTTATGCCTAATCTTTCACTTGGGTGCTAAAAAAATCTCGGATAAAAATTGGGGACCATTATCACTTATTAATTTTTTTTTGGGAGCCCAAACGCGATAAAAAGTTATCAAAAATATCCGCTATTATACGAGAACCCTTTTAAGAGGTTAATTTCACCCCATTTGCTGAAATGATCGGTTATTACAAAAATATAGCGGTTACGTCTTATTCTCGATATAGGATAGGGGCCTAACAAATCTAACGTCACTATCTCATTCGGATAATTGATAAAATTTGGGATTTAATCGACCAGCTGGTAACGCGTTTTTATAGTTATTAACTTGGCACATATGGCATGTGGAACATATTGATCAAAAAATTTTTCTCATGTAGGGGAAATAACCGCCCCGTTTTTATGATACGTTTTAAATCTGCCAAAGTGTCAGCATTGGCGTCAAAAATTTTCCCCATTATTTTTCCAAAAGATTTTGGAATGTATCCCGCATTCCCCTAATGACGTTGGTGTTTCCATAAAATAACAATCCTTAAATTAAAAGGGAAATCGTGGGACCAATTCTCACATATCGTTGCATTAACCGAGTTATCTTCCGTGTTTTCTAAATATCTATATATATGACCTAATTCTGGGTCATTTTCTGTTTGTTATTAATTGTTCCCAAATAAATACCAAATCTGATTATGGCACAATTAATTTTATCACCAATTATATTATTCATGCTTTTCGGTAAAACTGTACCCCCATGTTTAACTTCATTTCTGACCCATTAACTGTAATTTCCTTTATTTCCTTTTTTCTTCAACCAGTGAATTTTGAATTTTCAACGTTTCGATCAAAAAACTAATACGATTTTACCCACTTATGAAATGATACCCCGAATCATGGGTTTCAAATCTTTCAGCAAGAAATGACCAATTTCTTTCGAATTGTCTGATGTGAATTTTTAATTCTACGATCCCATGTTTTGGATTTGCACCTTGTGCTGTTATTACCTGGGCTCGTTTTTTAAATTTGCTTTTAGAAAAATATTTTCTATATACCTTCCGATATAAATGATTTTTCGTCCGGTTCCCATGCGCTTTCAAAAATTGTTTTTAATAAAATAGGAACTGGGGAAATTCTGGTGATATACATATCGGAGAAAATCTAATTGTTCTCGTCGACATCCCTTGAGGTTGATCATTAACCCAAATTTAATCGTCCCTTTGGGCCTATCGCCTCGTTTAAATTTTCACTGAACCTTATTTCTACGGTCCCCCCTATTAAAATTATCATTTTCCCATTTCGAAATAAGGGAACCCCCTTTTCTGAATCTCTGATCATTTTTATGAAACCTATTCCTCTCGAACCCCTTTTTTTTGACGGGTATTCTCGTAAAACTCATTTCTTTTTATTTGGTCTACGCCTTTTTCAGAATTCCTCCGTTTCTACCATTGCTTCAAATTAGGCATCCTATGGGATTTTGACCTCGTCTTTTTTATATTATCGTTCTATAACCCTTTAATTTGCAAGAATATCTCTCTTCGAACCCAAAACTTCTAAAAGTTGTATGTGTTTTTTTTGGATTTCCGGACTTCCCCCCCTAGTCCGTATTGTGGTTCGAGCCGAACTAAAATATGATCCACAAGTCTCTTGGGACATTCTAATTTAAACCCCTTTTATTTTTGTAAACTATAAACAAAATCAGTAGCATCCTGATTTCTTCCCCCGCTGGGATGCATAAAAATTCACTGTAGTTCTTTCTTTTTTGACCCGGGAAAAGCCTTCGCTTTCAGGAGCTGCGAAAATCCGTGGCTGTATTTTTTCACTAACAACAACAAATATCGAATACCAATCTTGAGCCCTTCCCCCGAGATGACTTTTTAGTAAAATGACAGATTACTTGGGATTTCGTTGTATGTTGTTATCTATAACTCTATAAACTCTGCAATGTTCTCCGACCCTGAAAAGTACATTTCAGGTAGAACCTACTTCCACCTACATTACCTAACCCAGAATTAAATACGTTCGGGCCATTGCGACATTGCCATCCTGTGATGACCATGTCGTGCCGGTTCCGCGTAAGCTAGAGGTGTGGGATTATAAAAAATGATGAGACATAATAATTCTTAATACAACTTTTTTTAAAGGGAATAACTTATATTACTTAAATTCTAATTTGACAATTTTAATTAAAGTGAGAGTCAAGCCCAAATTAAATCACGTATTCAAGTCAGATCACGCAACTAGATCCTTTATCTAAATATCATTAATAATCCTATGCATCTAATTACTTATATCTAATATTACCTTTTCAGTTCTCCTTCCTTTACCTAGAAAATGGTATCTAATAAACTTTATAAACGATGATTCCAACTTCTTTATCTTAGGCTTCTATTCTTTCCCAAAACTATCGGACTGCTAACCTTGATCTTAAAGATTCACACTAAGCTTTGTCACGCTATCGATCAGAATGCTTCCACAATACTATCTCTGAGCCTGCCGTATATCTTATCATCAAAGTTTCTATCCTTTTATAGTATATCTCATTTACATATTATGATCGTTTATCTTCTTGGTATTGGGTTGGAAAAGTTTTGCCATTAATCGTGGCCGTCAAAGAACATAGGAGTTATGTTAACAGAAAGACGCGAGAGACGTCACACCTTAACTGCAAATTTTTACTAAAGTTTCACTCAAAATTCCCAATATATCCAAAATTATTTTTAATTTTGTGGAAATTGTACTTGAATTGCTAGTTTTACACCCCATTTCAAATAAAAGAGTGTTTATTTAGTTGAAAATTTATATATTTAAAAAAAATGCTCCGAAAGTAATCACAAACCTTAATAGTTTAAAAATAGAAATAATTATCTGTAACGCCCCTTAATCCTCCGCAATGCCCCTTGGCGCTCAATTTTCGCAAAATCCGTTCTTAGCGGATCACTACTCCATGCAAGGAACATGTCTACGAAATTTCAAGTCTATAGTTCAGGAGATATCGTTATGAGTGAGTCGCTTCTCTCATTTATACACTGGTGTGCAAAACTTAAGCAACAATGTAAAAATTTAGCAGATAGCCATGAAATTGCAGAAAAGGAGGTCTGGAGATCAGTACAGTGAACACGTAAGTCAGTAGAAACGTCATGCGTATGCAAATATCAGGAACAAAACGTCAGAAGCGATGTGAGCGTACGAAAAACGGGGTGATGTCGGCGCACCCCGCTCAACAGTAGAATGAAATTGAAGGACGGAGACGCAATTCACCATATTCTCTGCAAGTGCCAGTGAGTCAGTTCGTGAAATATGGCTAGAAAAATCATCTGGATGACTTCACACGGGAAGAATGATCGGAAAGCTGGAGGGGGGGCGTACTGTCACCAGTGTAGCTGCAGAGTTCGGAATCAACAAAGTGTCGTTTCGGCGCTTGGAAAGCGTTCCAAACCACAGGTACAGCGTTAGAAAGGTTGGTGGGGGCCCGCCCGAGGACGGCAACTGCAGGGGATGATCGATATATCACCCCTGCGGCAAAAAGTTCGACAGCAGTCGCAAGTGCCATTGCTCAGAAACCTGAACAGCAACAGGTCGACAAGGTAGCGGTTTCCCGGGGCCCAGACGCCTTCAAAGGGGCCTGTTCACCCGCCGTCCTGAACGCTGCCTCCCGTTGAAAAGATGGCCACCGAAGCCCCCCCGTTTACAGTGGGATGAGAGCACAAAAACTGGACAAATGATCAATGGAGTCGTGTTTCTTTACGGATGAAAGTCGGTTCAGTACCAGAAGCGATTCTCAACGCGTTTTGATTTGGAGAGAGATCGGGACCCGGTTTTATCCTAGTAACATCAAGGAAAGACATCGTTACGGTGGTCCTGGAGTTCTTGTCTGTGGCATTATGCTGAACGGCGGAACTGAGCTTCCCATTTTCGACAGAGGGTCTGTAACCCGGGGGTCGTATTGTAGGAGGGACTTCTTCCCATCTGCATCTTTTCCGAGGTGCCATTGGCCCAGACTTCATCTTTATGGATGAAATACACTGCCACATCGCACTCTTGCTGTTGAGGAGCTGCTGGAAAGTGAAGATATCACTCGAATGGGGTTCAGCGTGCTCTGGGTTTAAATCCCATCGAACATTTGTGGGGTGCTTTGGGGAGACGTATTGCCACACGCTCATATCATCGGAGTACAACCAACAACTCAAACAGATGTTGATTGAGAATGGGCACTCTACCTCCGAAATGTTTGAACCCAGCTGGTTCTGAGTATGCGGAGACGGTGCAAAGCAACCATTGTAGTAAGGGAGGGCATATACTATATTAAGGAACATCTGTTTGTTGTTCTTCCTATTGGAAGACAATCATGAGCACATACTATCGTTCAATAAAGCTTGTTTTGTTTGATTCCATACCGTATGCGTTGTATTCCTTTTTCAGCGCCGATGCTTTCGTCATCCTTTACGTACATAATACTCCCCCTCATTTCCAGAATTTCATGTCCCCAGATGATTTTTCGTGAAGTTATGGCAATAAACCCTCCTGTCGCTTAAGTTTTGCACACCAGTGTATATTAGTCATTCAGAAGCTAATGCGGTGAGTCCATTTTTTTGATATTTTCCGATTCTTGTAAATTTTGATAAAATAAATAAAGGATTTACTCGTTGCTTCCTTTTTTCTAGGTGCGACTCCTCTCTCCTATATACATATACTTCCCTATTTGAATCGGATATTGTTCACTATTTTATTTTCGCGGAATCCTAACTTTTTTTTTCTAAAATGAAAGTAGCCTAAGTTCTCCTTATAACATTAGCTATCTGCCAGTGAAAGTCCCGTCAAAATCGGTCGAGCCGCGCGTTTCAGAGCAAACAGACAAAAATTTTAAAAACTGATTTTTTGATATAAGTACCGGAAATACTTTTGAATGCATTTAGTAAAAAAACTGTTAATTTGAAATTACAAACAGAGACTTCATTTTTATTTATTTTGTGTGTGTGTATAGATTATATCTTTTTATAATATAAAGGAATTCATTGAGATTCAAATTCAGCATCTTTTGATTTCAAGATTAATTTTTTCTTTCAAGCATATAAAAGTATACATTTATCACATTAGACCGTTATGTAAAGTATAAAAAAGCAAATTATAAAGAAATAATAAAGCCTTTTCTTATGTATGTATTTTTATTAATAATATTAAGGAACACTTAAAAATGAATGAGTTTATATTTATATTTAAAATTGAATTCTTACATACAGTTGATATTTAAAAATGCGTATTATGAATACTTTCTGTTACGTAATTAGGAGGTTTGTTTTATAAGTGTTCAAGACATTTATTCACAGTTCAATCTAATTCAACCAATACTCTATTTTCTTTGAATTTAAGAATTAAATATGTACTCTCTTAACTTTCATAAAATAAATTCAATAAATAGATGTTCATTCTTATAAATTTTTATCTTCTAACTTTAGTAAAGTACAATAAAATGAAGAGTGATCCATGGCTGTTGTATAAAAGCATTTTACTACATTCATTATGTTCCAACGTTTTTCTCTTCGACAGATGATAAATGATTATTGTTCGAGTAGCAAAAAACAAATGTGCTACAAAAATCTTGCTTAGTTTAAAAAAATAAAAACACGGATACAAAAAAATGTTTTATTTTGTTCTTTTTATATATTTAAACAATCAGGTCATACTCTCGTTTAGTAATCCCATTACCATATTTTAAGACAAAAAGTTAATTAAATATATCTTATTTTCTCGTCAGAATAAACTTTCTCAATCACTTTAAATATTACTTAAAATCATCACCAATGGAGTGCACAAGAGTCAGATCAATCCCCCCTCCCTCAAATTTTTTTAGCATAAAAAGAATGTCTCGAACATTTCGTTTGCGTGTGTTTTTCAATACACAACCCTCTCCTCCCTCCCCCCAAAAAAGTAGTCTGTGTACGTCTGTAAGCAATCACCACACATGCAACTGTCGCATTCAGAATCAAGAATACCTGATAAAGTTAGGAACGGCAAAATTTTGACCTATTAAGAAAGTACAATATATTTATTTACACATACGGCTGCAAGATAGGTAAACACGGGTGTCACGACCCCGGGGTACCCCAGTGCTCCTTCTCTATTTTCGACCCTCCATCTTGTCATCCAATTTCTCCTTTTCCCGTCCAGACCACAGACCTATGAATGTTCGGCGCAGTATAGTGTAACGTCGTATCTCCCAACGGGGATCGGCGTCTTTTGTGGACACGACCTTCACACGTGCATCTTGCAGCTGTCGCTGAAAGGGCTAAGGAGTGGCTGACCTCGCAACCCCTTTTGTGACCCCCGAGGAATCGAACCCCACTGACCGGAGAATGGGAGAGATACTTTGAACTTACTCGGGAGCGGTGGCCAAAAGGATTCCTCCTCTCACAAAATATTGGACTCTAACAATCTTTAAATGAGTTTAATAACTTCAATATATAACTCTGTAAATAATAGTCAATAGTTGTGTGACGTCTTCGATTGGGGTGAACCCCACCCCTCTATTCAAGCGAAGTTTTATGGCCCCAAACAGACGTTGGGTGACAAGAGCAGGTGGCCATGGGGTCATTGTTTGTTGTTTGGTATCGGACAAGCGCAGACATCGGGTCTGGAATTTACAATGGCTAAAGAATGCCGGTGCCTAGAGAATAGGGCTATGAGGCCCAGGTGGTGAGATGAATGGAAGTTTCAGAAGTTGGATGAGAATTATAGCGCCCTTGGATTCCAGACAGACGAGGAATGTGTTTGTGTTTGCCGCGCAAATGGGAGACGAAAGTGGCCCGGGGATGAGGACAGACCTTTTTTTTGGCCTGCCAATGAGGAAGACGAGGGGCGTGTGGTGGACCCGCTCCTGGTGTTTAAAAGGGGTGGATTTTGAGGAGAAAAGAGGGGAGAGAAAAAACTTGGACGAACGGAGAGGAAGAAACTTAGAGAGAGCCCTGGATGGAAACAGAGGGATAGAGCCCTGGAGTGAGATGGACGGAGCCCTGGATGGAAACAGAGAACCATGGAGTAAACTGGAGAGGAGCCCGGAAAAGCAAGGGATTGTCGAGTGCCTTTCGGAATAAGGATTGACCTCCAGTGAAAAAGACTGTCCGCCCGGCTTAGCAAATTTATTGGACTTTTGAGTAACATATGAAGCTATTAAATACTGTTTTAATCTTAAAATGAGGCGGTGACAAATTTTCTTGTTTTCTAACTACTGACGACGTTAATTGTAATAAATAAATTCAATATTAAATTTCAAGATAACGCTACCATTTTCTTTCAAACGTTACAGCTTGGTTTTGGTGGAGCGCTTGGGGTAAAAAAAAATTTTGGACCCGTGAGGGAGGTTTTTGGGGTTTTTACGGGCGGGCTGCAAAAAGGGGGAAAAAATTTTGAAGCCGTTTTCGGTGAATTCATCGTCGGGAAAAAAGAGCCTTCCAAAGAAAAATTCGAACTGATCTATTTTACGCGGAAAAGCGCCCGGAAAAAAATCTTCGGAAGCCGTGCGGGTGAATTCAGCTTCGGGAAAGGGCGTCTTGTCAAAGATCGAACCGATCTATTTTTCGGGAAGAGCGCCCGGAAAAAAATCTTCGGAAGCCGGGCGTTAACCCGCCGAGAAGGAAAGCGTCTTTTCGAAAGATCGAACCGATCTTTTTACGGAAGGAGCGTCTGAAAAAAATCTTCGGGGCCCCGCGGTTGAATTTATCATCGGAGAAGAAAGCATCTTTCTCAAAAAAAGATTATTTTTCGGAAGGGCGCCCGGAAAAAAATCTTCGGGGCCGTGCTGGGGTTGAATTCAGCTTCAGAAGGAAAACGTCTTTTCAAAGAAAGATCGAACCGTCTATTTTACGGAAGGAGCGCCTGAAAAAAACCGGAAACCTGTGCGTTAAAATTCTTCGGGGGGGCGTCTTGCTCAAAGAGATTGAACCGATCTTTTTCGGAAGGAGCACCCCGGAAAAAAATCTTCAAGTTTTCCCTTGAAATTTATCTTGCCGTCCAGGTGAATTCAAGATTGGTCAAACTGACCACACTTATTGTTAGGGGGGAAAATTAAAAATTGGTCAAAAAGGGAAATTTTTGGTGGTGAAAATTCAAAACCACTAGTGTTGCTATATTACTGCACAAATTTCCCCAAAAACTGGTCTAAATGGGTGAGTACTGTTATATTTTTGAGTTCAAACTGCATATTGTATTAAATTTGGTTAAAAAGTTCTTTTCAAATTTTAAATAGTGTTTTTTTTTGCATGGGAACAGTGTTATTTTGTTTCTAGAAATTGTAATTTATTTTCAAATTGTGTGCAATTTTATTAAATTTATTGTGTTTTAAATCTCTTGACAAATTTTGGGTAATTTTTAGTGTTAAATTTTTTTTTTGTATTACTGTGTATGAGGGGGCCGGGGTTAATGTACTACTAGAGAATATAAAATAGTAAAAATTTTGATGACATTTATTTTATTTGTTTAAAAAAAGGCTTTTTTGGTAAAGGGGAAAAAGCAAGATATTTGCAACTTGCTGAGGAATTAGGGAAAAAAGGCCACTTTAAATATGACTGTCCCTACATAAAAATTTCAATCACTAACGTGAGGATTATGAAGAGGTTTTTTAAAATCTGTTTAGACTATTTAAATAGGAAAAGGGGGCAAAAGTTGAAAGGGCTGAAAAAAAAGATTGGGGGAGTTAGTAAGGGGGCAGGCATCGAAAAGAAAGAGTTACAATTGAAATTTGATTTAGAAAGGTTTAAATTAGAGTCCGTATTTAGGGTAAACCATGAATCAAAACGAGTCTATGGGACCCATGTTCTGTAACCTCTAAATTTAACTTAAAAAAATTGATCCCAGATTTCGATCCTAAGCAGTCAAATATTAGTTTATATCTAGTGATCTTCGAACGCCAGGCTAAAAGGGCGTCAATAGAAAAGAAAGAGTGGGTAGGCCAATTATTGGGTTTGTTACCTCTAGAGATCGTGCAATTTATTGCTCGCGAACCAGAGGAACAAGCCGAAAATTACGATTATGTAAAGAAACTATTACTTAAAAGATTCAAGTTAAGTCCGGAGGTCTTTTTAAGCAAAATTTGTCCACACCGTGAAGAAATCCGATAGCACCTGGAAGGATTTCACTTTTGAAGTTACGAATTATTTAGATGAGTGGCTGTGATCGGCTTAGAAATAAATACGTTTGAAGATCTTAAAGATTTAATGGTGGTAGACCAATTAAAAAAACGCGCCAATGCTAGTATAAAAGATCATTTTTTAGATAATTGAGCGAACCTCAAATCAGCTACTCAAATAGCAGAACTCTTTGATAATTATGAGGACGTCCGAAAGGTACCTGAGACCCATGGATAGTTGGGCAGGAATGATAAAATTTTGACATCCTCAGGGATCAAGGAAAAGAAAATAGATTTGGGAAAACTTCCCCAGATTAGGAGCTTCTCTTCCGGAGAGCGCTAGAGAGAGAACTTTGAAAAACGCGCATACAGAGATGTTATCATTGCACATGCCCGACATGTGTAAAAGCCGTTTACCCTGCAAATTAATAAAACAAAACGACGGAAACTGTCAATATTATTGAAGGAAATGAAAACCCGGATTTCTTAATTCTTATATAACA